>JARHVA010000126.1:990000-1590000 GCA_037957365.1 Torreya grandis
ATTCTTAAGTCTTGAACATACAATGAAGTGTTACCATTTTTAATAGACTTTCAAACATGAAGCCTTCAAACAATTTCTTTCATTTTCTTCAATTTGAGTATCAAAACTCAATATATTTTGAGTATTTGGGTGTTTTGTCACCTTAAATTATATTAAATAGCCATTTTTACCCCTTATACATCATTTGATGCATATACCACTGGTAGGAACTAGAGAAGTCATGGTTCTGAAACAAGCTCAAAAGTTTGTTTTGAAGGTTTAATACTAGTTATTGATTCTGACTCTGATGTTCTTCTACCATATGTGGTTTTGGATTTACCAGAGTTTGATAAAGCATGTCATTATTTTAAATAAATTATCCTACTTTCTTACTTTATGGCTCGAGTTCTTCTTGTTTCTTTTCATAAACCTTGAGCATTATAGAGCCACATCTAATCATCTCCCATGGTTTATTCACAACAACCTAGTTTTTTTCCCACTAGACCCAAGACTTCAAAGTATCTAAATAAGATAAGCTTAAAATACCAGTATGGTTAAACTTTATAGGCTTATATATTCCTCTTTTGAACTTTGTACACTAGCTCATCAAGCTTCTAGTATACTTTATCTACCATGAACAACCAAAGTTATATGCAACCCAACCTCAAAGAAACATATGTGTCGAAATATACATCACCAAAGATCTTAAATAGACCATCGATATTCAATAGGGAAATAATCAATTTTCTTAGTATGTGATCTAAATTAACCCTTTACGAATTCTTTTTAAATGCCTATATTTGGACCACATGACTACATAATTTCCTCTACTTGTCCGCACTCCTTCAGTGGCTCAAGATAAAAATTGGTCTAAGACAAGACCCCAATACTCTAATGGGTGGGCCATGCTTTTTAACAAGAAAATTTTTACTACCTATAGAAATATTAAACCTCAACCAACTATCTACCAATCAACAATGGTTCCAAGTTGCTCATCCACTATTGATAAGTACCTAACACCATCATGTGTTAAAATCCAACCTCCCGTCTCCTGATCCCCATAGGTAGCCATTCAATTTGTGTCTTTTCTATCTCTAAATCATATAGCTCCTTTGTCACAACCCCTTTTAGGGTTTAATGATTTGAATTTAGATTAGTGAATTGTAACCCTCAACCATAAGGCTATTATGCATTATTCATGTATTTCTTCTCCTTTACAGAGAAGTATTATGTACCAAATAAAAGGCAAACCTTCAAGCTTAGATAATTTTCTCCTTTAGGCTTAAATTTAAGTCATTTTTTAGCCCTCTCAGACCTCTTTTTGGGAAATGAAATGAATTTATATGTTTTGAAATAAAATTTTATTCTTAGAATTTTTTAGGAGTCTTTAATATGACTCATAAGTATATGGTTAATAACAATTGTCTTCATTTTTCTCACATAAAATCTTTATGTCTGCAAGACATCAAAATTTCTATTTTTTTTCAAACTATATCTCACACTATCTCGCTTGGGGCCCTATGTCAAGCCACCTATCATGAATCTAGCCATGGGGGAGTTGTCACCCTATTAGTGCCTAACTTGTCTCAAAGTATCATTTCTTTGGGTTCCCACCCCATCCATCGGGTGGTCTGGACTCCTCTTGACTTTGATAATTTCATCATTGTCCTTCTCAATTTGTATGCATCTAATGATGCTATCAAACATACCTTGTTCTATAAATAGTTCTCTAATTCCATCCTAGATTTGCATTAGATTATTTGTGATGACTTTAACATGATAAAATATATGAAAGAAAAAAATTTTCCTTCCCATGGGATGTTGTGTAGGAGAATGGGAAGCTTGGTTTTACATGTGAAATAAACATGGGGTCTTTCACCCAAACAATCATAGAAGGGGGAATTCCAAATCCCCACAGTTCACATGGTCCAACTTCCATCAAGGAGAAGATTGAGTCCTCAAATATCTTGACCCTGATGTGTTATCTAACCAAGATATTTTCTTATTTTCTCTCATTCATGGGTGACCTGTGTCTATATTTCTAGACTTTTTATCATTTTACCACCATCCCATCTATTTATACATCAAATAGACCTCTCCTCAAGATAAACTGAAAGGCTCCTAGTTCTACCTCAACACTGCCCATCTCAAACATGAAGAGGATATAGAACATATCCATAGGATTTGTAAATTAGATCCTAGACCCATAGGGAACACTGACTAGATTGAGTGGTGGTATGATTCTATAGATCACACCACTTCCTTCCTTTAGATCTATGGAAAATAAGCTACTATTTTAAGGTAGAGCATTCATAATGATACAAATTATGAGTAACTTAGGTTTTCAAAGGAATTAGAAGATTTGCATTTAAAATCAAATTTTTAGACTCGGGCCTCTATGTGGAATTATTTTTGTGGAGGCTTATAAGGCTAGATGAGATCAACTTCAAGCAAGGATGCATTAGTTGAATGTAGGATATAAAGTGACAAGCTAATATTTTACTCTCCTTTGCTCCATGCAAGCTACTAAATAAGTCAAATCCATTATAGATTATTTTTATAGGCTTACCAAACATCTAAATATGATATAATCCTTTGTGTATCAATACCATGGTGTCTTTGTGGTACAATCATCATATCCTACTCATGAGGTTACCCTCTGTCAATGTCCTTTTTCAATCACCTGTAAGCTCTTAGAAGCTCAAAAAGTTGATTGTGATATAAATTTTAGTATTAATTACCTTAAAGAAGTTGTTATGAATATGTAATTTGATAAATCCCTAGGTATTGATCATTTTCCTTACAAATTATATCAAAACCTATGGGATAATATTGGATTTGATCTCTATAGAGTTTATTATAAAGTTATCCTGACCAATTCTTTACGTCATATCATCAATCAAGGCAACATCAAATTCATCCCCAAAGAAGGGTACCCTGAGGTGATTACCAACTGGAGACCCATCACTTTACTCCACATATCCTAAAAAATCATATCCAAAGCATTATCTCTTAAAATCAAACACTCACTTCCCTTAATTGTGTGAAGTGAAAAAAATTGGTTTCATTTAGTATAGGTATGTTCTAAACATTGTTATTGTCATATGAGAAGGTATGAAACGGGATAAAATATCTAAACATAAGGTGTTGCTCATCAAGATTGATTTTAAAAAATCATATAACTGGATAGAGTGGCCTTTTATTATAGATATGCTATAGGCCTTAGGGTTTAGCCCCAAGTTTATTCATATTATCAATATATTATTTTAGGATGATAGGTCTCGCATCACCATCAATGGCTCTAAATATCAACACTTTGATCTCCACATGTCCATCATACATGATTATCCCCTAGCCCCTATGCTTTATATGTTGGATAATAAAGGTTTTATCTATCTATTGGCTAGTTATGATTCCAAGGGTTTGGTTAAAAGGATGTATTTGACTAATATAGATCAATAGTAAATAAATGGGAATTTTACTGATGATTACTTCCTCACCTTTTAGGAGGATGAAGATTCTATCAAATATTCAATGGAATGTTTAGATATTTTTTACCTTACATCTAGTTCATCTATTCAATTGCATAAGAACCAATGCTACCACCAATATTTATCACCCAAAACTCCTTGGTTAGAGGGATATATGTAAAAATGGATCCTTCCTAGGGTTTAGTTTAAAAATTTAGGCATTTTTTAATTTCAAAGCCTCTCTTATAGAATGTTGGTTTTACATGGTTCAAATATTGGAGAAAAAAATCTCATTCTAGATCACTAAGCTTTTGAATTTAGCCAAAAAGTTCCAAATTTACTCTAATAAGGTGCTTACTACTACTATTTTACTATTCGACTTGTTTGGCCCCTTCTAATGTTTCTTATGTCAATCTTAAAAATATTCTATGATAATTTTTACGGGAGAAATTTGAGGGGAACCAAGCCTTTCATTGAGTCTCCTAGGTCATTTATTGTCATGCTAAAGACATTCATAGGTTGGGGCTTATCAACATCAATCTTGAGGGGACTGGTCTTGGTGTTAAATGGATCATCAAAAGTTTTTGAGGAGATGAAGAGTAGAATTTTTTTTTTTAGGCACTACATCTATCAAGGTTTCCCACTTGGTATAAAATCCTATAAAACAATAGGCTTTCACAACACACTTATCTCACCAATGTTTGTCAAAGTAGGGGGCATGCATCTCATGTAAAGAATTTATAAGCATTGGTAAAATTTCAAACCCAACCTCATTTAGGTGTGGGATGGGGAATTTTTTTCATGCAAATATATATTGGTATTTGATAGTGAGTCTCATTTAATTGACATATACTATATGAGACATCATTTATGCTATCATTTATCTCTCATGGTTCATGTAAGAGCCAAAAGTTATCACTAGAAAACACCAAATCAAGTATTTAGATACAAGAAGAATGATATTTTTTTTTGACAAGATATTCTAATTAATCTTATGATGTGAATAATGATGTCAATAAATCCAATTCAAGATTTGTATCTTTTGGGGATCTAGACTAGTATCATTGGATATCAGGAAACAAAACTGTGTTTCATGATGCTTTATCGAATCATAATATTGTGCTACAATATAAGCTATCTTTGAAATGATTTAACTAAGTTGCATACTTGAAGGATTAAGAATACCACATTATCATCCAACATCCTTCCATGTAGATGATTAATGAGTAATGAATCTTGTGTATAATCTTATATTTCATGAATGCACCGAACATAATTATGTGATAGTACTTTTCATTTGCTAACATGTTGAAAAATATAACATCTATCTCCAATATTGCTTGATAGACCAATAACATGAATTTTTTTTCATTAAAGCACTTGTGTGGGATAAATTTGATAAATTTATAGCATTTATCTCCTATTCATTTGAAGCTATGTTAAATAGTAGGGGGTGTTAAGACTAGCCTATATTTTTAATTCACCATGTGTGGAACAATAATAAATTTGTAATTGTTTTTTATTTAACTTACTTAGTTTTCATAGAATAGATATGTCTTTATCCCACCACTTGTGGCTTGTTACATTTGAATGTTTCCTGTCGGGGTAGAGTAAGATTAATATGCTTTAGTTGCATATTTTAATTTTATCATTTGATCTAAGTCTACTGCTTATGAATGTGATAAGGAAGTCCAATTCTTATAAAAATTCATACCATTCTTGATTATTTCAATGATAAGAAACATATTAATAATATTAAATTTTGGTTTATTTTTATTATTATAATAATGGTAAACATAAAAGTTAATGAGAAGTAATGCATGACCTTATCTTAGTTATTTTATAGTAATATAAGTTAATTTCATTCAAAAAAAATAACGTAACTCCACATATAATCATTACTTGCAACAAAGTTTTCCAACTAAAGGGAATAAATCCCCATATCTTAAGGATAGAGTTATATTATAGTCTTCTATTTCTAATATCATGTTTTGGTTTAGATATAACACCCATGCATCCATTCCTATAAAAAAAAAATAAGGTGAAACCCTTCTTAAGGAGATCAAATCCAACCCACATCTAGGGTTTTTCACATTTTTAAAAGAATTTAAACAAAGACTATGAATTTGGTTAAACATAAAAGGGTAAGCACGAATCTAAAATTAAATAGTTTGTTTTTATTAAGGATAAAGGGTAGGTTTTTTTTTTTTTTGAACTAGGGACCCTTACCCTATAAGTGAAACATGAAGTCAAGGCCACACCAACCCAATAAAATATTTTTTTTGGTAGAAAAACAAAGATTGAATAAAATCAGCCAAAGAACAACAAAAGAGTAGCAATAAATTGGCCACAAATGGCAACATTTTCAATAATATTTGTTTCCCAAAACAAAAACAAATGAAACCAACAAGGCATATCCTATGATATTTTATTTTTAGGATCTAAGAGACATTTTCATGGTTTCAAACCACTTTACCTTTGCCTTTCTTTTTATTACTAATAATTTTCCATTCTCCTCCCTCCTTAGGGTTTGACAATACGGGGATGGAGATTTCTAAAGATTTCTCTTGATTTTGTGTTTGTTCTAAATCAAACATGCCTTATGTTACTTATATATTTTGGGATGTTAGATATTATCTAATCTCTTCATTTTTATTAGTCCTCTATTATAACACCAAATCCCACCTTTTTTAATCTTTTCCTCAGAATAAAGTGTCTCAATATTTTGATTCTACTCCTCTAATTCTAAAGGGACCTCTAATGTTGACCCCTAATTATCACTTCCACTATCATTCATAGATAGAATCATCATAATATGTTCAATTTCTGCTTTTTTCCACCATGATACCATCTTCTTGAATTTGAATCTAGTGAAATCATTTAAAAGATTCCCTATTTTAAAATCACTTCTACATCTAAAGGGGATACCTTCATAGTACACAGATTGCATCCATTTTTCCCCCACCCTCAATTCTAGTTGAATAAGTAGAGATTTATAAAAATCAATAGAAACCAAGATTTAGGTAAATGTGCAATGTCCCTTATCATTAGTTAATTTTTCAATATTCCAAAAAACATTTATTCTATTTTTAATGGCATAAAACACCAAATCAGTCCAAAAATGGTAAGGAAGATTTAGGAGCCTAATGCAAATTGGATTAAAATTAAAAAAAATAGTATAGACATGACAATATGGATGCCATGGATTTAATAATAGTGTTATCCCAATCCTAAATATTGTCTTTGAAAATATCCTCTTTATCTACTAGTGAATTAAAAATTAGAATAAAAAATCCTCTGTAACAAGGGTGGATCTGTATTCTACCTTCCATCATAGATTGCCATCAGGTTTAGATCCACTCATGTAATACTACTAGAGTTAGCCAAAACCATTCAAATTAAAAAATAAGTCTGTACTTCATTAGCCATTCTTCCCTCTCAACAATAACTTTAATTTGTTGTTTTTCAAAAACAATAATAGGGGTTTTCTTAGTTGGAATCATACGGGAGATTTTTTGTCTTCCCACAAATTATAAAAATGATCTTTTGTATGGCGTCCTTAAATCAAAAATCATGGGGTTATCCCTCCTCTATTTGCATCTTCATACTTACCTAACCAGAACTTACTCTCCCACAATCTGTGTATTCCATGGATTTTGACTTGTAAGTATTGGGGTTTGACTACTGGCCTCCAATCTGGACTTGCTATCCTTTACCCCTACATTAAAGATACTCCATTAGACATTAAAGAGTACCCAATGGCCAAATATTTGACAATCTTATTTCCATTTTCTTCTTTATTAGAGTCATTGGTTCTCTTCTCCCCACTGTCTACTAGTAGTGGTCTCTACCCATATGAAATTCTAAAATCTCTAATTTCCAAATCAAATACAAATCCATTTATTCTCTCAGATAGTGTAAGGTGACCTATATCATTAGAGGTGATTTTTATATGATGATCCCTACTTTGTCTCCATTACTTATAGTCACGTCCTTCACTATAGTAAAATGTTACATCAGATCAACAATCATCAAGCTCAAAAGGTCATAACAAATAGGTCTTTACAACACAAAATAAATGATGAATGTTTTGAAATCAAAAAGTTAAAATAATGTATTACAACCATAAAAATATAATTTTAAATTACACTATTTTTGAGCTACCAAGATCCTAGAATGAATACTGATATAACGAGTGAAAAATAAAAAATAGAAATGTCTTTTGCTTTCCAATCTTATCATCATTTTCTTGGATTTTGACAACCAAAATAATGTAAAAATATCATGTATCCATAAATATCAAGGAGTAGATTTTTTTTATTAAAATATTATAATTAATATAAGTCAATAATGAGGATTCAAATGAGATATTTGAGTAAGGGGAGATCAGAAGGGCGTGGGGGAGGGATGGCTGCGCGCGGTGGAGGATCAGGCGGCCCGTTGACAGGCCCCAGGCATGAGGCGGAGACCCCTGGGGCGAACTTCCACGGCCAGGAACATTTCTATAAAAGTGAGCGCTCACGGCTCACTAAAGTCAATGGATGCCTTTTGAGGACCCAGGACCGTCCTGTATTGGTCATCCCACAGGAAGCTGTCCATGATGATGTGGAATACTTGTCAGCACACACTCTAATATGCAAATTTCTGGGTATTAGAATCCCTGTGACAGCATTAGAGTCCTGGATTCGCCGCTCCTGGGTCATTGAAGGAGATTTTGATCTCATGCTGGCAGGAAATGGATATTTTCTGGTAAGTTTTTCCTCTGTTTCTGATAGACATCGCATTTTTGAAGGAGGTCCCTACTTCTATGAAAGAGTGGGCCTGTTTCTTAAACCATGGCACATGGGTTTCAACTCAGCTGATGAACTCCCAGCCTGTGTCCCAGTCTGGGTCCGTCTTCCGTGGCTTCCGTTGGAATTTTGGCGGGAAGATATCCTCAGACAGATTGGGGCAATGTTGGGTAAACCAACAGCTATTGCACACCAGTCACTTGACAAGAAGATTATTTCATATGCTAGAATTTGTGTTGACATGGATTTAAATAATCCGCTACCAGATTCTTTAGAAATTTGCATGGGATCCTTGTCTTGGATACAACAGCTTGATTACGAATCCATCCCCTTCAGGTGCCGACTTTGCCATGTTTATGGACACCTTCATCGGCAGTGCCCCTTGGCGGTCAAAACCAATGACAATGGTATAAATGCTGGAATGACTTTTACAGCTGATTCTGGAAAAGGAAGTGGGCGCAGAGATTTGGCAGAAAACACCAAATCTTTACCTGATAAATTTGATAAAGGGAAAAATGCTATTTCTCCAGGTTTGGCGCCAGGTGCTGGAGAACAATTTTATGCTAGAATGGATGGTTTCATGCCAGTCAAAAAGCGTGCAAGAGGTCGGGGACCAAGGCGTGGCAATTCTGAGAGACAAACAGACCTGGGGTTTAATAGATTCGTAGCTCTAGACTGCATGGTCATTGAAGATGGAATCTCGATGGAGGAGCAGGGGGAAGAGATGTTGCAACCTAGACAGGTCTCTGAATTCAACGGAACTCTTAGTGGACAAGGTCAAGTGCTTCTTGATTGCTCTCTTCAATAGGAGGGAGGTCCTTCTGAGGCTCATTATGAACAGCCTGAGAAGGATGTGAGCTGGGCAGATTTGGCCAAAGAAGGGGATGCTGGAAAAAAAGGAAAAGGAGCCAGCAGCACTCTTGGTCTTTTGCAAAAACAATTCAAGAAAGCCAACTCGGCTGCTCCTTCCAAAGCTGGAAGAAGAAAGGATCAAGATAGATTGAAACTTACTGGTGAATTGCTGGTGGAAATAGGGGTTGTCAAAACCATGGATGAGCACTTCCCTCAACCCACCCAATGATAGTTCTGTCATGGAATGTAAGGGGATTGCATAGCTCCCCTAGACAAAAGGCTTTGCGTAATTTGATCTGGGATAACTCTCCGGATATCCTCTGTATTCAGGAGACCAAATTGTCGGTTGAAGCATTTTCTGCTTGTATGTTAAATATCTGGCCTAGCGGTCAATGGCAATGTATTGGCGCTTGCGGTAGTGCCGGAGGTTTAGCTCTGGGTTGGAATCTAAGGAAAATTCTACCTATTCATTGGATTTCCAACTTGTCTGCCTTAACTGTGTTGGCTTCTTCTCTTGACACCGGGGAAAGATTTCTTATCACCAATGTTTATGCCCCTGTTGATATTGCTGGCCAATTGCAGCTATGGGAGCACATTCGTTACATTCGTAGCCTTCACCCATTCATGCCGTGGATAGTTGCCGGAGATTTCAATGCGGTGCTGAATCTTGAGGACAAAAGAGGTGGCTTGAATCGGCTGGGTCCCTCTGTTGATTGCCTTCGCCACAATGTTGAAGTGTTGCGTCTATCTGATGTTAGACCCTCTAATGGACTGTTCACTTGGAGCAACAGAAGGACAGGTAACGCTGCCATATCCAAACGTCTTGATAGATTTTTAGTTTCCTGTTTTTGGCTATCTAGTGCCTTTTCTATCATTTCTGAAATTTTGGACTGGAGGGGTTCCGATCACTGGCCTATCAAGCTGGTCATTGGCTATATAGAAAGGCCCAAAAAGCCTCCTTTCAAGTTTCAAATGATGTGGCTTAGAGATACTTCCCTTCACGACCTCATGGCGCAGTGGTGGAGACAGGGAGGGCCTGCGTATGGTACAGCTATGTATTCATTTCTTAAAAAGCTCCAGTATGTTAAAAGAAAATTGCAGGGCTGGAATAGAAGTAGTTTTGGGAATCTACAATGTAAGAAAAAGATGGCACAAGAGCAGCTCGATAAGATAACCAGGCAAATAAGAGAATGCGGTTTCTCAGAGGTGCTTCGTCTGGAAGAAGCCAGTGCTGCCAATGTCTTAGCGGAATGGGAACTTAGGGAGGAGATCTACTGGAAGCAGAAGGCTCGCAATGATTGGCTTCAAGAGGGAGACAAGAACACGGCATTCTTCCATAAGTCTGTGCAGGCCCGGCGCAATGGGAACTTTATTACTTCTCTTGTTTCTCAAGATGGTACTTGCCTAACCTCTTCCCAAGCTATTAGCAAAGAAGCTGTCCGGCACTTTTCGGCTCTGTTTGCTAGTGATCATATACCAGATGAGGGGACTAAAAATACTGTTTTGTCATGTATTCCTCCTTTGGTGAATGAGGAAATGAATGAACGCCTTATGCGGCCAATTGCTTTGCCTGAAGTTGAAGAGGTTGTTTTCAGCATGAAGAGAGGTAAAGCCCCCGGTCCTGACGGATTCCCGGCTGAATTCTTTTAGGATTTTTGGGACATTATAAATCATGACTTAATGCAGGTGATACAGGAATCTTATTCCAACAGAGAAATGCTCAGAGCTTTGAATGCCACGTTCTTGGCTCTTATTCCAAAGAAAGAACAGGCTGATAAATTGGAGATGTATAGGCCAATTGCGCTTTGTAATGTCATTTATAAAATCATCTCCAAAATTATTGCTCAAAGACTGAAAGGATTCCTCCCTCACCTTATTTCAGAGGAACAAGGTGGATTTGTTGCAGGTAAGCAAATTTTGGATGGAGTGGTGATTGCGGCTGAAGCAATCCACTCTATGAGTACTTCTCAAGATAAAGCTATGTTTATTAAGCTGGACCTTGCCAAAGCCTACGACAGAGTCAGCTGGAGATTTCTGAGCAAAGTCCTTCTTGCTTTTGGTTTTGATCAGGATTGGATCAGCTGGGTGTTCAGTTGTATCACGACGCCCTCCTTTTCGGTTCTTATTAATGGAGCCCCTACGGAACTTTTTGGGGCCTCGAGAGGTCTTCGCCAAGGAGATCCGCTCTCACCTTATTTGTTCATCATTATGGCTGAGGGGCTTGGACGGCTTCTCAAGTTTCAGACTGCTCAGAATACCATTCAGGGCTGGAAATGGGGAAATGGCATTACTACCTTGACTCATCTCCAATTTGTTGATGATACCATTTTAGCTGGCAAAGCTAGGATCCGTGAAGCTGAAGCTTTCCGTCACACCCTTGACAACTATCTGGAGGCTTCGGGACAATTGATTAATGAGCACAAGTCCTCCATTTTCTTCTTCAACACGCCTGAAGTTATCCAAAGAAGAATTGCTGCCATTCTTAGATTCCAAATTCAAGCCCTTCCTGTTGTATATTTAGGCATTCCCATTGTTGTTGGGCGGCAGCCCAGACGTTTTTGGCAGAATGTGTTGGACAAGTTAAGATGGAAAATCAGCCATTGGACCCATAGATGGCTCTCCACTGCTGGTCGTGTTATTCTTTTGCAATCTGTTATTCAGGCGCTGCCCATTTACCGGTGCATGATTCAAACCGTCCCAGTCTACTTCCTTAAAGAATATGACGCCCTCTCTCAGAGATTTCTTTGGAATGGGAATCTTCAAAACACTAAATGGAGTCTCATCAATTGGGACACGGTGTGTAGACCAAAGAAGGAAGGAGGCCTGGGTCTTCGTTCAGCTATCTTAGGCAGCCAAGCCTTGGCCGCTAAGTTATACTGGAGGTGGTGCTCTAACCACTCTGCTCTGTGGGCCAGAATTTTAAATGCTAAGTACTTCCCGGGCATTACGCCTCATGACATGGTTAGACTTCCTCTTGCTGGTAGAGGGTCGATGGTGTGGAGCACCCTTAAGGTTGGAGCGCAGTTGGTGAAACAGAGTCTTTTCTGGGTGTGCAATAGTGGGACTGAAGCTCTGTTCTGGGAAGACTCTTGGAATGGTGAACTGCCTCTGTTAGTTTCTCATCCTCAGTTACAGCCTCTTGCTGATATCTGTATCTCAGCTGGATGGGATACTGTGATGCATTATAAGGAAGCTGTCAGCCTAGGCTTGGCTATGGGATATAGATGGAAACACTCTTCTGATTGGCCTCCGGGAGGTTCTGCTGAGATTAGAAGTGAGTTATGTCATGTCCTTCAGTCTAGAGAATGCAATTATCTTCAGGGCAGAGATGTTCTTGCCTGGGGGGGAGATACAACTGGCCAGTACTCTGTCTCGTCTGGTTATGCTCTCTTGATCAAGCAAGCTTTCATTGGTAATCAATTTTTATGGGGGAAAAATGTCTGGAACCAGATCTCTTGGCCCAAATGTAATTTTTTTCTGTGGACTCTTACTCACAACAAGTGCCTGACCTGGGATAACTTATGTAAACGTGGTTTTCAGGGGCCTTCGGTCTGTGTTTTGTGCTACAATAGTGAGGAGACAGGGGAGCATTTATTCTTCCAATGCCCCTTTGCTATTCAGTTCTGGCACTTGTGGTGGGCTGCTTGGGGCGCCCCCTGCTGTCATGTTCATTCTCTGAGTGAATTTTGGAAACATTTGAGACCTGCGCCTGTTAGGAACTCCCTGTTGCAGAGTGCTTGGACTGTCGGCCCTTCCTTCATTCTATGGAATCTGTGGCTTGAGCGCAATAGGAGAATCTTCAGGGGAGAGCGCCTGGAGTGGCGCCAGCTGTGGTCTAACATTCTCAACTGCTTGCAGGAAACTCTGCGCGCTAAGTGTGTGGAGGGCGCGGATTGGAATGATGAGGTGGACGGTCAACTCAAGCGGCTGGCGCTGAGTCTAAAGCCTGGTAATGATTTGGCGCTAGACTGTGGTGCGCAGTATGGGCGGAATGCCAAAACACGTCCGGTTAATAGAAATGGTCGCTGGACTCGCCCTGAACCTGGCTTTATCAAAGTGAACACTGATGGATCCTCGCGGGGGAACCCAGGGGAGGCTGGTATTGGGGGTATTGCTCGGGACAGTCTCGGCTGCATACAATTTCTTTTCTCGATCTACAAAGGCTGTCACACAAACAATCTCATGGAAGCCATGGCGATTCTGGAGGCTTTGAAATTCTGTTGTCAACAGGGTTGCTACAATATCATCTGCGAATCCGATTCGCAAGTGGTGATTAATTTGCTGAATAACGGTAATGCTGGTATTATGGATTGGCATCTTAACCTTACTATTCTTCAGATTAGGCATTTAAGTTCCTCTTTGAATTCTATTGTTTTCAAACATATTCCACGTGAATGGAATGGTGTTGCTGACCGCCTTGCCAAATGGGCTTCGGTGAATGGTCCCATGTGGAGTATTACTGATCCGGGAATGCTCTCTGCTAGTATGTTTCAGGAGTTGGTTCATTTCGTGAACCAGGAGAATGATGTGTAATTTTGGTCTTTTCGTTTTCTTAATATATTTTTACCCCTGTTAAGTTCAAATGAGATATTTGATTTAGAATAAAAATCTAACTATCTCAATAATATTATACAAGTAAAGTATAAGCTATCGTGAATATGAATGGTAATTTTTGTCTTTATCTTGAGTGTTTTAATGATGTTATTAATGTGAAAGATGAACGCACAAAAATAAATGTTAAAACATATTTTAATAAATTCTATGGGCTAAAATTAGTCCTATCCATTTAAAGACTCTTTTAAATGCCTTTAAAGTCATCATTTACAACCAAGTATTTTTCCACAAAAAAAATGTAACATCATATTAATAAAAATAATAAACTACATTATGTAGATTCTCAACATCATTCTAAATAGAAAAGGAATAAATAAAGAGAGATAACCTCCCAATAGAAATCATCCAAAGAGTTAAAAATAATATAAACCATGTCAAATCAAGGAAAGAGACTACATATCATAGTGAGGTTAACATCCAAAAATATACTAGCTAGTTCAACATCCAAAGACTAGAAGTTAATGGGAATAATGTCCCAAATAATCTTCTAGCGTACATTTTTTATGTTTATTTTTCTTGACATCCTACCATATCCCATGATAGAGCTCAATCATGACTATTTGTATATTTGAGTTAAAATAATCAATATGTAAGTTTATATTAAGGATTTATATGATTAGAAAATTCATCAGCTCCTTATTATAGTCAGATTTATTTCATTCATGAACTAGCTTCATTCCTCCTAATGGATTTTGATTTAGATAAATCCTCATAGAGGTATTCTAATGTTTAGTTGCTTCCGTACATTTAGGTACATATTACTCTATTTTTCCATATAATTCCCCAGGTTTAGTCATTCTTACTCCACTTGATTCTCTTATTACTCAACATCCTCTTAATCTAGATAACTCTATAGTTTAAATGTTGTTTTAACCCTTTCTTTAAGGATGTACATTGGCCTAGGGATAGGTTATGTGAATATATATATAAAACCTTACTGATATAACATCAAAAGGTGGTATTCTCAAAATCATATGTCAAAATATGTCGTTATTATCTACATTTAATGATTGCATTATCTGGTAGACCCTTATTGTGATCTATCACTATACATATGCAAGAAAAAGTGCATAATCCTGTTGTTGATATTGTAGTATAAACTTTGATAAATATTTTCAATGAATCTACTATCTATTGAAAAGAACCACAAAGACAAAGAAGGAGATTAGGTAACCCCACCCAAATTTGCATTTTGGCAACTAGTTGTAAATTTGGGTTAAATTCTAAAAACTAAGAAGTGACATAGAGTTCCACAATTCTATAGAATTACGGTCCATCTAAAAATACTCAATGATAAGATTCTTCATCAAAAATAAGGATGATGAAGAATCCCTTAGATTAAATATATAACTCAGACTACTTTGTCCAAATAGAATGAATCCATTAAAACAAACCTATGCATTTAGACCAAATCCATTAAATATGTAAATGATTGCCTCTTGTTTTAAGCTAGAATTATATTGGATCATGTCTTCCCCTATAATTAAAATATTTGGAATCTCTTATGTATGCTACACAATATGGACACTATGAATGGAAGAAGATTTTAGATTAGTTGGTTTTGTAGTTAATTTATTTGCCACTTCTTTTAAAGACATTTTTTGGAGGAAGATGGCATACCAGCACCCGCATCTCTACCCCAAAGTTTTAATACCATAAAAATGGTGGATTTCTTATCTATGTCATAATCCAAAAAATGAGACATATACTCGAGTTATTCTCCCTAAAAAATAAGACATTGACGATCCATTGTAATCCATTATATTTTTGCTATAGAATTCAATTTTAATCAATGATAATATTTGTCATATGTAGCCAAAGGCTAGTGGATTTCTCAATGAGAAAAAAAACCATTATATGATATCTAATATTTTTCTCTTTGGGTCCTTGCCTATTTTCTTTTTTGCAGACTTATAACTTGTTTTTATTTTATAATTTGATTTACATGCTTCCTCGCATACCTGAGGAGTTCTAGAGAATCTCTTTTCTACATGCTTTCTTTTCCATTTATTTTCTTGTGTAGGAATTCAACCCTAAATTTTATATTCTTGATCAATAATTTGTGTTTTTTGGCATTGCCCTAAATATTCAACATTCAAAAATATTTACTTTAGGCCTAATCCACCAAGTTCTAATTCAAATCAATGGATTTAAATATTTTATATACATTCTATTTTAATTCCCTAGTAGGAATTATAGTGGTGAAATGACTCTTAATTGGATGTTGTTCTTTTATGAGCCTTAGTTAGACTTTATCTATTATCATAAAATGCCTTTAATTTTGTTTCTTACTTTCACCCTTGCCAAAAGTTATACTCTTGTCTATCATGTACTAAATCCGCACCCATGCCACTAAACACCTTGATCCTATCCCATGCATGGAAAAACATTGAAACCAGATAAATGTTAATTAGGCCTCATTTTTGGATGGGAAAGGATGTAAGAGGGTGTAATGTTTTATTTAAATGCATCCTTTTTTTCCTAGAATAGGATGTCTATTAGCCCCAAATCCTAAGAACCCTTCAGTGCCATCACTACCCAAAATGGATATTGTACTATATTGTTTCTCCCATAATTTCCCCATACCCTCATTTTTACGATTGATAACAATGTTTGAGCACATTTAGTGGTATATTATACCTTCATGCCTCCTCAAATCAATATACTCACTAACAGTTAATTGATTCCCCTAAACTTTGATCACTCAAATGTCATAAACCCTAGAAGTTTTGACTGTCATTCTCTAAATTGAATCTAGGCCTGTTTTTAGTGATCCTAGCTATGATACCAGTTGTCAAGATCCCAGCTCACAAAATATCACACATGATTACATTTGTATAAGAAACTAAACATGAAATTTAACTAGAATGCACAAGTAACTAGAAATAAGAAATAACAAAGAATATGGGAGACAATACCCAATTGTATTAATACTCTTCCAGAAGGAAATACAATAAAGAAGATGCCACACTCTTCCACACTTTTTAGGATTCCCACACCCGGTGTATATTAATTCACCTTCAAGAGTTTCCTCTCTTAATTACGGTCACAACAAAAAACTCAAATACAAAGTTGTTGTTCACCTCCAACCAGTCAGTATAAATACTGTCAGTCCAACCGAGTACTCCACGTACTCCAGGTCTGAGTACACCACATACTCCAAGTAGATCTCACCTGATCTTGCTACCTATTGTGTTACTGATCACCTTGATCTTGCTGCCACCTAAAAATCAACCTGGTTCTACACACCTACAAACCTAGACCTCACACACACACACCTACAAATCAACTGATCTTACTTACCATGTAGATATCACATGATAATGCTATACCACAGATCAACCTGGCCTTGCACAACTACTGACCTAGATCATACACACCCAGAAGAACCCTTGTCCTTGCCTCACCAAGTCCTTATGATTCTCCCTTGGATAGAACCCTTATGTTTCTACAGAAGCCTTCCAGTTCTACAACCTTACAATACATCCCATGAGTCTATTATATAGATCCCATGCAAACAATAATTAGACTTCTAATTACAATAATTAAAACTACAAATCCAAGACTAAAATTAGTCTTTTACATGCAAACAAACTATCCATCCAAAAATAGACTAGTTTCAGAGTCACATGCAAATGCATGCACACACAGGCTATCGACGTCAATTCCTTTCTGTCTGGAGGTGACCGACGTCAGCCGACTCCTGATCGATGTCAGTTACACTGTGCACTAAATATGACCGACATTGGTTGATCATGCTGACGTTAGTTTTTCTTACACTCAGCAACCTCTTCCACTCCTCCATTTGCATCAGTGAAGCTTTTAGCTCCACAACCTAACAATCTCCCACTTGGAGATAAATAGTTGCACCTGCACTTGTACTTGTACATCATCTAATTTGTTTTCTAGCTTGTATCCCTCTTCAAGTTCAACCTTGAAGACCAACCACCAAAAATCCTATGGTGCACCTCCTATCATCCAAGTAACCTGCCACATCTGCATCTACAAATCCATGTAGAAAAGAACTTGACCCTGCATAGCATGTTGACCTGCTACTAGTCCCTCTCAGATACTTGAGAATCCACTAAACTGCACTCTAGTGCTTCTTTCCTGGATTGGCTCCAAACTTGCTAACAGCTCCCACTACATGGGCAAACTCAGGTCTAGTACACTTGTAATTAACCTCATCATGTGACTGGGGACACTATTCTATGAACTGTCCATCCATAGGTGTGCATACCGGTTCTGCATTCTGCATCTTGAACCATGCCACGACCTTATTCACACAATCATCTTCAGACAACACCCTATCTCTAGGAATACTCATGCCAAGGATTTCTACTCCTGAATCCTTCCTGGCACACATCTAAGCTACCTTTACCTTTAGCTCAGAAAAACCCTGTATGTGTAACCCTGCATACAAACAAACACACAACATATAGTAACAAGATGTTGTTGCAATAATCACCCAACCTGGTAAAGTAAACACAATGGTTATAATGACATTGACTAAATCCATGCTTTGTCATACCCCTGTCAAATCTGTACCACTATCCTGGAGCTTCCTCAAGACCATATGACATGGCCTTCTGTCTCACCTATCCATTCACTCTATTCTTTCACCTAGGAATCCATTCATCTCAGTGCTTTCATCCTAGTTGGCAACTCTACCAAATCTACCTTTTAGTTCTTCTCCAAGGAATCAAATTCCTGAGTCATGCCATGCTCCCACTATTTTTTGGATTCTACCTGCATCACTTCTTTAAAAACTTCCTGGTCCTTGACCATTAGTGAGCAACAAGTAGTTTAAAGAAGAAGAATAATGAATTTGAGGCTTACTTACCCTTTCATTCCTCCATATGGGCATTTGAGACACCTTGACAGCTTGTTGTCCACCCAAAATCCATTCTAGTGACCATCGTCGGTCACCTCCCAGTCTGCACCCAACTGACATTGATTCTCTGCGACTAACCTGAATGTCGATGTCGGTTCCCTGACCAATGCTGATGTTTACCTGTGTCTGACATCACCAACCTCAGTCTACACATGATCAATGTTGACACCTATCTGATCGACATCAGTTCCCTGACTAAAGTCGATAGCTATGTTCTCTTGTGAGTGATGACTTTCACCTGCGAGCATACTTTGGATCAAAACCTTGTCCAAATCAACCTTGCCCTGCCCAAAAATGTCCAGCCCCTTGAGCTGATCTCTATATGTCATCCCTTCCATGAACACCAAGGCTTTCCAGTTCTTAAGTTTGTCAAAGACATCAGTCTTCCTCTTAAGAACATGCATCTCCTTCTTACTCATGTGACCAAGCCTACAAAGCCACGTATTTACAATAGAAGGAGAATTAGTAATATAAGTAGATAGATAAAGAGTACATTTTTTTACCACCTGCTAATTTAAGTGCATCTGCTGTGAGAGTTATTGTGCATCTCTCATCACCCAAATTTCTTGAAATTAGACTCCTCTTTAGGACTAGGACCTGCATGACACCATTCAACACCCATATGTTGCATGTCTGCAATTTTAGTTGCACTTCACCTTTGCCAACAATTTGACAAGGCACACCAACCCAATCTGGGGTTACATGGAAAGTAGAAATAGAATCTAAAATACAAGATTTCACTTTATCCAAGGAACATACAAGAGCATCCTGTGCAACAATACTAGCAACATCTACATCTTCATTTCCTTCATGCTAATCTTCTACCAACTAGTAATCTTTTACTTGCCCTTTCTTTCCATAACTCTGTAATTGATTATTCTTGATATTCTCTTTCGTTCTTAGCTTACTTTCTTCTGCCATTGCTATACTCCCACTCTAACAAAAACCCCTGTGAGTGACATGTAATCAAAAACCACTTAACACACTCTAAAACCAAGGTGTTAGTGAACCAAGCTTTAAACCAAGCTAAGATGAACCCCGCTCTGATACCAGTTGTTAGTGGTATCACTAACCAAGATCTGATACCAGTTGTCAAGATCCCAGCTCACAAAAGAGCACACATGATTACCTTTGTATAAGTAACTAAACACGAAATTTAACCATAATGCACAAGTAACTAGAAATAAGAAATAACACAGAATATGAGAGATAATACCCAATTATATTAATACTCTTCCAGAAGGAAATACAATAAAGAAGATGCCACACTCTTCCACACCTTTCAGGCTTCCCACACCTGGTGTACAATAATTCACCTTCAAGAGTTTCCTCTCCCAATTATGGTCACAATAAACAACTCAAATATAGAGTTATTGTTCACCTCCAACTAATCAATATAAATACTACCAGTCCAACTAAGTACTCCATGTACTCCATGTCTGAGTACAGCATGTACTCCAAGTAGATCTCACCTGATCATGCTACCTATTGTGTTGCTAATAACCTTGATCTTGCTACCACCTGCAAATCAACCTGGTTCTACACACCTGCAAACCTACACCTCGCGCGCGTGCGCGCGCACACACACACACACACACACACACCTATAAATCAACTGATCTTACTTACCATGTAGATCTCACATGATCATGTTATACCACAGATCAACCTGGCCTTGCACACCTGCCAACCTAGATCATACACACCCAAAAGAACCCTTGTCCTTGGCTCACCAAGTCCTTATGATTTTCCCTTGGATAGAACCCTTTTGTTTCTATAGAAGCCTTCTGGTTCTAAAACCTTACAATACAGCCTATGAGTCTATTATATAAATCCCATGCAAACAATAATAAGACTTCTAATTATAATAATTAGAACCACAACTCCAAGACTAAAATTAGTCTTTTACATGCAAACAAACTATTCATCCAAAAATCGACCAATTTCAGAGTCGTATGCAAATGCATGCGCACACAGGCTGCCGACGTTGGTTCCTGTCTGTCTAGAGGTGACCGACATCGGCCCACTCTTGACCGATGTTAGTTTCTCTATGCACTAAATATGATTGACGTCAATTGATCATGCCGACGTTGGTTGCTCTTACACTCAGCAACCTCCTCCACTCCTCCATTTGCATCAGTGAAGATTTTAGCTCCACAACCTAACAATTTAGTATTATTAATACATTAGTACATTATCTATCAATATTGTGGAGAGGAATAATACAACAATGGTTTTATGGTTGTACCTATCCATTTAATGACTCTCTTGATGCAATTAATGTTTTCATTTCTAACTTAGAATGTGTGGTTGTACCTATGCATGTATTAGCTCTATGCCATGCCATAATGATTTTATTTCAATTCAAAAATTAAATAATTAATTAATGTTATGTGTGGATACACACACACACACACACACACACACGATATCAAAAGAATTACAACACTTAATAAGAAATTGATCATGAAAAGGGTCATAAAAAAGTGTTGAATCAATACCTTACAAGGGATTACATTCATATTGATTGCATGTATAAGGTTCCAAAAAAATAAATAAAATATTACTAAAACTTATTAGAAGATAAAAAAAGTACAAACATTAACTCTATTATTGAATAATGAATATATTTTATACTAGAAGTTATTTTTATTATTCAAAGACATTAAATTTATTTTTATTCATATTCATGCCACTATAAAAATACAATTTAGATCAATTATAGGTGCATATATTTCGAAGTTCCTTTATAATATATTTGCATTATACACATTTTTTTAAAAAAAAAAAAAAATCCACTTTCAAGATAAATCTAGATGTCATTAAATACCTATTAATATTAAAAAAAATGTATATAAAGTTAGCATACATTGAAAATTACATTCCATTTACAAATGTTAAAATTCCAAGAAAAAATACTAATTCATTGCAAAACTCGTAATGAAAACAATTAAGCAGAGGTTCTAGCACGGCTCATAAGATAGGCAACAATAGACACCCATGAAATATTTAAACAATGTGTTCATCTCAGAATTTTGTAGAGTACATTGTAAGCTAGTATAAGCAAATGCCAAGATCTTTACAAAAAGTTATCATATCCAACATACTCAATAAGTGAAGAACCATAAAAAGTATAAAAGTCAAACATTTTATTTCATAAAACCATATTAAATTTTTTTGGAATCAACAAATGTATCATACAATAATAAGTGTATATACACTTATGCATATATTGGCATATATGCATAAAAATATATAAAAAATGTAAAAATAAAAAATACATTCATGCATCATTCACATTCATCATAATTTTACACATATAATCACATCATAAGTTTCAAGGAGATATTTTTTTATCTAGAATGGCCATTACCATGATTTATGTAAGGAAAACAACCTTAAATTAGAATACCCATAAGGCAAACATTTATATCAAAGTAATATAATCAGTCAATGAACTCATCTATCCACATTAAGGGCTATTCAAATTCCAACATACATATTCATTTTCAAATCAAATTACCATCAAACAAGACTCATAGAGAGAGAGAAAATAAAAAGACTCAATTTTGAATCATGTTTTAGACAGAAGGAAATAAATAGACATGCCTAAAAATGTAAACTATATGGAAAAGGAAATGTATGCTCCAACCATTCAACATACCATCAATAATCAAGGTATGCCCTATCTATTTCTATCATATATTTCATTATTTAGAGAATACTAGAGCTACCCATACCATCTAAAACAACACAAATAAAATCATCATCTATCTCTAGCCGCTATGCCCAATAAATGGGTGGCATACCCTTCTCTCCCATGCTAAACATCCATTGAAGTTTTAAAGTGATCAAGGGGAAAATAAATTTTTGAGCTTCCAATCCAAATAAGGTTGTGAGAATTAAATAATACATCACAAAAAGAGACAATAAATATCATGCCAAAATGCATGTAGAAGGTCAAATTTTTACATGCTTCACCATTTAGGTCAGCTACTCCAAACCATCATAGTGGAGTCAGAAATAAAACCCAATCTTATATCATAAATAACCAAAACTCAAAACCTTTTACCTTTTTTTAATTCTTGAAAAAGTATGGCACAAATATAAATAAATCCATAGTCACTTATTTGTCACATTAAATCCTAATTAAAAATTTGTCGAGTTTGTGACCCTCCAAAAAATGGTTAGGGTCACTATTTCCTATGACAATCAAAATATATATAAGTTGTGTTTCAAAATAATCAATACATATCTCTTATAATTTCAATGTAAATTAGATTCATATATGTATAGTAATGATGGATAAATTGTGTTCTAAAATAAGTTAAAATATACCTTATATGATGATTATAAACATAAATATAAGAAATTGTATAAAATTTGGGATAATAGATCAATGAGTATTTTCACACAATTACCCATTTTCAAAATGACTAAACAATAATTTTATCCAAATGGTGATTATTATACTCTAAAATTACCCCTAGAATCTATGTTTCTTCTTTGTGTATCCTTACCATGGTATCATTAAGATTTAATCCCCACAAATCTAACATGACCTCCTTGTATGTATGCAAAATAGTAAGGTCTAGATTATTTCCCTTCCAAGATACAATCTAAACGATAGAACAAATTTGATCATATTTTCATTAAATATGGGGAATTTAGCTTCATACCTTGCATCTATGAGAGGGAAATTTAAGGATTTTTCAATCTAGGTTTTATAACACAAAATTATTTTATGAATCTATGTGGGAGGCTCAACTCAAAATCCTAAAAATACATGGACATTAAACTTAATATTGCCATGAATTATTAGGAATAAAATTATCATTTCATCTTTATTATATTATGAACACTCTTCTTTGGATATTTTTTAAAAATTCCACATAGGTTGTTATTTAGTATCTTTTATTTGAGTTATGTTAGATAATATAGTTTATTATAAGGTACCATTTTTGTCTATGTTTTTATTGGTAGTTTTGAGTTGAAAATACATAGTTATTTGAGTGTGGATAGTTTGAACAAGAAATAAACTTCCATCTTTTATATTGATGAGTAAACTAGATTGAAAATGGCCCAAATTTCATACCTTATATTAAAAGAGTTCCCTGTGGTTAATTCCTACTAGGTTTATGTTATTTTAAATTTATTGCTATTTTGTCTCCCTTATTTTATGGTATACGCTACAAAACATTTGTGTTATTTTATACATATAGAAAAAAAAAAAAATTGTTTAGTTGATAAGATATTACAAAGGCATCTAAAATGCAGTACAATCCCACTCATCCATTCTCTACCTTTTTATCATTCAAGAAAAAATGGAAAATTGGGGAAAGAATGAAAAAATGGAAATAAATTTTTATGCAAGTTGATGTATGTGTTTTAAATTTTATGTTTATTTTTGGATATCTTTTGGGGGGATATACGATCATGATCATTGATTATGGAATTGTAACTTTATTTTCATATAGTTTACTTACCCAAACAATTTTTAATGTAAACAATGGCTGTCCTTATTTAATTATAATATGAATATCATAATATGTAATGTTAAATACACTATATTTAATGTAAATTATAGGTGAGATAAACTTTAAATTTCAAAAAAAATCCTTCTATAAACATTATGTTTATAACAAGATAAAATTGAAGCCCTAAAGTTCTTGACACATGCATCCTATAAAGATAAATTTCTAAGTTCTTTAGACATTTTGAATTTGAATGTAATCATTTTGTTGTTTAATATATTAACAAATGAAATAAATAAAATTCTACTAGTGTTTTCAATGTAGCCATGAACACAGGTATGCAAGTCTTTTAAATAATACATTACTGACATCCTCAAATACTAATGTACAATGCTATCGTGGATAAACTCTACAATATTCTTCTCAACTATTACAACATCTTGAAACAGTCAAAAAAAAATTTAGAAATCATATTTTTCATCCCTT
The DNA here is from genome assembly GCA_037957365.1 of Torreya grandis. NCBI lineage: Eukaryota > Viridiplantae > Streptophyta > Pinopsida > Cupressales > Taxaceae > Torreya > Torreya grandis. The sequence continues at coordinate 1,014,560 of JARHVA010000126.1, forward strand.
CTTGATCACAAGTTGTTGACTTTACCCTATGATGTGTGATATATTTGGCTATGGAATATCCTCTTGTAGGTAGCTAGATGTAAAGACCAAGTCCATAATCTTTTAATTGTTTGAAAACCTAAATATCAACTATTCATTTTCCTTTGTACAATTTTGAATGCTCTTAAAATATCCAAAATATTCTTTTGGTATCTTTTCCTTGGTTAGCCCATATGGATATCTCCATAATTTATGGGTTATTTTTACCTAAATTTTCACCTTTTACTATCTTTTAAGATTAACCCATGTGTATATATGCCATTGAGGAGTGCACATGCACATGCACATGCATGCACACACACACACACATATAATGCTTGGTCATTTCATCATTTATACTCTCATCAAACCATATTATAAGTAGGGTATATTATGCTTATTTTATCACATAGTATCAATAGGTGTCGACATTTAATCAAAGGAGTTATACATCGATTTAATTTTTCCTTTATATATCTAGTGCCAAGTGCTTGTATCAAATTAAGATTATATTAACAGCATGTAGTTGCATTGAATTATCTAAGATAGGATTTAAATCCCTATATCTTATATTTTATATTCCACTCACATGTACGTTATGGCCCCATCTCAGTATGGAGGCCCATAAAATACTTATAAAGTACAAGTGTGGAATGTAAATATGATATTTGTCATATTGGCAGCTTGTGTGTTTGTTTTTAATATGTATGTGTTTTTAAAACCCCTCTCTAGTAAAAATTACAATCACTAATGAAATTCCCTAATCAAAATCAGAGATGTAAAAATAAGAGTCTTAGATCAAGTTGTAGTCGAATTGAACGAAATTTTTAATCAGCCACCACCTTCTTTGGCTACTCATGAAAATCACTTTGCTAGGATTTGGTAGAATACTAATAATCTGTTTACTCTAGAGATATTAAAAGGTAATTGGTTACATTGACAAATGGAAATAGTATATATACTTTTGAAGCTTCACACACTTACATGTGTGACTTACTAAAAATAATAGCTGCTAAAACTAGAAGTTTTATTTTAGACATTAGTTTTTTTAGAATTTTTATAAGTCAACTCTAAATCTGAGTTGAGGATTATCTAATAATGATTTGGGTTTGTATTTATTTTAAGAAATAAATATGAATCAATTCTTATTATTGTTTCAATATCTTGATCTATTGGTAATTTTGTTGTTCTTGTAAGTTTTTAGGTTCGTTATCTAGTATCAAAGCAATTTTGATTCTTGGAGGAGTATGAGATGGAGAGAGGAAAATGAGGTATTACTTAGATGAACTAGACTATACAAGAACCATAGAGGTAGATGTAACAATTAATAGAAGTTATCACCAATCATAGAAGAAGACAAGGTGGTGATGAAGCAGAGGAAGACACAAATCATGATGAAGTTTAGCAAGAAGAAGAAAAATAAGAGCAACCACCATCAATGGAAGAGAGGATGGTTCAAGCTTTATAAGGAAGACAAAAAGGAATTGAGGTTGATGTTCCAGATTATGGAGGTATTTTAAAACTAGACGAGTTGATAGATTGGATGAATAGCATGGAGAAGTTCTTCAAGTGGAAGACTATGACAGAAGACAAGATGGTAAAGTTTGCATGCAAAAAATTGAAAGGTCATGCAATGATTTGGTGGGATTACATGAAGAAAGAGAGATAGAGAAAAGGTAATGAGAAGATTAATCCATGGAAAAATATGTTGAAGAGGATGAAGGAGAAATTTTTTCTTGTGGATTATACACAAACCCTATATAGAAGGTTTTAAAATTTAAGGCAAAAAGATCATAGTATACAAGAGTATACATATGAATTTTAAAAGTTTTCTATATGAGTGAAACATGATGAAATATAAGAGAATTTGGCTGCAAGGTATGTAAATATTTTGAAATTTTTTATTCAAGATGAATTAAGCATGCATAGAATACTTAACATGGAGGAGGCTTATCAATTAGCTTTGAAGGTAGAAGAAAATCAAAATAGATAAACTTTTAGAAATACATTTACTTGTCTAAGAAGAGGTGTATCCCCTCCAATAAGGGGATGAGGTGGGTTTAATACCACTAGACATGGCTTTAATGCCAACAAAGGTGAATCATCATCTAGTCCAGAAAGGCAAGATGATAATAGGTAAGGGTTTCAATACTAACAAAGAGGAAGAGGATTTCAGAGAGGATGAGGTTACAAAGGTGCTAGAGTATGTTTTCTGAATCAATGCAAATCTTATGTCTATTATAGATGTGGAAAATAAGGGTACATAGAATTTGAGTGTCTAAACTATCAAGATCAATAAAGGAGGCAAGAAGATCGCCGAAGAGTAAATCTAGTTGAGGCTAAAATAGAATACTAGAATACTAAAGTTACACCAATAGATATTAGAGAGAATCTCATGATGAGAAGAACCATGATCACTGTAAGGAAGGAATACGTGATGAATAAAGAATGTGGTGATGCATGGCTATGATCAAATATTTTTCAAATACGATATACTTCAAGTGGAAAGGTACGCAAAGTAATTATAGATGGTGGTAGTTATGAAAATATGATTTCTAAAGAAATGATTGAGAAACTAAATCTACAATGTGAAAAGCATCCTAACCCTTGTCATATTTCATGTTTTAAGAAATGGAATGAGGTTACACTAGATAAAAGGTGCTTAATCAAGTTTTCTATAGGAAAAACTTATAATAATGAAATATGGTGTGATCTTATTCTGATGGATGCATGTCATGTGTTATTGGGGAGGTCATGGTAGTTTGATAGGAAAGAAGTTCATGATGGAGAAAATAAAACATATAATTTTTAGAAAGGTGGTGCAAAGGTAGTTTTGTTACCTCTTAAAGAGGAATAGAATATAGAAATCATGCTTTGTACTAAATAATTTATCTAAGATATGAAGGTAGAAGTTTGATGTTATGTAGTACTAGAAAATTTTTAAAAAAAATAAAAATGGTGCCAATACCAATAAAAGTAGAAAGAGTTTTAAAATAGTATGTAGATGTTATGCCTAATGAGTTACCAGATGGTTTACCACCAAAGAGATATATTCAACATCGCATTGATTTGATTCCAGGATCAGCTCTACCTGATCAAGCAACTTATAGGATGAGTCTAATAGAACATGTAGAATTAAATAAATAGGTTACTAAATTGATAAGGAAGAAAGTGATACGGGAGAGTATGAATACATGTGTAATACCAATATTGCTAACTCCAAAAAAATATAGAGGATGGAGAATCTGTTTTGATATTAGAGTAATTAATAAAATTACAATAAATTATAGGTTCCATATACCTCATTTAGATGATATGATGGATGTGCTTGTAGGAGAAAAATATTTTACCAAGATTGATCTAAGCAGTGGTTACTATCATATTCAAATTCATGAAGGAGATGAGTGGAAAACTGCATTCAAGACTAGCAATGGCTTATATGAGTGGATGGTGATGCCATTAAGATTATCTAATGCACCTAGCACATTTATGAAGGTTATGAATATAGTGATATGAGAATATATTGGTAAGTTTATGGTTGTTTATTTTGATGATATTTTGATATTCAGTAAGATTAAATAAGAACACTTACAACATTTGAGAATGGTAATGGATTTGTTAAAAAAATGTTGTATGTAAATTTGAAGAAGTACAAGTTTATGCAGAATAGTTTGGTATTTGTAGTTTTAGTGGCCTATTATTGACAGGCCTATTCCGGGAAGCATTACAAAGGTAATAAGTTTCCATGATATAGAATTTTTTTTATATATAATTTATTAAAAAATTTAGTAGTATTGTGGCACCAATAATAGATTGCATGAGAGGGAAGGAATTTTCATGGACTAGAGTAACCACATAAAGCTTTGAAATTTTGAAGACAAAGATTTAAAAAAGGCCAATTTTAGCATTACCAAATTTTGACAAAGTGTTTGAGGTTGATTGTGATGCTTCATTTTTAGACATTTGTGTTGTGTTGAGTCAAGAAGGAAAGCTAATGGCATATTTCAATAAAAAAATTGAATGAACTAAGAACAAAATATTATACTTACGATGTTAAACTTTATGAAATTGTAAAAGCATTAAGACGTTGGAGGCATTACCTGGTGCCTAAGGAGTTTATCCTATTTACAGATCATGAGGCTTTGAAGTATGTGAATACACAAAAGAAGTTGAATAGTAGGCATGCAAAGTGGGTTTATTTCTTATAGGGGTATAATTTTGTGTTGAAACATAAATCAAGAAAATATAATTAGGTAGCTAACGCATTGAACAAGAGGGTAGTGTTATTAACTACTATGGTGAGTGAAGTAATTAGATTTGAAGCTATCAAATAAATATATGATACTGATCCATATTTTGGCAAGATAGTTGAACAATGTAGGAATCCACTAATAGGTGGGACAAATGCTATTCATGATTAGCATATTATACCAGAAGTTTATCTCTTTAAAGGGAAATAATTATGCATTCCATTTGGGTCTGTATGAGATAATATAATAAGAGAATTACATAGTGGTGGTTTGGCTGGACATTTTAGTAAGATGAAGACAATAGCTTTGGTGGAAGAAAAGTATTTTGGTAAAAAATGAAGAGAGATGTGACAATGTATGTTTGAAGTTGAATAATATGTCAGGTAGATAAAGGACATGCACACAATACTAGAATTTACATGCCATTATCGATTCCAAGAGGGCCATGTACATATTTCAGTATGGATTTTGTGTTGGGATTGCCAAACACACAAAGAGGTAATGATTCAATTTTTTTGTTGTAGATAGATTTTATAAAATAGTTCATTAAATTTCATGTAATAAAAACAATGATGCCACTATAGTTTCATAATTATTTTTTATGGATATTGTGACATTGCAAGGTGGTCTAAAAATTATTCCTTCAAATAGGGACATGAAATTTCTAAGTCATTTTTGGAGGACTTTGTGGAAAAAGATGGGTACCAAGCTAAAATTCAGTAGTGCATATCACTCACAAACATATGTACAAATAGAATTTGTGAATAGGATCGTGGGAAAATTGTTAATATGCATAGTGGGAGATAAACCTAAGTAATGGGACTTGATTTTACCACAAGTTGAGTTTGCATATAATAGTTTAGTGAATAGAGAAAAAGGAAAATCATCACTTCAAATTGTTTGTGAGAGAAATCCTATGGGTATTTTATATTTGGTACAATTACCCATTGTAAATTGAATTAGTGATGATGCAAAAGTATTTGTAGAGCATATGTAGTAATTGTAAGGAGTAAGAAGAAAGTTGCAAAAAAGTAATGAGAAATATAAAGCAACAACAAATTACAAAAGAGGATCTGAGGTATTTGAAGAAGGAGAGATGGTAATGGTTTACTTGAGGAAAGAAATAATTCTAAAATACATATACAATAATTTTAAGTACAAGAAAATTGGACCATGCAGAATTGTGAAGAAAATCAATGACAATGCTTATGATGTGAGCTTATCAGAGAATTTTGATATTTCTCCAGTATTTAATTTTTAAAATTTATATAAATTCCATGAATAATATGGTGAAGGTGATGAATATGAAGAACTAAATTGGCATTAGAAGGTTTCAAAGAAAAAGAAGGACAAGATAATGCAAGTTTTGGATATGAAAATAATGAGCACAATGCAAGAGAATTATAACAGGTATTTGGTCTAGTGGGAAGGATTGCATCAAGAGTAAAACACTTGGATTATAGAATGGAAGCTAAATATTGACAAAGACAAATGGTAGTAGGACAATCAATACAACTCACAAGAACTAAGTTATTTTCAACCAGAGGAGAATGATATAGAAAAAATAGGGTCTGAAAATTGAGTTTAATATTTTGTTCGACATTTTTCTATTTTTAGAAATTATATATTTTTAGAAATAAATTTCTAATTTATTTGAATTTCATCTCATAGGCTAATTTTAGTCTCTAGACTATTTTGGAATATTTTTAGAGCTGCACGTGCTTGCATGCGTGACTTACTAAAAATATAAGTTTTATTTTAGATGTTAATTTTTTTAGAAATTTTGCATGTCAACACTAAATCTAAGTTGAGGTTTATTTAACCATATTTTGGGTTTGTAATTATTTTAATAAATCAATATGAATCAATATTGAGTATTGTTTCAAGATCTTGGTATATTGGTAATTTTCTTGTTCTTGTTAGTTTTTGGGTTCATTAAATGAAGAAGATTTTTTATCATGATAACTTTTTGTATAATTTTTTACATGTAATAAGTAATAGGATTTCATTTTATTTCATAATTATGTTTTGTATTTTCATGGGCCTTCCTATATTTAGTTGCCAAAAATTGTGGTCTGCTACATGGGAATTATGGTAGTGGTGATCTATGAAGAAATCATTTAAATAAAATTGACGGCCTATTTTTCTACACTAAACCTCTAATAACTCAAAATGTTTTATGCCCTGAGATTACTGTGGGTGATATGGGAGCCTACCATTACAATTGAATGGGATAAATTACATCCCATATGGGCTCATATAATTTTTAATGCACACATGTTGTACAAATATTTCTTGTGTTACCTACTAGCATTTCCTTTCACATGCTATCCATAAATGCTAGTATGTCCATGCCTCTAATTCAATACATAAAATGATTATTTGATGGTAAATGAGAATAGCATGTGAGATTCTTAGCAATTTCACTTTTTTTACCCTCTCTTTATTCTATGGGCTTCGTAGAAAATTATCCTATTTTTGAAACCCTAGATTCATTTTATGGGCTTCCTAGATTTTTTTAACCCTTTCCTAAAGCTATGGGATTCATAGAAAAATCACATTCCTTGGACTATCCCACATGCACACAAATAGTTCATGCCACTTAATATTCTCTATAAACACAACTAACTTATGCATGCACTATTTTGTCCATTTATACATTTATTTTGATATGTTTTATGAAGTTTTTATTTTGATTTCAATTAGAAAAACAAATTCTTCTATAGTACACACAAACTTACACTCACTCAATAGCTCTTCCACAATGAATGGCTAGGTTGGACAAACCCTAGCGCCATCAAATTAGTTATTTCAAATGTTGTATAGTTTAAAACGCACTTAGATTCGTAGTTTTACACCAATGAATATATTATCTACCTGATCTAAATGCACATATACATAAATATCATTAGACTCCTTTCTTGCCAACAAATTATCAAAGAAGGGCTATAGATAGGCTAGAATTGTGCTAGGAGTACCCCACACATCAAGGAAAATGGCATTTTATTCTAGCCATTCATAGGACCACTGTATGTAGAAATTAGTATCAGGGTTGTCTATGAATTCAACATACTCATAGCTCACCATTATAATGTGGTACGAAGTATTTTCCATGTTTTAATTCATGATAACATTCACCCATCACAATCAATTAGGCTAGATGAAAGTTTTAGTGCTTCCAAGCCCCCTCTAGTTAAATGCAACCAACCACCACACATGAGATTAGGAACAATGTTTGGCGTTCCACATATATCTCCTCCATTATATTTTTTCTATATTAATTTTTCAAATTCCTCTACTATTTCCAAAACACTCCCCATGTTTTTTAGTATTAATTCCGTGTACCACACAATTACAAAAATTAATCAGTGATAATTTCCAAAAAAATCACAAACTATAGTTAATTATTCTACATGTAGGAATCAACATAGTTAAATGTAATAGAGAATAATTTAAATAAATAAGAAATGAATTTTCTATGTGTTTAAGATTCTCTTGAATGGTACATACATTTCTCTTGTTCATGTGTTATTTCAATAAATCCCTTGAAGCTCTATGCAGACCCTTGTGTGTGTAGCTGTAGTTTTAAATAATGCACTCTAGGTGATAGTAAATAAAGTATAGAATTATAGTCAATAATGTATATAATTATAGTCAATAAATTATTTCTCCTTATAATATGCTAATCCTAGAGACATTGGAGATCTATAGACTATAGGTTATAGACAATAAAGTATATAATTATAGTCAATAAAATATTGATATTTATAGTATGCTAATCCTAGAGACACTAGAGATCTTTAAAAATATTTCATTATTGAATGGATTGATGTGGAGTGGAGAAACTTTGAAATGGATAAATTTACCATGTACACTATTATATACTTGTGTTAGTCAAGCCATGAAGGTGAGTTGATGTGTTTTCTTAAATAAAGACTATGATTTTTATTTTGGATGAGTCTATAGATATGAATTTCTTTGATGGAATATTAGGTTGTGTGGTTTTAATAAAAATAAGTGACAAATATCTAGTTACAAAGTCAAATTGATGTTAAATTGAAAGAGAGTTGTACGTGAATGGTAGTAAGGTAAAGAGTAGGAGGGGAAAGAGAGAGAGCTCTGAGAAGGAGAGTTAGGGGAGCAATGCAGAGAAGATGGTAAAATCTTTCAAGAAGGTGATCAAGTACTTTCATGGAATGTACATGTGTTAAAGGTTAATTTACATGAATAAATAAAATTTATTTGATTACATTTACTCTCCTTGGATAAACATATAAACTATTCTTGTTTTCAGATTATCCTTGAAGTCTTTAAGGCCATGATCTTGTTTCTGGTTTGTGTATAGTTACAGGTTGGAGAATGGAATGTAGATGATAGTCAAGGAGACAAGGATTTTAATACCTATTATAGATTGGTGAAAAAACAATTGTAATTGTGCTCTATATCTTGAATTTATTAGGGAACGTATAGACCCTCTAGTGATTGAGTGAGGGTTTCAAAGTATTGGCAATTTAGATAAAAGCCACCTTTGTTTAAGAACCCAATATGTGCCTATAATAGTAAAGTACAAAGGTGAGTTGATGATGTGTGTTGATCTATAGGTGATGGTTTGTAGGAAGGAATGATTGATGAGGAGACATGTTAAGTTATCTTGAATGAAAGGATAGTAATAAATAGTAAATTTACAGTCCACAATAAACAATGAACCCTATTATATAGTAAGGAAACCCCTATTCTCACATAATCAATATACAATGATAGAATGTATATGTTTGAGTAAATGCATTTTTGTTGAGTTGGTAGTGAGTTGAAGGTGAACTTAATTAATCTGAGTATTTTGAGAAGTTTACCATCCTTGATTTGAAATAGCCTAATCAATCTTGAGTAATCTATCTGTACCCTATCTTAAGAAAGATAGTCATCTTAAACTCAGGGGTGGAGTCTTTTGGTTCTCAAGAAAAGAATAACAATGACTACTTTAGAGTTAGTGTGATCTATGCAAGTGAGAATAAAGTTAAATAGCATTTCAATGGACTTAAAGGAGCCTTCAACACAAGAAATATTTAAACACCTATTGACGTAGTCCTTCTAGGAACAAAAAATTATGTGTTTTGGTGATTAAAAGATTTGAAACATATATCTCAAACATATGCTTTTGCAACCCAATATTGGCAGTCTTAATTGTGTAAGTGAAGAAATAAATAAGATATAATATATTTGAAACACATGAATTTGTACATATGTGTTTATCTCATTTTATGACTATTCTTGAGTTATAAATAGATTTGAATTCTTTAGCTGTTATTATTTAACTTAAAGTTACAAGAACTATGTTTTAGAAGAAATGTAACTAGAATTTTGGGAGAACTTGAAAAGAAAACCTGACTAGAAAGATAGTATGCATTTTGAGTGAGAAATCAAAGGTAGATCCATAAATTAGTAGTGATAGTTAAATATTTCAACTATGTGTGTTTTAAATAAGAGATAAAGGTTTATGAAAATAATCTTGGGAGTGCCCTGTTCCTAAGAGTAGTAACTAAACTTGTGTATGAGTCTTTACTAACAAAGTCTGTGAAAGGACAAAAAAGATTAAGGGATGGAGATGTTGGGGAGGATCACCATGACAAAAGAGACATGTGAAGGAGAGATTGAAAGAATAAGGTAAGTCATTATATAGAAGAAAAAAAAACTTGTGTTAGTTTGTTACAGTTAGTCTATATACAAAGAACCCTATCAAATTTGTGTATGGATCATGATTAAAATGAAACCAAGAACATTTTGAGTTTTGAAAAGATGGAAAACAAGTATATATACCTTATACATGTCATTTGGAGTCCTGAAACCCAATAAATAATCAATAAACCTATTTAGGGCCCTCTTGGGCCTACATAGACTGTAGGAAACCCTAGATTAGGGAAAAGCACAAAAGGTGGAATAGAAAATGTTTGAAATAATGAAAACACTTGAAATTTTGTAGTTTAAAATGTCTTGACATGAGGAAGGATAATATGAATTTTTTAGAGATATACAACCATCGTATATATGTATTTTGAAGAATGTGTGTAAAGAAGAAGCCTAAAGATCCTAATTACAATTGTGTAGGTGTTAGAAATGATATCTAGGAAGTGATTTAATATTTGAATCTTCATAAGGAGGTGTAATATGGTAGAGTGTGGTATAATATGTATTAGGTTTCTCAATATAGAACTTTAATTGTCCATATATAAGCAAAAATCAATAAAAAAGGCTACTAGATGATAAGTGGGGTTATGGGTTTGAGGAGTGTAGAAGGTAGTTGAGATTATGAGATAGTGTGAGCAAGATGGAAACAAGTTTATTGATATTAAAATAGGTTATCCTTGTTAATTATAAGTAGAAATATAGTTAAGTATAAATCATAGCATGCTCAAGACATTTAAGCATATGATCGGTCACACCTCAAAGATTGGTCCAAGTGTACTAAACTTTCAGTGTGGGGGGGGGGGGGGGGGGGGGATACACTAAATAATGGTCATGAAATCCAAATTTATTTCACATGTGTAACCAACCTTCCCTTTTATCAGTGGTCCATTGCATTCCTAGAGTACCAATCTTATTAGTTGATTTTTCTACCATATTAAAATCCCCACATATAGCCCAATGGGTGTTAGGTAGAGTATTAACAATCCATGACCATAACATAATTTTCAATATTGAAAAGGGTCCATATGATATGTTGGGTCAAGTCTTTGCTAGATGTCATAAAATGAGGCCACCACTTAGATGCAATGAATGTTAAACCTATACCATGACCTACTTCATGATTGTTGGAAAGCACTAAACTATAAGGCTAGATAACTATGGCAATAACCAAGAGAAGGAAACCTACCAAATTTACTTCTTGAAGGTAGAGAATTTACATATATACAAAATTCCTTCTGAAATATCAAACAACATACTTGCGAACTAAGTCTAGCAGGCCCTGAACATTCCATGAAAAATAATTCATATATTACAGGTGTCGAGAGACATCCTTTGTATTGAGCCCTTTAAGGGATTCATACCCATTCTTTAGGAAATGATTAGAGTTAGAGAGATGAAACTCTCACTATTAAAAAAATTCTATCACAAAATCTAAATCCTTAGACAAACCTTGAAGAACAGGGCTTCTATAGTGATTCAAAGAGTGTTGGAGGGGATACTGAGCACTTGTAGTGGTGGTCAATGTGATATGTGACAAAAATCTAGATCATCTGAAAAGATGTTTGTTGATACTTGAGAATTGGAAAACACATTTGCTTTTAGGGGCATACTTTGAATTTAGGGTTGAGACAATTCTTCCTCTGTAGGCATTGCTTCTTTAGTAGGGAATACATCACGAGGCATGCACTTACTCGGTAGAGTTGAAGGCTTAAGCGCATGAAGTGCAGAGCTAGAGGAAAGCTTACTGATAATCCCATGATCAGACTAAGTAGACCCCTTGTTATAATTGTTCCTCTTCCCCCCTATGATTTTTCAATCATCTTCATGGGTATTCTTAGGAGTAACAACTATCATCTTGTCAAGGGTTTTATTGTGGGGGAGATGCAAAGGACAGTCCTTAATCTTTTGGTTTGTGGCTTGGTAGTGGAATCAAATATTAAACAGGTTGATATACGAAATTCTTGACAAATACCAGGTGTCACTGACTTGAATTTTGATAGATTTCTTGAGGTCCTTAGAAATAATAACTTCCACACAAACCCTCCTTTGCGGTTTAGCCAAGTAAAATCTCTAGGACTTGTGAACAACAATCAGGCCTGTAGAGCTAGCTATTTGGTCCAATAAGGGTCGGCATCACAGAGGCAAACTTGGGAACTCAACACAAAAATGGACTTTTAGAGCAGCATGCTCTGAGACTACAAAGTCTCCGGTCCAAGGGAATAGCACTAGGAGGGAGTTTAGGACACACTAGGTTGCTGACTTGTTCACTGTAACACCTCCATGGCTGGGGTCAATAAATATTAGCTAAAAAATCTTTAGTCATGTTCTAGATGCTCTCAAGCTTAATGTTGTGAGCTACCTAGGTTGTTTGAACCCAAAATTTGATCATGATTTCAGAAGGAATGGGACCAACAAAGTAACTTGTCAAGAAAAACTTCTCTAGCCATTGACAAGTAGAATAAATATCATGCTGAGTAAGAACAACATCAAGAGGAAAATCCTTACCTCCTAATTTACTTTCAAGACAAATTTTCTCAGTCATTTGTTCGGTGGTACCATTGTGGAGTGCTCCTTCATTTGTCATGGCTTCAATAACTGGAGGGGAAGGTAAGGAGGCCATTAAATAGCACATCCAAAAGGCAAAGCTATTTAATCTCAATAAATGCTAATATCTCATGGGGTTATAGTATGATAGGGAAAGTCAGTGATGAAAAGATGACTCTTGAATCCTTGACATAATGATAAACAAACCCTCATAAAATGAAAATTTATAAAATATTGATCTTAAATTTTTTAAAACATATTCCATATTTGTTTTTAGTTTAATGTTTAAAATTACCAATCATAATTTTTCAAGAAGGAAAAATAGATCACTGTCCATGATCGTGAAATAGACTGAATAAATTGTAAAAGCATAAAATTTCTAACTTTTTTAGATTTCATAGTCAATTAAATTTAATTCAAAGTCCTCTGCATTTTAGTAACTAAGCTACGGGTCAATTACATCTACGGCTTAACTGCTACGCAATTGAATAAAATAACCAGTCTATTGGGAGGAGTCGAGATTTAAAATCAATTGTGTCCATCCAACTAATGGTGCTATGCAATTCCTATTTATTCGTCCTCCCAAGCCATTATTAAGAGATGTTTCTTCCACATATTTCCCTTTATTGGAGAAAAAACAGCCAAAACATTATGGAAATGGCCAAGAATGCTTTATTAGGATTCCGTTGTTTACAATATTTTCTTTTAGCTCTTACTAAGCTAATTTTACTGTAGAATTGTGTTTCATTGGGAGTTTTCGGTGGAGATGTGCTTCCTCTGGGAGCCTCACTTACCAAAAATCAGACTATCATTTCACAGAATGGAACTTTTGAATTGGTATTCTTTTGTCCCAGTGGAACCAATAACTGGTATCTTGGCATCTGGTATGCCCAAATATCTGACAAGAACATCATTTGGGTGGCTAACAGAGAGACTCCACTCAGAAACATCCCTAGCATTTTGAAGTTGTCCAAAGATGGTTATCTCATAGTATCTGGTTTAGAAGGAGATGCGGTTTGGTCGAGTAATAAGAGCCAGCGATCTAAGGCCTCCAAGGCTTTGATATTGGACTCCGGTAATTTTGTTGTCCTAGGCACTCAAAACACTTCTGAGATTGTTTGGGAGCGTTTCAGACATCCGGGAGACACAAAGTTGCAATGGATGAAATTGTGGCAAGACATGAACCTGATTTCTTGGAAAAGTTTGAAGGATCCAGCACCTGGTTCATTCGTTTTAGAAAAGGATTCCTCCCAAGGAACGACAGACTTTCACATGTGCCATAAAAATTGTGTTTCTTATTGGACAAGTGGAGAGTGGGTTGGTAAATATTTCACCAATTTGCCACAATCATTAGACACAACTAGAATTGTGGTAGAATTTGTCCAGGTTTCTCCCTCAAGAATGTATGAGGTATATTGGGTGTTACCAAAAACTGATATTATGTTGGTACGAGATGTTTGGAGCAAGAATGGTAACATGTTGATGTACTTTTTCATAAAAAATAGAGGATGGAGACTAGTTTGGTCCGTACCCCAATATGAGTGCACCGTGTATGGTGTATGCGGAGCTTATGTAGTGTGCAAAACCAACAACAACATTCAATCCTGCAGCTATCTGCAAGGCTTACGTCCCTCAGCAGATCGTCCCTTGAATTCAGATGAGTGGTAGTCCAGCAGTTGTGTTTGATGTAGCCCATTAAGCTGCTCTGTTGCAAATGGCACCACCGATGGTTTTCTGTAAGTCAGCGACAAGTCCTTGTCCACCAAAAAAGCTGTGGAATATAGCCAAGAGTCAAGTATACAAGGATGCAGAACTGCTTGTCTCAACAATTGCTCCTGCACTGCTTTTGGTATCACTAATTCTGATCTTCCAATTTGTAAATTGTGGTTTGGCGATTTGTTAAACATGCGCGATACTTCTGACGGCCAACCTTTCTTCATTCGATTGGCTGTTTCTGATTTGTTGCAGTCCTCAACCAACGGAAGTTGAAGAGGTAGAGTCTTTGCCCTCTCCATTTCCCTTACTCCCAGTGTTGTTGTTTTGGCTTTCCTATTTGCATTGTTCATTCAACGTAGGCCTGGAAGATTGTTTCACAGATACAAAGAGTATAACATGTCAGCCTCACTCAGAACATTCACTTACAAAGAGCTGAAAACCACCACCAACAATTTCACCCACAAACTGGGGAGCGGAGCATTCGATTCAGTATTCAAAGGATCTCTCTCAAACAGTACACTTGTGGCCGTCAAAAGATTAGACAGCTCTATACGAGGAGAAAAACAATTCTGTGTAGAAATAAGCACCATTGGAAACATATAGCATGTGAATTTAGTCAGGCTCAGGGGATTTTCCACAGAGGGACCTCAAAGGTTACTAGTTTATGAATACATGCCCAACATTTCCCTGAATTCCTTCCTATCCAACAAGTCTGAAGGAGTAAGGATGGTATTGGAGTGGAAGACCAGATTTGATATCGCTGTAGGCACTGCAAAAAGTTTATCTCCACAAAGAATGCAGAGATCACATTATACACTGTGATATCAAGCCAGAAAACATTCTTCTGGATGGTGATTTTAATCCAAAACTAGCTGATTTTGGGCTGGCAAAGCTTGTTGGTAGAAATTTTAGCAGGGTGCTGATGACTACAAGAGGAACGAGAGTTTATTTGGCTCTGTTAGAAAGTCAAGATGAACTGGAGTTAATTTCTCCACTCCTCATGCATGCAAGCAGTTAGCTGCAGTTGAGCAATCAGTTAGTTTACATTCAGTTAGTTAACTGATAGAGATCAGTGAGTTTAAGTAGTTAACAAACAGTTAGTTAAACTGTTGGAGAAGTAATTTAGTCTCAGTTAGCACGGAGTTAATTTTAGTTAGTCATGCAGTTTATTTTCAATTATTTTTGGATTCAAAATCTATTTAAAGATGCCTTGGACACAGCATTGTAAAAAAAAATGAAAATTGAAGATCAATAAAATCTTGTTTCTTCAAGAGATTGTTGTAGCAATTGGGTTCTACTCTTGTTTATTTGTTTTAGTTCTTATTTTTGCATGCTCTCTTGATTCTAACAAATTGGTATCAGAGCCAGGTTAGGAAAGCATCCAGCAGGGAGGTGATAAAAAGAAAGGAGAGCGAAGTAGTCAGGTGCAAGAAGAGCCAACAGGCAGCGCAGAGACTGACATCGACAAGGCAACCGACGTCGACTGACTCACAGACCAACATCGGCAACAGAACCGACATCGGCAATATCCCCTGACTGACCTTGGCAGTTTAACCATCGTCGGTGACTGTGTTTTGAAATAGAAACCAAAAAGTCATTTCAGCGTGAGACATGGCAGCAAATAATAATATTTTTTAGCCTCAAATTCCCGTTTTTAATGGTAAGAATTATGAATTTTGGGAAATTAAGATGTGAACTTTATTTTGCTCACAAGATGTTTGAGATCTAGTAGAGTGTGGTTTTGTAGAACCGCAAGATGAGACAACCCATCTGGCATTAAATCGAGCACAAAAGGACGAGCTTAAAGAGAACAAGAAAAAAGATGCAAAAGCTTTATTTCTCATCCAACATGCATTGGATGAATCTATTTTTTCTAGAGTTACAGCACCAACAAGATCTAGAGAGGCATGGAAAATCTTGGAGACTACCTATAGAGGTAATACAAAGGTAAAAATTGCTAAATTGCAATCTCTTAAGAGAAGTTTTGAAAATTTGCAAATGAATGATTCAGATTCAATAGACTAGTTTATGGGTCAAGTTTTGAATATAGTGAATCAAATTAGATATAATGGAGAATCTATCACACATTACAAGATCATAGAAAAGATACTCAGATGTTTACCCAGTAAATTTGATGCAATAGTTGTAGCTATTGAGGAAACCAAGGATTTGGAACAGTTATCTGTAGATGAATTAATGGGTTCTTTGTTAACACATGAATCCAGAATGAATAGGAATAACGGTACTTCACTTGAGAATGCTTTCAAGTCACAGGTATCATTTGGCAGAGGAAGAGGAAGAGCCAGGTCAAACTTTAGAGGAAGAGGTAGAGGCCGATATGGAAGGAACAATTCAGATGAAGGTGAGAACAGTAATCAAAACTACAGCAGTAGAGGACATGGCAACAATCACTTCCAGTAAAGTTCACAGAGGTTTGATAAATCTAATATTCAATGTTATTACTACAAGTAAGATATGCATATGTTCATTATGTGTGTGTGTGTGTGCACGCGCGTGCGCACATGCGCTTACCGAAACAATTTAATTTTATTATTTTGATATGTATAATGCACTATGAACATTGAATCTAAATGGATCAAAATTATTTCAAGATCCAAAAATAGGAGAGAAAAAATATGATCCTATACGAAATAATGATTGTGTAAATATATATAACTAAAAATACTACAATTATGAAGAGCAAATGTAGATTGTCAATTTGTGCTTTCAAAACATGAGGTAATTAGTTACATTAACAAATATGTGGCAAAATCTAAGAAGAGTTATGGAACTTATCCTCAAATGTTAATATGACTTGCAAATATTGAAAACCTTGATGAATTAGTTGCTAGAGCATTTAGAAGAATCCTACCAAAAACCCTTATTGAAATGGACATTAGAGCACAAGAGACTTGTCATATGTTATTGGAGCTTCCATTGGTAGAAATCAGTAGAGTGTTTATCACTTTGAATATTTCACATGAAGTGTTGAAACTGATGAAACATACGATAGAAATAAAAAATGATAAACTCTTATAATCTTTCATTGATGGATACATGAACATACCTTATGAAATGATAAGCTTTTCACTTATAGAGACAACTCTATTGTGGTCATATAATCCCGAGCAAAGGCAATATAATAAATGGGAGACTAGGAGTATGGAAACTATTTTGAGAGTATTCCCAAGGTTTACTACAATACCAATATGGGAATTAGAAAAATGGGTTGATTTTTATTGGTTAGAGTTATTACTTTACAAGAAATTTTGTAATATAGAAAGATATATTAGACTTGATGATAATATAATAACATCAAACTGGGAGTCATTTAAATACAATCATTTGGCATGTGGAGTGAATGACTGTGCTAGATGACTATAAAAATCAAAGTGATGTTGAATGTGATGATTTTCAAGCCATTCACCAAAATACGATGGAACAAGAGTGGAAAATCATATCAAGGCTACATCGTGGGCAAATTATGGAAGTATAAGAATTAGATATGTTAGGAAGAACAGATATTGATAGACAAGCATCATAGAATCATGAATATGAAGGAGAAGAATACACAACTTTAGCTATAAAATTTTTAAGCATAATGATAGACAATGGGTTGCTCATATTAGATGATATAATAAGTAATATTTCATATGGAACCTTAGGAGCCAAACAAAAAAAGGCACTTGATATAATCATGAGATATTATCTTCACACTCATAATGTTGCACCACTATGCATGATAATTCAAGGGACATCAGGAATAGGAAAATCATATCTAATTGGTGTCATTTGTGAAGCTTTTCAAAATGAATAATCAACTATGCATCATTGTCCGCTTCTATTACCTACACCAACTAGAGTTGCATTGTTTAAAATTGGTGCTTTTATAATTCACTCAACACTTTGAATCTCAATCGCAGACTATACTGAGTTAGAAGGAACAAGACTCACAAGTTTACAAGAAGAAATGCGGCATATAAAATACATACTAATTGATGAAATGAGTTTCATTGCAAAAAAAATGTTGCAAAACATAGATGCAAAACTTTGTCAATCATTTCAAAAAATGAAAACATGAGTTTTGGAGGTTGATCAATCATTTTAGTAGGAGATTTCAGCCAGTTGCCTCTTGTGACTGATAAGCACCGTACAATAATAACAGACACAAACAAAATATTATTGAAAGAATTCAAAATAATTGTTACTCTGGATAAGGTATTTAGAAAAGAAGGAGAAAGTGATGACCATGAAAGGTTTTGATAACTACTCACAAATATTATAGATGCACATCCCACTATTGATTATTAGAAACTATAATTAATGTCAAGAACAAATAGTGTATTACATCCAAGCATCGGGGAAGATTTGGATAATGTTATTTATTTATTTATAACAAATGATAATGTGAGAAACCATTAAAAATTGAAATTTGAATCATTAAAAGGATCGATTTCACGAAGCATTGCAACTAAAATAGGTAGCACAAATCCATTAGGGGGTCATAATGATGACTTGGATGTGGAGTTATTAATTGCTAAGGATGCAAGGGTGATGTTAACCTCCAACCTATAGATATAAGTAGGACTTGTAAATGGATCTCCAGGATATATTCGAAGTATATTGTATACAAACCTAGAAGTTCCCCACCAGAGCCACCTACATATGTTATGGAAGAATTTGACAATTACTCTAGAATGCCATTTGCAGATACAACTCCACATATAATTCCAATTACACCAATACAAATGGGACGGATATGACAACTACTCTTATGACTGGTTTGGTGATTATCCATAAACAAATCATGAGAATTGACTCTAATATATGAAATTATTTTATTTAATTATCATTGATTGACTTTGATATCGCATATATTATACATATTTTCAAATTTTGATGTATATGACATTATCATTGAATGTGATATATATATTTTATTTGGATGAATAAGAAATGATGCATTAATTGGTATTTATTGTTAAATGTGCATGCCACACAGGCCGGTGCTACTAACATAGATATATTAAATATATCTATCTAAAATATGTCGAGAGATATCAATCTCGAGGTGCCTATCTAATCTACGTCACAATATAGATACCTCAAAATTAATATCTCTCAACATATTTTAGATAAATATATTTAAGATATCTATGCTAGTTAATAATTTTAATATGAAATCTTATATATACTAAAATTAATAAATTGTACTATACATTAATATTAATTATTACTAATTAACTAATTATATATTTATATTAATTATTACTAATTAACTAATTATATATTAATATTAATCATTACCAAAATGTAAGTTAACATTTTAAACAAACAATTCAATAAAAGTATTTAGACATATTTTTAATATTTATATTCAAATAATATAATATTAAATTTTTTGATTTCTTCATCCTTTTAAAATAAAAATTAATTATTGTTTATAATCCTCTATCTCCAATCAATCTTATATATTTATGTCATAAACTTTTTGTACTGAATTTTTAACTAATAAATTTATTTAGAGGTTAAGATTAAATCGTAAGAATTTTTTTTTCAAATTATATCTTAAAATCTTTGTACTAACTTTTTTACTAATAAATTTATTTAAAAGTTAAAATTGAATGTAAGAACTTATTTTTTAATTTTATGTTAAGAATTACCAATCATAATCCATTATTACGAAGAAAAAAACATACAATAATAAATCATTTATAAGTCAAGATTAAATAATAACAAATTATTTTTTAGTTTTATGTTAGAGATTACCAATCATAATCCACTATTGAGAAGACAAAAAAAATTATAATAATAAATCAGAGTTGATAACTCAAAACATAAACTACAAGATATTTCTAAAAACTTTAAAAATCTAATTTCCATAAAATCAATCACGTTTGCGTCAATTACGTGTACTCCGCAATTTAATAAAATAGCCACTCAATGGGGAGGAGTCAAGATTCAAAGTCAATTTATGTCCCTGTCCAACTGATGGTAGTATGCAATTCCTATTTATTTGTCCTCCACGTGTAGTGGAGAAATAACATTATAGAAATGGCAAATAATACTTTATTAGCAATCAACTATTTAAAATATTTTGTTTTAGCATATATTCTCAAACATTTAAAGCCAATTACGTTTAATTCAAAGTCATCCGCAATTTACGCGTCAATTTATGTCCCTGTCCGCTATGAACTTTTACTGCATTTTTTTCTTTTTCATACACGCTAGGAGGGTTTCAACCTCCGAACTTTGGTTAAGAGGCCCCAATAGTTGATTCGTTCGGAAGAATGGTAAAATCAGTTAAATGAGTTAAACTAATCACATACTTTTATTATCTTAAAAGGAATTTTAAAAAACATTGAAAACTATCAAATCTATCTTTCCTCACATTTTGAACACAAAAATCAAATCATATATTTTTTTGATAAATAAGATGTTAGCAAATAAATTTTTGTCAAGGCATTTCGAATTCATTAATGTGATTCTTCATGAGTCAAGTAATATATATTAAAATAACAAAATAATACTGTTTAAAAATTGAAGGAATATAATTATAATACATTTTTTTATAAAAATTAACTAACTTTTAAAAATGAAAATCAAAAATAAAAAATAAAAATTAGCAATTAAATAATTACCAAAATCATATTAGTTATCAATTATAAATTATTAATTATAAAAATATATTATTATAAATTTAGAAATAAATTATAAATTAATTAATTAAAAGAATTTATTACTTATTTAATTATTAATTAAAGTTATTCTTAAATATGTTATAACAATAAAATCAAAATCAAAATCTTATGAATTTTTTTAAAAAATTTAAAAATTAAATCAATTTATTATTAATATTTAAAATAAAAATAAAATTTATTATCCTTAATTATAAATTTTAATATTAACCAAAATTAGTAAACCAAAATTAAAGCTATTTAAAAAAAAATTAAATTTAGAATTTGTTATTTATTTGTGTAAATTATAAAGAAATTAGTTAATCAAAAAGTAAAGAAAATTTTAAATTATTAACTTTTTTTGATCATTAAAAACAAGAAATCAAGCTAAGAAATCAATAAAGTGAATTCAAACACTACAACCCTACATCTTAGAAGAGCAAAAACTAATTATTATAAACTACCGTCTTCCAAACATGACTAATCCCTAACTTGTTATATTTGTTTCAATTTTTATTATGTTTCAACATTTTTATAGATTCTCTTAACTTACATTTATGGAAGTGATCTTCTACTACCAAAAATTTTGCTTCCTTGATATTGATAACATGTTTTGACTTAAACAAATGTTTGGTAATGGTTG
Organism: Torreya grandis; assembly: GCA_037957365.1. Lineage (NCBI taxonomy): Eukaryota > Viridiplantae > Streptophyta > Pinopsida > Cupressales > Taxaceae > Torreya > Torreya grandis. The sequence goes on from JARHVA010000126.1 coordinate 1,036,090, forward strand.
ATTTTTCTTTCCTATCCAAATAAATGTCTGTCAATTTTTTTTAATTCTCATTCTAACTAATCTTCTCGTCTCCCTTATGTAAGATAAACCACATAAAAAATCAATCTTATAGACTCCACTTCTAAGGTTTGGGTCCAACTTGTCTTTAGCAGACCCCAACATTATACGCAACTTATTAATAACAAAGAATGTGGACTGAATATTATGGTGATTGATAATTTTAGCTAATTTATTATAAATAACTTCAATATAAGGAAGATAAGCTATGGGACCCTCTACGAAAGACTCATTACTTTTAGTTTTGTTAATATTTTCTTTAACTTGCTTGATAGCCTTAGCTATTTGTTTACTAGAGTGTCCATTTAACTCAAAAACTTGATTCAGGTTCCTGCTTTAATGATCAATGATCAATGATCTCTTCATTATAAATTTTAAAAGCCCTTTTAATTAAAGTCTTGATGAACCCTCTTTTTTGGGCAAGATGGTGATGGGAGGGGGCATGAAGCTAAAGGTGTGTATGTGTACCTTTTCTATAGACCTTCCTAGCTAAAGAACCATATTTCTTCCTAAGGAACAAGACATCTAAAAAAGGTAGTTGTTGTTCTATCTCAATTTCATTGATGAATTTAATGCTAAAAAAATTAATTTTTGAGATGGGAATGGAACTCTTCCAATTTATATAGGCCATGTTTCCAACATAAGTTGGTGTTATCATAATATCTTTTCAACCATTTGAATTTTAATGGGAAAGAGTGAAGTGCCAAGTCTTCAATTTTTTTCATAAAGAGGGTGGCGACTGCAGGAGATGGAGGAGAGCCCATTACTATAACATCAATTTTTTTATAAATGATAACCTTAAAGGTAAATAAAGTATATTTCAAACACAATGTGATCAAATTGGTGATTTCAAAACTTGACACATTTTTTCCAAAAAAATATTCAATATTATATGGACTATGGAAATATCAAATCCTTAAATAAGATGTTATTAAATGTCTCAAGTAAATATTTTTACTAATCAAGTATATAAAAAAGAGAAAAGGTAGAAAAGAGGAAAGTTAGTAGCAGTTGTTCTCAAAGTGTAAGTTATGTCAGGAGAGATGTTACTTCATGCTTTGTTGAAATAGAGTTGTAATGTGAAGGAATGTAAATTTGAAAATGTGTCTCACTTGAAACTAATAAATGTTGATCCCATCTCAATTTTTGTGCACAAAGTATTAAGAAATAATAATCTCATAAATAATATAACTGACATAATTATTCTAGGTGTCAATATACTAGTAGCATGGACGAACAGAGGGTACAAGACAAAGTCTAGAACCTCAATGTCTTATCATTATAGAATAAATATTACAATATTGATTCACATTTCACATCGAATGTGGGGCTCTATCATAGTAAAATTAGTTATTATAATATCCCTATTCACCCTTGACTATAGAAAACAATTAATCAAATATGTTGCTACCTTACAAGTTAAGAACTATTTTTACTATGATAGAGCTAACAAAAATCAAGGTAATATAAATTCAAAAATTGAATCCAATTATATATTAAAATTTATTAATTGTATTGTACATTAATATTAATCATTATTAAATTAATTAATTATAATCTATATTTATATTATTCATTTTTAAATTGTAAGTTAAATTTCTAAACAAACAATTTAATTAAAAAGTTTGGATATATTTTTAATATTTAAATAATATAACATCTTAAAATTATGATTTATTTATACTTTAAAAATAATTATTCGAATATATTAAACAAAAATATTATATATTATCTAGTTAATATTATTTGTTCTCATCATAAAATATTTTTATTGAATTTCTAAATAATAAATTAATGGTGTTACAATTAAATTGTAATTACTTATTTTTAATTTAATGTTTAAGATCACCAATTATAATATATCATTAAGAAAAAAAAAATTATAATAATATATCACAATTGATAATGAAAAATCTTAAATTAAAAATAAATATACACAACTTCAAAATTTAATTTTCATAATTTATAAAAACATATAATATATCTAAAACGTTAGGATTTCAAATAATTTACATTTAACTTAAAAATTTTAAAGATAATATTTCTGAAAACTTTAAAACCTAATTTTCATAAACTAAAAAGAGCCTACGATTTCAAATCCATCAAATTTAACTCACAATCCTTTAAATGTCGGTTACTATATTTCTAACAACTTTGAAATCTAATTTTCATAGACTTTGAAAAATGTATAGACATCAATAATGTTTAATTCAAGTTTCTTTACCCGTCAATGACATCTACGTTCCAACTCTTCCGCAATTTAATAAATTAACCACTCAATGGAGCGAGTTATTCTCATTAAAATTGAATTTTCTAGTTGGAGCGTGTTATTCTCATTAAAATTGAATTTTCCAAAATTTCAATTTTAGATATCCTTCTATGTGGCTAAGTGTCAAATTATACACATTTTAGATTTTTTTTTTTCATAACCTACAAATTTCAAATATTTAGTTTTCATGTGTTCTCTCCTTCAATAATGCCTCCTTTTAAATCTTCCATGTCACATTATCTATTCATGTAGATTCTAGGGTTTCTTTTCATAGTAGCGGTCTTCATAAGCTCAATTTACATGCAAAAATTATTATCTAAACTTCTCATGTATCTTAAAAGGATTGAAATAAGTTTCTCAACGTTTCACATGGTTTACTTATCAAAACATGTAGGTTTTGTAAGCTTTTTCTACATATTAATGTCTTTCCCAAACCTACTAAAAGCTTAATTTGCATGCAACATGTTTCAAAGATCTTTGAAGGCAATTTCAAGTGGTTTCAAGAGGTCCAAAGGCAATTTTCATATCAAGAGAAATTTTAAAACTATTTTATGTGGATTTTGTATCCTTGATTTACAACTTTTAGGTCTTCAAAGCCTATTTTTCTTGTAAATAAAAACTCTAAAACCTAATGTTCTAGTTATAGACTTCTAACTCTTTTCATGCAGCTGCCAAAACTCCTTTTTGCATCATGTGATCTTAATAAGATGAGTTTACATGCAATAAAATTTGCTAAATTCTGACATATTCTTCAAATACTTATAAATAGTTTTATGTGTTTTCACATGGCATTAAAAACTAGTCTTAAAGGTGGTTTTGATAGTTATTAAGTTGTTTTATATGGCACAATGTGGATTTCCCAGCACTTTCTTGCATAGTGTGGATTTCATGAGATATTTTCACATGTAAAAGTCTTACCTCAGACCCACCATATCCTTTCTAAGTCATTTAACTAGTCAACGTTGTTTTTACATGAACATATTTAGGTCTTCTTCAACTTTAAAATATTTTTTATAAACCACTCAATAGGTCAGAACAATCATATACAAGGTAGTTTCAAACATGATATCATGTATTTCTTCTTGAAGGGATCGAAAGGTGAACTTGAGGTAATTCTAATTGAACTTGTAGTTTTCAATATCATGTTTTGCATGTGAACTGAAATTCCAAAGCTTGTAAATCATTATTTGGACACCAAGGATTCTCCACCAACATTCTCATACAAAGAAACATTTTATAAAACCTCTAAATTTTACTCTTTTCAAAATTTGATAAACTTGAAAATATCTTTCTCAAGCTCATCTAGGCCTAACATTATTAAATTTTTTCTCATAGGTTCAAGATAGATATTACATGCATAGATAGGTATTCAAAACACCATTTGATTTAAAAGACAATGTTCTCTCTCTCAAAATTGTATTCTTCTCATATTAGAGTTACAGGAACTTATGTGAAAATTGAGACATATACATATACATCAAAATTTCATTTTAAAATATAATATCAAAAAATCATTTCCATGTTTTCACCCTTATAATCCCTTAATTTCAATGTCAAAATATTGATGAAATTTTTAATATTGATATACTATCAATACACCAAATTGTATGTCATTGAACATTACCATAATGAAGTTATCAAGGGAAGAAGAGAGGTAGATATCACACATATTAGGATATATAAATGTGTGTTTCAAATTCCATGATTCAAATATCCTAGAGTAAGCTCATATAGTCTTAGAAGCCTATATAAGTAGACATAGATATGGGTTCGATCGGTAACTTACCCACAATGTGTGGTGAGGGCCCATTTTTTTTAACACCAAGGTTATATTGGAGCTTGACCTGTGTTATAGTAGACAGCTCTAGGACATTGGAATAAAACTCATTCATCTATGTAAAAAAATCCACAATTTACACATCGATATGAAACCAACCCATTATTATTAAGCAAGACTATAAATTTTATTTCTTAAATGATTTAGCTAATTTAAATATCATAATTGGTGTTTTAACTTGAACGAGGGTACTAAAGTGCTTGATCCTGACATTAATAATGTTAAAAATTATCCAACCAAATATTTTCAAATAAACTATTATATTAATATGTTGATAGGCATTATACAATGACATATGGAGGTGTTGGTGGGTTGTAATGTCATGAGTTTGTTCACTTTTCATTATGAACTTAAATTCGATGTCCATTTCACCATAACTTTTTTTCTTCTTTTCTCTTCAGTAATTCAATAAACATATGATGTAGTTTTGATGTAGAATCATCGAAGGGCTCGTGTAATCTTGCATCAACAAAAAACATACCAACATGTGTTCATGTAGTCTTATTTGTGTGCTTTTCATTCTTGAAATGATGAAGATGATCCAAATTAATATCATAATTTGAGTAGTATAAATCACATCATAAATAACTACATCGTTAGAAGCAAGTTGGTTGACTCTCTCAACCATCTATACAATTTGGCATGTCATTGCGTGCATTTAAGGTCCAAAATGGCTAGGTTATGGGTAAAAGACTAAAAGGTAATTAGTATATTACCTAAACCAAAATGTGATTACATACATGGATTCCTCATGAAGATATTTCAATTGTAAAATATACTCTCAATATGAGTCTATATGCTTAAATTATCGCCTCTTTAACTTTGAAATTTTTCATAGTAACAAATCTACCAATTTGCATATGGTGGAGGGTACTAAATTGATCGATCCTGACATTAATAATGCTAAAATTATCCAACTAAATATTTTAAAATAAACTTTTATATTAATATGTTGATAGGCATTATAAAATGACATATGGAGGTGGTGGTGGGTTGTAATGTCATGATTGTGTTCAATTTTAATTATAACCTTAAATTCAATGTCCATTTCACCATAACTTGATTTTTTTTCTTTTTTCTCTAGTAATTCAATAAAAATTTGATGTATTTTTGATGCAGAAGCATCCAAGGGTTTGTGTAATATTACATCAACAAAAAACATACTAGTGTGTGTTCATGTAGTTCTGTTTGTGTGTTTTTCATTCTTGACATGATGAAGATGATCCATAGAAATATCACTATCATATTTGAGTAGCATAAATCACATCATAAAAGGATTAGTTTCAGATAGCTACATGGTTAGAAGGAAGTTCGTTGAGTCTCTCAACCATCTATATAATTTGGGATGTCATTGCATGCATTTAAGGTCCAAAAAGGATAGGTTGTGGGTAAAAGACTAAAAGGGAATTAGTATATTACCTAAAACAAAATGTGATTGCATACATGGATTCCTCTTGAAGATATTTCAATTTTAAAATATACTCTTAATATGAGTCTATATGCTTAAGTTATGACCTCTTAAAGTTTGTAATTTTTCACATTAACAAACCTACTAGTTTGCATATGATGGAGGGTACTAAAGTGCTTGATCCTAACATTAATAATGTTAAAAATTATGCAACCAAATATTTTCAAATAAACTTTTATATTAATATGTTGATAGGCATTATACAATGACATATGGAGGTGGTGGTGGTTTGTAATGTCATGAGTGTGTTCACTTTTAATTATGACATTAAATTCGATGTCCATTTCACCATAACTTGAATTTTTTCTTTCTTCTCCAGTAATTCAATAAACATATGATGTAGAATCATTCAAGGGTTCATGTAATTTTACATCAACAAAAAAAATACCAACGTGTTTTCATGTAGTCTTGTTTATGTGTTTTTCATTCTTGACATGATGAGGATGATCCATAGAAATATATCTGTCATATATTTGAGTAGTATAAATCACATCATAAAAGTATTAGTTTCAGATAGCTACATGGTTAAAAGCAAGTTGGTTGACTCTCTCAACCATCTATACAATTTGGGATGTCATTGTTGCATTTAAGGTCCAAAATGGCTAGGTTATGGGTAAAAGACTGAAAGGGAGTTAGTATATTACTTAAAGAAAAATGTGATTACATACATGGATTCCTCTTTAAGATATTTCAATTTTAAAATATACTCTCAATATGAGTATATATGCTTAAGTTATGGCTTCTTAAACTTTGAAAATTTTCACAATAACAAACCTACCTGTCTGATTATGGCGGAGGGTACAAAAGTGTATGATCCTGACATTAATAATGTAAAAAATTATCCAACCAAATATTTTAAAATAAAATTTTATATTAATATGTTGATAGGCATTATACAATGACATATGGAGGTGGTGGTGGGTTGTAATGTCATGAGTGTGCTAACTTTTAATTATGACCTTAAATCCGATGTCCATTTCACCATAACTTGATTTTTTTCTCTTTTCTCCAGTAATTCAAAAAACATATGATGTAGTTTTGATGTAGAAGCATCCAAGGGTTCATGTAATATTACATCAACAAAAAGCATACCAGCGTGTGTTCATGTACTCTTATTTGTGTGTTTTCATTCTCTACATGATGAATATGATCTATAGAAATATCACTATCATATATTTTAGTAGTATAAATTACATCATAAAAGTATTGGTTTCAGATAGCCACATGTTGATAGGCATTATACAATGACATATGGAGGTGGTGGTGGGCTGTAATGTCATGAGTGTGTTCACTTTTAATTATGACCTTAAATTCAATGTCCATTTCACCATAACTTGATTTTTTTCCTTTTTGCCCTGTAATTAAATAAACATACAATGTAGTTTTGATGTAGAAACATCCAATGGTTCATGTAATCTTTCATAAAAAAAAACATACCAGTGTGTGTTCATATATTCTTGTTTGTGTGTTTTTAATTCTTTATATGATGAAGATGATCCATAGAAATATCACTATCATATATTTGAGTAGTATAAATCACATCATAATAGGATTGGTTTTAGATAGCTACATGGTTAGAAGCAAGTTGGTTGACTCTCTCAACCATCAATACAATTTGGGATGTCGTTGCGTGCATTTAAGATCTAAAATGGATAGCTTGTGGGTAAGATACTAAAAGGGAATTAGTATATTACCTAAACCAAAATATGATTACTTATATGGATTCCTCTTGAAGATATTTCAATTTTAAAATATACTCTCAATATGAGTCTATATGCTTAAGTTATGGCCTCTTAAATTTTACAATTTTTCATAGTTACCAGTCTGTATATGGTGGAGGGTACTAAAGTTCTCAGTCCTAACATTAATAATGTTAAAAATTATCCAACCAATATTTTTGAATAAATTTCTATATTCATATGTTGATAGGCATTACACAATGACATATGGAGGTGGTGATGGGTTGTAATGTCATGAGTGTGTTCACTTTTAATTATGACCTTAAACTCGATGTCCATTTCACCATAACTTGATTTTTTCTCTGACAATTCAATAAACATATGATGTATTTTTGATGTAGGAGTATTGAATGGTTTATGTAATCTTTCATCAACAAAAAGCTTACCAATGTGTCTTCATGTAGTCTTGTTTGTGTGTTTTTCATTCTTGATATGATGAAGATGATCCATAGAAATATCACTATCATATATTTGAGTAGTATAAATCACATCATAAAAGGATTAGTTTCAAATAGCTACATGGTTATAAGCAAGTTGGTTGACTCTCTCAACCATCTATATAATTTGGGATATCATTGTGTGCATTTAAGGTCCAAAATGGATAGGTTGTGGGTTAAAGACTAAAAGGGATTTAGTATATTACCTAAACTAAAATATGATTATATACATGGATTCCTCTTGAAGATATTTTAATTTTGAAATATACTCTTAATATGTGTCTATATGCTTAAGTTATGTCCTCTTAAATTTTACAAATTTTCACAGTAAAAAACCTATCAGTCTACATATGGTGGAGGTTTTGTAACTATTAGTGGTTCCCTCCTAAAATCAGTGTCGGTTTCATCATAAATGAATATAAAACAAAAATTAATGGACCATAAATATTAATGGATGGATTTGGAGCATTTCTAAAGGGCTAAGGAAGGTGAAGAGACATGGGATAAGGAATAAAATTATAGGAAAGATACAAAATTGGGTAGTGGATCGTGCTATACCACTCGAGAGAACTCCAAGTGAGAAGAAGATAAATCCAAAAAATAAAATAAGGCATTGAAGGTGAACCATTCCATGAGAGAATGTGTATGGAATTTTTTCTTAATGTTTAACTTTCAATAAACCTATAGAGGCATGCGTTTATGTGTGAGTATAAGAATGAGTGAGTGTGCATTCAATTTTAATGTTTTAATATTAATTCAATGAAGTTATTTTTTAGAATTGTCTCAAGTCCAATAGTGTGCTCAAGTGTGTTCATTGGTGAGTGTTTTAAGCATGATTCATAGAGGTAAAAGTAATCCTTGAGTGTACCCCCTCTCTTGTAATTCCACCAAGTTTGGAACACCCTTTTTACTTGAAAAGATTGTTTTGAGATTCACACATTCATGTAGTCAGATTGACATGATTTTTCACTAGCCAATGGAATTATTTTGAAGAATGTAATGAAGTTGTAAATAATAATAGTATTTTAAAACTAAAAGATAAATTCATTGATATTAACATCTCATGTTGTTTTTCAAATAAATGTTTTTAAAATATCTATACTAGTTTTATCATAATATTTCATATTATAAACAAAAAAATGTATTGTTTTATTATATCATTTCATATTATTTGTTTTACAAATGTCCTATTTTTAAATAATAGATAAATTTATTAGTAATGGCATAGGGTAGTATTATTTCACTCAATGAGGTGTATCATATATTACTTTCAACTATGATGATCAATAATTTTGTATTTCTTATCTACTTCGGTTGTTGTTGTTTTATAATATTGCTCATGTATTTAACATTTATATTAAAAATCATGATATAATATTAATTAGTTTTAATAACAATATCCAATATAAAAAATACACCATATTTTAATTTTTTTCATTTTATAATTTTTTATATATATTTAATATTATACAAATGAAACGACAACCTATATTATGACTATTTACTATTATAACACTTCATTAAAATTATTATTATGAAAAAATAATAATTTAATTGAGTTTACATAGCAAAATAGCTGGTTGGAATTCATGGCTAACACTCCCTATCAGAGGAAACAATATGGCTCAAAACAAGGAAACACAAACAAAGCATGGCAAGTCTAAATAACCAAGAAACTATGAAATGAAAAAAATATATTAAACAAGAACCACTACACCAAAAGGAGAAGGTAGAGGATCATCCTTACACAACTAAGCATTCCAAGAAGAAGGTTGATCCATAAATAGTAATTAGCCCTTGCTAATTAAAACTGTTTATTTTAAAAATAGATTTTTAAAAATAAGTCATTTTTTAAATATTTAATTAAATCAAAGGAATTGACTTTTTATATGAACCTGAATGTAAGATTAACTGAATGAGTATTTTATAAACTCATATAATTTTATTGTTCAAATAACCATTCAAATAATATTTTAATCCTCTACAAATAGTCTCTTAATCAATTTTCAATAATTAAATTCCAAATATCAATAATAATTAAAAATTGATATGTTACTAGAAAACTAAAATAAAATAATAAAATAGAGACTAGAGATTGTTTATGGGGTTCACCAATTAGCTACATCTCTGGGTTCATTTGAAATGTTTCATTTAAAAAAGATGTAAATACAATGATTAAACTTACATCCCTGAATAACTTGCTATTGGTTGATCAACCTCTAAATAAATCTAATCACAGATCACAAATGTCCTTCATTTCCAAAATGATCACCTACAAATATATATCTCTAAAATGGATAATTTCTCTCTCTTCAAGGAGGAAAAACACTCTCAAAAGGTTTATAAACTACCTTCTAGTTTTACGAACCCCTCTTTGTAATTATATAGATTAAAAAAATATTTTTGGAATAGGCAAAATGACCTCAACCGGCTATATCAAAACTTCACCCCAATAAAAAAATATAATTTTTTATTTCTTTTGTTCTTTGTTTCCCTCTATTCTCTATGTCTAGAATAAATTCTCTGCAATACAAAATGAAATAATATTGTAAATAGCCAATGTTGTCTAACAACCTTCATTTTCCTGAAGTAGAGTTAAACTCTGGATAAGTTGCATGAAAACAAGAAGGAATAAAATCCCATGATTTATGGGACGTTGAAACTCCATTCTTTATTTAATAAAGCACTTCAAATAATTAATAACCATAATTATTCAATGCCATAAAATAAGAATCAATATTTACTTTTTCTTAGTAAATAAAGATTACCATGCAAAATAAATTCCACCAACCATATGATTATTTGCAAGTGGGTGTCTACATGGAAATAAAAGGTGGACAAGGAGTTTAACACTAAGTTTCTTGAATTAATATTCCATACCATAAAATAAGACTTTCAACTCCTATTAATTCAATATTACCATGCATAAAGGCATCAAAGATAATCCTTTAAATATTCCCAATGACTTTCCACGTAATAAGAAATAAAGTGGGTGAATAAAATTTGTTGGATTTATTGAAACTCTTCCATGCCCCCATGTAACATGGTAAACAAAATAAAGAATTTAAATCAAAACATTATCCACCCAACTCCACTTAACTCTCCAAATAACACCACTTCCCACCAACTGCCAACAAAGCATGCATGTTAATCATTTAAAACATTTATTTCAGACTCATGTTTTTATAAAAACATATTCCATGCAAATCTCCACATTGGGATAAGATAAAGTGGGGATAAAATAAAATTTAGGATTTAATTTAAATTTATCTGATGGTTTATTAAAACTATAAAATAAGATAATTAAATTAAATTTGGATTTAACATCCCATGGTATTTTAAAAAAATACCATTAATAATAGGATATTAATTAATTAAATATATCCCATGGTAAAATAAAAATACCATTATATAAGATATTTCATTAATTAAATATATATCATGGTAAAATAAAAAATACCATTAAATAAGATATTTAATTAATTATCCCAAACCATATGAAGAGTGAAAATCCTTTGGATCAAACCTCTCCAATAAGACCTTTTTGGTCCCCAAAAGGTCAAATCACTCTCTGAAGCTATAAATAGTTTTTATGCAAAATATCATGGTAATGATTCAAAAATCAAACTAAATCCCTAAAATTCTAGTAAAATAAATATCTACCCAATACCAATTTTTAGATACAAGTAAACTGCATGCCCAATATATATTCTGAAATGTATTTTTTTCACAAAATAGACATATTGATCATGCCCAATATAATCTGCATATCATATTGTCAAGGTTTAAAAATGAAGTTTTTCCAAAAACCTAAATGTGAGAAAAATAATCCAAGTATGATAAACCTATCCATTGCCTTTTCTCTACAAGTTACTCCAATAAACTGAATTCCAAAGCTTAAATCATTTGAAATTATCTCCAAGTTTTAAACATGATTTAATTCATTTTTCAACGCATCAAGAACTCAAAAACTTATCAAGAGATTAAAAATAGAGATTATCAAAACCAAAAATATGAGAAAATAATCCAAGTATGATAAACCTATCACTCGAATTTTCTCACAACTAGTAGCTCTAAAAATTATGTTCAAAACCAAACTGTATTCCTTTTAATAGAATCTCCAAAAGTGCTTTGAACATATGCATGCTAATTAATACCATAGCTATGAAAAATTATCACTAGAAAATAAATTATGATTACCATCCAAATCAAAAATGAATGGAGTCATTTATGGATAATCAGTAGAGAAGTGTCATTCCTCTTGTTTTATTGCCAAAACTGGTGGGTTTGAAACAACATCTTTTTTTCTTACAGATGCATAATTCTTCATAGATGTCTTCTTGGAAGACTTAGTACATAGTTATGGATGTAATACCCAACATTTATCATTTTGATGACCACTTAAATTACAAAGAGTTCAATAATTATTACCCATTTTTTACTCCTTAGAAAACACAAATATCCTACTAACTAGTTTTCTTTTCCAACATAAGGCAACATAGTGATTATCTAATCCATAAAAACTACATTAATATTTAGACCAAAAATATTGTGATAATAAATACTTATTTTCATAACTAAAATATACCTTGGAATATTTACCAAGTTTAGGATAGAGTGATAGTTGAAGTTTCCAACATTTCTCAATTCTATGTCCACTCTTGTGATAGTGAGTGCAAAATTTCCTCTTGTCCTTCTTGGATGAGGAAACATGTTTACTATTTCTCACCTCTGAATGACAAGATTGATTATTATCACCTATCTTATCTTTCACAAAATAAAACAAATTCTTTAGAAGAGCTTTTCTCTTCAAACAATAAGCAACAGAATGATTACTTAACCAACAAAAAGTACAAGGAGAAGTATACCACATTATTTGTACATCATAGCCATATTGTTCAAAATAAAAGAGTGCATTAGAAATTTGATAATTTACCAAATTTTTAGTGATATGTGTTGTGTAATAAAGAGGAGGTGAAATATCAATACCTCTTCTTCTATTTTTATTACATCACTTATCAACCTATGATGGTTTATTATAAAAAATTAGTGGCTTCTACACTTGGTAGTTGGAAGCTTGTCTTCATTCTATGGATTTGAAACTTTCTACAATTTCCATTTGTTCACTAGTATACCCCAAACCTATAAATGAGACCTATCCTCTATGTATATGGGGTTAAGTATGGCTTGTCCATATTTACCAAGGCCTCTTCCTTCAAATCCCATTTTGTTCAACAGTTTGGACCCAATACCCTTAGTGTGTTTTTCAAAAACACTAAAAGCAATATCTGAAATTAAATGAGATGAAGTAATACATAATGACTAGCTTATAGTGTATTCATCTATCATTATTTCTTCATCTGATGTGAAAGGTAATTCCTTCATTCATTCACCATTCTACAACTTTGTCAAGAGCTCATCCTTGTTCTACAAATCATATTTCAACTTTTCAATCTCCTCTTCTATGGAGCAGAATTTTGATCTCAAGAGAGAGTTCTCTTCTTGGATATATTGATTATATGACTCAATCGCATTGATCTTTTCCTATTTTTACAACTTTCCCATAGTTCACCTATTCCTTTATTCCACACACAACTTAACCAACTACAATAATTATCACATAACACACTATTAACCATAAGTAAAGCACATTGTTAAATCTTATTGATTAACTACTCTAATACCAAACTGATCCATAAACATTAATAAGCCCTTACTAATTAAAACTATTTATTTAAAATATATTTTTAAAAATAAGTCATTTTTCTAATATTTAATTAAATTAAAGGAATTCACTTTTTACCTGAATGTAAAATTAACTAAACAATTCTGAATGAGTATTTTGTAAACTCGCATAATTTTATTGTTAGATAACCATTCAAATAATATTTTTGTCCTTTGAAAATAGTCTCTTAATAAAATTTTAGTAATTAATTTTCAAATATCAATAATAATTAAAAAGTAATATATTACTAGAAAACTGAAAGAAAATAAAAAAAATAGAGACCAGAGATTATTTATGGGGTTTACCAATTGGCTACGTCCCTAAGTTCATTCAAATCATTCATTTAAATAAAATGTAAATACAATTATTAAACTTGTATCCCTGAATAACTTGTAATTGGTTGATTAACCTTTGAATAACTCTGATCATAGATCACAAATGTCCATTTCTAATATGATCACCTGCAAATATATATCTCCAAAATGGGCAATTTTTTTGTCTTCAAAGAGGCAAAACACTCTCAAAATGTTTATAAATTACCTTCTAGTTTTACAAACCCCTCTCTATAATTATACAGATTAAAAAATATTTCTAGAATAGGCAAAATGGCCTCAAATGGTTATATTAAAAAATTTCCCCAATAAAAAAAATACAATTTTGTATTTCGTCTATTCTCTATTTTCTTTGTTTTCTATGTCCAAAATAAATTATCTGTAATATAAAATGAAATAATATTTTAAATATCCAATGTTAGCTAACAACCTTCATTTTCTCTAAGTATGGTTAAACTCTGAATAGGTTACATGAAAACAAGAAGGAATATAATCCCATGATTTATGGGACATTGAAAATCCATGATTTATTTAGTAAAGCACTTCCAATAATTAATAACCATAGTTATTCAACACCATAAAACAAGAATCAATTTTTACATTTTCTTTGTAAATAACGATTACCATGGAAAACAAATTCCACCAACCATATGATTCTTTGCAAGTGGGTGTCCATGTGGAAATAAAAGATGAACAAGGAGTTTAATGCCATGTTTCTTGAATTAATATTTCAAATCATAAAGTAATACTTTCAACTCCTATTAAATCAATATTACCATGAATAAAGGCATCAACGATAATATGTTAAATATTCCCCATGACTTTCCATGTAATAAGGAATAAAGTGGGTGAATAAGACTTGTTGGATTTAATAAAACTATTCCATGCCCCCATGTAACATGGTAAAATAAATAAAGAATTTAAATCAAAACATTATCCACCCAACTCCGCTTAACTCTCCCAATAACACCACTTCCCACCAATTGCCAACCAAGTGGGTAGGACAAAACATGCATGTTAATGATTTACAAGATTTATTTTGGACTCATGTTTTTATAAAAACATATTCCATGCAAATCTCCATGTTGGGATAAGATAAAGTGGGGATAAAATAAAATTTGGGATTGAATTTAAATTTATCCAATGGTTTATTAAAACCATAAAATAAGATAATTAAATTAAATTTGGATTTAATATCCCATGGTATTAAAAAAAAACCCATTAATAATAGAATATTAATTAATTAAATATATCCCATGGTAAAATAAAAAAACCATTAAATAATATATTTAATTAATTAAATATATCTCATGGTAAAATAAGATATACCATTAAATAGGAGATTTAATTAATTATCTCAAACCATATGAATAGAGAAAAATCTACAAATCAAACACTCAATTTAGGGAGGATCAGGGGCCACCCATTCATCCATGGGTTCTAGTGGATCCAAATAAGATTTAATGACCCAATGAGGAGGATATTGTACCACATTATCAACAAGACTGGGAACAAGCATAGGTGAACCCCACTAAGACTAAGTAGCAACAGATTTCCCACAAGGAGGCAATAGACTCCAAACCACTATTGAGGAATAGGGGTGGAGAAATAACTTGGACCAGCAAGTAACTTTTCTAGTGACTGGGCATCAATGGTAAAAATACCTATGGTGGAATACCTAGAGGGATGCATCTTATAGCACAAGGAACATTCTCCTAATCATTAAGTAACTATTCTAAATTCCAAATCTCAATGGCCACAATTATAGCCTAGCTTTGAATGTATAAAAAATTGAATAAATCACAAACACCTTGTCATTAATAGTAAAATGAAAACAGGTTTCTTCTTTATTAATAAAATAAGAGTTTATACCATTCCATAATTGAGAAAAAAAAAAAAAAAAAAACTAGAAATAGTCAATACAAAATCTATATATATCAACCTATTTGTAGATTCCCCAAAGAGGGACAAACACAATGAAAAAAGCTCATGATAGAGGGGTTAAAAGAAATTATTTTTCCATTGCCAAGTAGATTTAACTTAAGGTCATGTCCAAAAGATATGCTTAAAGTATTTTTTTAGAACAAGTCAAACAGTTGGGCTAATAAAATCAGATGAAAAATATGATCTCTAAGAAGAAGCCTTGATAAACTTGACAAATAAAATGATAAATGTTGGGCTCAACATTAGCAATCCATTTTCTATTAACTTGGGCAAACAAATCCTAGGATATGAATTAAGATTGTAAAACCTATTGAGCTTCCCTACATTCATAAATAATGGTCTCATGATTTGAAATTGAAGGCTTGGATAATAGTTCTTGAAATTACTAGCAAAATTCCATCTCCAATGTTTCCATGAAGCATGTGGAGATTACAGAACCAATTTATGAATCATAACATTCGACATTGAGTCTTGAATATGAAGAGTGGTGGGTAAGTTGAAATTATGTGAGTTAACTTTAGATTATTTTCAAATCTAAGGAATCCAATCATGGACTGAAACCAAATATTTCATAGTTTGAATTTATTTCTTAAAATTTATCAAATCTTTGATATTAGGCAACTCTTCTAAAAATAGACTAGTACTTATCATAATAACAAACCACTAGAGGATATGGTCATTGAAGGAAATACCACAACCAAAACCATAGCTAGCCGATTTGAAATAGGGTTTGGCATATTCAAAATCATATAAAATAGTTTTATAAATAAAATAATCCTTGACTGTAATTAGGGAAAGAATGGTCTGTAATGTGTGGAAACTAATGGTTTCTAACTATAATTACTATAGGGAGATCCAAAACAAATATGGTGTCATAGAATTGTTTTTCAAGTTACATTACCATCAATAGCTCTAAAAACCCATTTATCATAAATGAAATACTCTACTTTTAAATATCAACAATCCACATACTTCCTTTGTCATAATTTAGACAAAAAATATCTAGAGCAACTATGTGGATCACTCAAGTTTTCTTGGTATTAGACAAGACAAAATATTTGTGAATCTTAACCTATTTTTTGCAGGAAGCTTTATAAGGGGTCAATAAGAGGATTAATAAACATGAAGAGTATCAATAATCTTAGTACACACTTGAAATTTCCTTTCTAGAGAGAGAGGCGTGGTAACCCAACACTCAACCTTCTTCTTCATTTTATTAATGACAAATTGTCAAAAATCACTAGGGGAACTATTAAAGGCAAATGTAATGCCTAATTTTTTAAATTTATCCCCTTGATGAATGAACATCCAATTTTAATGGTGTATTCACTATGACATCTACTTCATGCTCTATTTTTAGCATTGGGTTTCATTTCATTCCAAGATGGAACTAGAAGCATTGCAAAAAATATCCAAGCAATGCAAGATCTTACTAAAAGATTTTTATTATCCTTAAAGATTCATAAAAGAATCACTATAAAATGGTCATCTATGATTTGAGAATATATATTAAAAAAATGATTCCCCTAATGAGTTCTCAGTTAGATCTATGACCTAAAAGATATCCAAGATCCTTAGCAGACAAAAGATATAATCTCTGCACATGAGGACAACCTTTATATATAGAGCGGAACATGGATAAACTATAAGAATTGATCCAAATAATAGTGAGATGAGTGGACCTTCCAAGAATAAATTTATTATATTTGAAATAAGTTATTGTTTAAATCAAAGAGACCAAATCATAAAAATAATAAAATGCCACTCAATCCAATCATAATCTTCTTAAAAATATAATTTGAGAAAAAAATTCACTAATGAGAGGCTCTTTCCCACTCCATTCCATCAGAAATAAAATCAAATTTGTATATTAGTAGTTGGCCCAAAGGTCCAGGTGACACTACAAGTGATTCTTTATTAGGATATAATTTGGTGAGACAACATGGTGCCTAGTGAAAAAGACTAATGTTGAATCATATTTAAAAGTTGAGGATGAAAAATCATAAAAAAAAATAATGGACCTCAAGAACTCCACAAAGTCAATAATTTATGAGGTTCTTTAAGATCTCTTCTAATCATCGTGCTCATGGGAGAAGTTCTAATTTAATCATCCCCTTATTCATCCCCATCCATATGATGGTCCCATGAAGATATATTTTCCATTTAATCCTCATGGTTGTTACTCAAACCCTTTCCACTCTCTCAGGGTGGCAACACAAAGCTCAGAGCATCATTGTCCATAACTAGTTTATTTTTTGCATCAAGATAGATAAATCTATTAAACACTAAAATGGGAAATTAGATGAAATAACCAAGGAAAACCACACACTAGTCATGTTAATGATTATATTTTTCATTTTTTTATTATTTCAGTTATCCCATCATGAAGTCATGGCCATCTTTGTAGCTAACACTCATCAATTTAGGCCACCCTCACACTCTCAAGATTTTAGGCGACCTAACAAAAAATTCCCATTCAATCCATGTCTAATGGAAGGAAAATAAATGGAATGATATGGTATTTGGATATGCACCAAATGGTTTTCTTACTTTATGGATTGTGTTGAATAAAATGTGTCAAGGAGATGTAATATCTCAGAGTGCCATTGTTGTAATATTATATTCCCATAATAAGAAGTGGGAAGCAATGGTCTGCCTCCAATGTTTCTCTTAAATATTTCATGTCACATGAGCATAACATATAAAAAACCAAAAATTGTAGACTTTTTCATGCCCTAGTTTCTTTACATGTAAGTTGTAGACATGATGCACAGTCTATAAAAATAAAGAGGAAGCTAAATTTTCCACCAGTGACAGAGGAAATATTTGTGTAGGCCCCGCCTTCACCACCTATGATAGAGGAAAGATTTATCAAAGGTATATATTTTACAATATAGTAGAAGATAGATTCATGAAGGTGGTTCTTTCGTCCTGTTAGGACTTGTTCCAAAGTCTTAATGTTAGGTTAGATTTTTGGTAGGTAATAAATAATTATTGTAAATGGGGCATGCATATTTTAGTAAAGAGACCCCCATAAAATAACTTACTTAGTTTAATTATTAGGTAGTTTTAATGTTTTATATTTATTAATTAGAATTACTTTACGGGTTGTTTTACCATATTTAGTTGGTTATAGGAGTAGTTGTTTTTACTGGTCATTGGTAAAAACTATATAAATCCATGTTTGAATTGTAAAAGGGTTAACGAAGTAAAGGCACCCTTATGTACTCGATTTTTTGAAATTAATAAAATACTTGTGCACTTGCACTAAGCGGAGACAAGGTTCAACCCATTTTGGTTCTGGAGTTATTAGTGGTATCAGAGCATGGTTATTTTTGGAGCTCGGTGAATTCTAAGGAGCAAGGTGAAAAATCATTTCACGTGATATCATTTGGCATGAAATAAGGTATGCCATACAAAATGAAATTTTTTATTGGTTTAAATGTTTGAAAAATTATTAAATTATTTTAATTTTTCAAATATTATTCACATTTAAACTTGTATTTTCCATACACCACAGTCTGGTCTTTTTTTATCATTCATACTCCATTTTCCTATGTTCAACCTCCTCATCTAGCATAAAAATGAATTTTTATAATTTTAATGTTATTAAATTCATTGTTTTTTTGGCCAAAACCAAATTTGTATGGCCTATTTATTTGAGAAAAACATCTGAAAGTTTTTATTAATGGCTGCCATTGTGATTTGCATTCATTTTAGCTCTTTTTAAATTCAAAACATCTGAAAATCTTGATCAAATGGCATTAAAACCCCTGTTTGTGCATTCTAAATGAAAAATCTAAAAAAATCTGAGTTGTACGGCCTTCCAACACCTAGGCTTATTTTCAACTCATTCTCTGTAAAAAAATACTTTAAAAATATGCCAAAACTCAGTTAAAATATGTTTTAGCATCCTTGTATGGATTTGTATGGTGTAGAGAGAAAAATAGGTAAAAAAGAAGTCTCCAACAACAGCCATGGCAATATAGGCAAGCATGGCACAGGTATAATAGAGGGAATTAATTTTTGGCTGTTTCTAAAGTTTTTTATCAAATATTTGCTGTGACTGGGTCCCATGAGAGAAGATTGAAAGAGAGGTTGTAAAAAGGGAAAAATTTGAAATTTATTTACTCATATGTAATTTTTTTTATTTTCCCTCATACACAAAATCTGGAATAAGTATAAATTTTTGAGTGTAATGTTTTGCAAATGCTTTTAGAGCAATTGGTTAAGCTTATTTTGTTAGAAGCTTGCAAAGGAGGAGGTCAAGGGTTCAAATCCATTATTTTTGGAGAAAGTTATTTTTTCTTTAGAATATGCTTTTTTTAAAAAGGAATATTCCCTTTTTTAAAATCTAAATATTGTAAAAACACATACTTATTGTATTGTGTTATTTAAATTTTAAAAAAAGGGGCAGAATTCAATCATATTACTTTTGCTTTATTGTGGTGAGATAAGGGTGTAATTGGTGAAATAAGGTTATAATTTGGTGAAATAAGGGTGTAATCATTGATTTTTGGTGTGGTTAAGTACAAAACCCATCAAAAATACTTGTTTTTTCTTTTACGCTCTATGCAGAGGTTAAGTGCAAAACCCCGTAGAAGCAGTGTTTTATGCAGTGAGTGTGATATTTGTTTCATTTATTTTGTAATTTTTTTCACGTTTCTCTACTGCACTTGCTTTCATTTCAACATGCCAAAAGTTTAGAATTTACTTTCAGATGGTGATAGATTAACAATTTCCAATTATTCAGATTGGAAACTATTGATGGAGGCTTCATTAGTTTTTAATGAGTTATGAGATATTGTTAAGAATGAAAATCCCACATTGCCAATAGAGCAGACTAAATTAGATATTTTTAATTTGTGTGATTCTAAGGCCTTATCTCTCATTAAATGTTGTTGTACTCATGATACATATGTTCATATTGAAAATTTTCCTCATAGTTACACTGCATGGAAAACATTGTCAGATTTGTATGATAAGAAACCTAAGCATAAGAAGATAGATATTCATATGCAGTTGTTTACTTTGTCATTAGATGAAGATGGGGATATGAGAGAATATATGTCTAAGTTGAAAAATATCACTACTGAGTACACTAAGGCTGGTTTTGGAAAACTAGATGATGAACTCATAGTTACTACTACTTTGAAAGGACTACCAGGGTCCTATTGGAATTTTGTTGAAATGTTGCATGTCTCTAACAAAATCATAGGCATCACCTTTGATAATTTCACTAAGTTTCTCATCCAACATGACCTCTCTCTACCCAAGAAATCTAAGAAAACCAAAGAAGCCCATGTTTTAGAGTCAAAGCCTAGTTCATCTTCATTTGTGCATCAAAACAATAGAGGAAATAGTTCTAGAGGGGGTCGAGGTTACAGAGGAGGTAGATATCAAAATAGAGGTAGGGGTCATTCAAATAATCAACAATCTAATCAATCACATTCACATGAAACAAGTGATCGAGGACATGGTCACAATTCATATAGGGCTAGAGGTCGAGGTAGATCAGACATTCAGTGTCATAGATGTGGAAAATTTGGTCACATTGCCTCACAATGTAGGATTCCTTTTGATAAAATTTAGAGGCCACAAAAAGTGACTAAGACTAACTCTGCTTAGTATGCCGATCATGACTATGATGAATCTAGTAATGTTGTCCATGAATCTGCATTCACTACTTTGGGGCACATTGATTATATTGAATATGAGGCTAGAGATGAGCTCACAGATGTATGGGTTTTAAACACTGGAGTAACCAAACACATGACAATTATGATAGATTTATTTTGGTCTTATAAGGAAGCTTCTCTCTCTCCAGTTGCCTTAGCAGATAAGTCTATGCATACACCACTAGGACTTGGTTTTATTCGAATTCTTCTTCTTAATGGGTCTATAAAATACGTGGAGGATGTTTGGTATGTTCCCACATTGAAGAAACACTTACTTTCTTTGGTAACTATTAGAAATAAAGATTATCAAATTGTGCTTGAAAATGGGCTCATTTACATCAATTTAGTGAAGGATGATTATAAAACTATGTATACAAGATATGAATATGTAAACTTGGTTAGATTGCATTGTAAGGTGCTTCCTCCCAATATAGAACTTGTAGCAGTTGTTGACATAGGTACATGTACTATGTCTACACAGTAGTTATGGCATCTCTACTATAGACATTTTAATATTCACTCTTTAGTGGATTTGCAAATATATGGTATGGTGAATGGGTTGCCCACTTTTTCCAAAGATAGTATTCTTTGTGAGTCGTGTTTTGGGTAAACAAAATTGGGAAAAATTTCATAAACATTCATCTTGGAGAGTGTAATGTCCCTTACTTAGGGGCTCCTTTTTGTCTCTACAGAACTCTGATATATAGCAATAACAGTTTTGATACCACTATAATGTCCCCTACTAATAGGGAATATCAAAAGACACAAAACTCTGATACCAAAGACCAAAGCTCTGATACCACTGTGATATCCCCTTCAAATAGGGATATATGAAAGACACAAAGCTCTGAATACCACTGTGATGTCCCTTACTTAGGGCCTCTTTTTCTTCCTACAAAAGCTCTGAACAACTGTAATATCCCCTTCAAACAGGGAATATATAAACTCATAAAGCTCTGAATACAGATACAAACTTGCAGAATAGATTCAAATATGCATAAACAAATCACAAATCTTATCATTCATCCAGATGATTACAATAGATGTCCTTCTAAACTATTACAATTGTAGTCCTTTCTTATGCATATAAATATGAAATACAGTCTTAAAAACCCTAACTTAGCAAAACTGGAAGTGAAAATTGGAAACTGGAAGCGAAAATTGGATTCTGGAAGGTCTCGGCCTGCTGTGTCAAACACATAGTCGCCGGCGTCGGTTGATAAACTACCGACGTCGGTCACTGCAGGTCAGCTTTCTGCTGACGTCGGTCTTCAATCGACCGATGTCGGTCACTGGAAACCCTCTGTCTGCCTAGGTCAATTCCTGAGTTGATCTGTACGGACATGTACGGACTTTGTACGGCCGCCAATTAAGCACGCTTCCCTATTTTCAACCCCTAATCTAAAAATATACGTTTTTAGCACAGAAGATCTCTAGCTGTATAATTTATTGAATCAAAACAAGAATAAAGAAATACCTGGAAAGCTCTGTGATAAACTTCTATGTGAAGTTATCTCTCAACCCTGAAATTCTGTGATAACTTCTGGATGAAGCTATCTCTCAGATCTGTATCTCTGTGATAACTTCTGGATGAAGCTATCTCTCAATTTGGCAATAAATCAGCTGATATCTCACAGCCTCTAAATCACACACAATGAAGAGGGAACGTTCTCTACTGTAATGGAATCCTGGAACCCTTGGCTCAGTCTTCACAGAAGAAATTCTCAAAATCAATATCAATAATCAATGGCTAATGAACAATGGCCTCCATAATTAGTGCAATTTTTCAGTTGTTGATTTTGATACTGTTGATGTTGATGATTCATTCACATGGGTTGATTGGTGACATGATGGATGTTACACAACTTTTTCCTTGGGATCCGAGTGGATTGAGTAGTTCATTGTTCCGAGATTGCTTGGGGTCAAGCAATTTTCGGAGGGGTGGATTGTCATGTCCCCTTTTTCCTGGACATTGACAGTCTTGACGATTAGCCTATTATGCGACCTTCGTAGGCTAATAAGATGGATAGAGGGTCATAATGGAGCTTGGCTTGACTTTGATTCATAGGATTTCTACATTTTGTTTTCATTTGGGCTCTTTCGGACACAATTGGTCTGAGCTCCTACTTTTTAGGGATATTGTATATGCAGCAGAGCGCCTTTATTTTGGTATGGTCATGTGCGGAATCACTCCCGAATTCACTAGCTTCGATCAGTTTGAGGATCCGACATGTATTGAGGGAGATATTAATATTTGATTGATTTAATCAAATATTAATTATTCAGCCTATTTTTAATTAGAAACCCTAATTCTAATTTAAGAAAACCCTAATTAGGACAAGCACATCTTTTTGAGGGTATAAGGGTTTCTCATGGAGGCCATTGTTCAGGTATGCATAGATTATTGATATTGATTTTGAAGAAATTCTTCTGTGAAGACTGAGCCAAGGGTTCCAGGATTCCATTGCAGTGGAGAACGTTCCCTCTTCATTGGGTGTGATTTAGAGGCTGTGAGATATCAGCTGATTTATTGCCAAATTGAGAGATAGCTTCATCCAGAAGCTATCTCTTAGATCTGTATCTCTGTGATAACTTTTGGATGAAGCTATCTCTCAATTTGGCAATAAATTAGCTGATATCTCACAGCCTCTAAATCACACACAATGAAGAGGGAACGTTCTCCACTGCAATGGAATCCTGGAACCCTTGGCTCAGTCTTCACAGAAGAATTTCTTCAAAATCAATATCAATAATCTATGCATACCTGAACAATGGCCTCCATGAGAAACCCTTATACCCTCAAAAAGATGTGCTTGCCCTAATTAGGGTTTTCTTAAATTAGAATTAGGGTTTCTAATTAAAAATAGGCTAAATAATTAATATTTGATTAAATCAATCAAATATTAATATCTCCCTCAATACATGTCGGATCCTCAAACCGATCGAAGCTAGTGAATCCGGGAGTGATTCCGCACATGACCATACCAAAATAAAGGCGCTCCGCTGCATATACAATATCCCTAAAAAGTAGGAGCTCAGACCAATTGTGTCCGAAAGAGCCTGAATGAAAACCAAATGTAGAAATCCTATGAATCAAAGTCAAGCCAAGCTCCATTATGACCCTCTATCCATCTTATTAGCCTACGAAGGTCACATAATAGGCTAATCGTCAAGACTGTCAATGTCCAAGAAAAAAGGGACATGATAGAGAGCTAACAGATGTTTACAGTTAGTTCATAGTGATGTATGTGACATGAAAAAGTCATAAATTAATGGGTGTAATTACTTTGTCTTGTTTATTGATGACTTTTCTAAGATGACTTGGGTATTCTTTATGAAAAATAAATCTAAATTTTTTGCCCAGTTTGTTGATTAGTTACAGTTAGTCAAAAAAGAAACATGTTTACATTTAGCCACTCTTCATTTAGATAATGGAGGTGAGTATACCTCAAATGAATTTTTAGACTATTGTCGAGAACATGGAATTCATCGACAATATAGTAATGATTATACTCCACAACAAAATGGAGTATCTGAATGAATGAATAGAACTTTAGAGGGCACAACACGTGCTATGTTGCACTATAAACAACTTGATGATAAATTTTGGGCCGAAGCTATTGGTACTGTAGTGTATTTGAGAAATAGGTCCCCCATAGTTGCATTTTTTGGGACAAACTCCATATGAGGCATGGTATGGGTTTAAATCCAAAGTTAAACACTTGAAAGTGTTTAGATGTGTTTGTTTTTCTTTGGTTCCTATTAAACATAGAACTAAGTTGGAACCATGAAGTCAAAAATGCATCTTTCTTGGTTATTTTGAAGATAAAAAGGGGTTTCGTTTGCTTGCACAAGATTCAAGCAAATTCATAGTAAGTTGACATGTAATATTTGATGAGTTTGGGACTATGAACACTGCAGAGATTGATTCTCAACATGATAGATTAGAGAGGAAAAATGAAAAAAGAGATAAGGGTTTGAATGATGGGGATAACTCTTCAAATTTATGGTATGAGACTCAAATTCATTCACTTTCCTCTCTTTAATCTACAAGTTCATAGGTTGATGACTTAGAAATTGTTGAAAATTCTCTAAGACTCCCATCGAATAATGCACCTAATGAGAATTCTAGAGTCCCTGATTTGAATAATTTGTCTAAGTATCCAAAATGGTCTCAAAGTAATTTCTCTGACTTGACAGCAAATGAAGTTGGTTTAATAGGGCCCAAGAATTCTTGAAAATAGGTGAACTATGCTATGGTTGTTACTACTTCTACTGAGCCATCCACTTTTGAGGAGGCATCTACTGAACATGTTTGGCAATAGGGAATGAAATGTGAGTATGATTACATACTTAACAATAATACATGGGATTTAGTTGATCCTCCTCCACATGTTAAACCCATCGGATGTAAATGGGTTTATAGGACTAAGTATAAATCAGATGGCTCCATTGATAAACATAAGACACGACTTGTTGCAAAAGGATATGCGTAACAAGAAGGTATCAACTATGAGGAAACATTTACACCAATTGCTAAATGGCACACTATTCGTATGGTACTTGCCTTAGTAGCTCAAAATGGTTGGAATGTACATCAATTGGATGTTAAAAGTGCTTTTTTGAATGGTGATTTATAAGAAGTCTATATGAAACAACCTCAAGGTTTTGAATAGGTGGGCCCTGAACATAAAGTGTGTAAATTGACAAAAGCTCTATATGGGCTCAAACAGGCACCCAGGGCTTGGTATGAGAAAATGGATTCATACTTGAAATCCATCGGTTTTCATCGTACTGAATTAGATGATATTCTCTATTTTTGAGTGCAGGGTAAGAAAATGGTGATACTAGTTCTCTATGTTGATGACTTGTTTATTACAAGTAATGATGAAAACCATAACAAGTCTGTGAAGAAGGAATTAAAAGATGGGTTTAAGATGACAGATCTTGGACTTCTTCACTACTATCTAGGCATAGAGGTAACTCAGAAAGAGCATAGTATTTTCATTTCACAAACTAAGTATTTTTCTGAGTTATTAGAGAGGTTTGGCATGAGTGATTGCAAACCTGCCCTCACTCCCATGGAAAGTAACTTGAAATTGTCTAAGGATGATAGCAGTGCCTTTTTTGATGGCACCACATATAGACAATTGGTGGGAGGTTTGATATACTTGATGACTACCATGCCTGATATTTAATTTGCAATTGGAATTTTATCTAGGTTTATGTATGAGCTTAGATAAATTCATTGGCATGTAGCAAAATGAGTACTTATTTACCTTCAGGGAATGAAAACATATGGCCTTGAATACTGCCGCAACAAGAACTTCAAACTTGTTGGATATTGTGATGCAGATTTTCATGAATGTGTGGATGACAGAGTGTCAACCATAGGATACACTATGCATATGGGTTTAGCTATCATTGCTTGGTGTTGTAAGAAGCAGGATACAGTGGCAAATTCATCAACATAATCAAAGTATATTGCAGCATGGGATGCTTCTAGAGAAATTGTTTACCTTCATTTTATTCTTGAAGATCTTCAGGTTTCTCAATTTTCTCCTACACAGTTATACATTGATAATCAGAGTACAATCAAGATGTCCAATAATCTAGTGTTTCATGCCAAAACAAAACATATGGATGTCAAATAGCATTATCTATGAATGCTGGTGGCAAAGAAAACTCTTGATCTAATATATTGCCCAACTGCCGATCAGACAACTGATATTTTCACAAAACCCCTTGATAGAATCAAATTTGAAAAATTTATAAAAATGCTTGGTATGTGTCCAAAGACCTGACTTTGGATCATAGGGGTGTTTGTTAGGACTTGTTCCAAAGTCTTAATGTTAGGTTAGATTTTTGGTAGGTAATAAATAATTAGTTTAAATGGGGCATGCATCTTTTAGTAAAGACACCCCCATAAAATAACTTAGTTTAATTATTAGGTAATTTTCATGTTTTATATTTATTAATTAGAATTACTTTACGAGTTGTTTTCCCACATTTAGTTGGTTATAGGATTAGTTGTTTTTATCGATCATTGGTAAAAACTATATAAATCCATGTTTGCATTGTAAAAGGGTTAATGGAGTAAAGGCACCCTTATGTATTTGTTTTTTGAAATTAATAAAATACTTGTGCACTTGCACTAAGTGAGGACAAGGTTCAACCTATTTTGGTTATGGAGTTATCATGTCCCCCATGGTGGAGGAAAGATTTGGGAATGTGTCCTATCTATGTGGACTGAATGGAGAGAATGAGGATTTTATGACATTTTTTATCAAAGAGGAGGAAGTGTTTTTTAATGACCTAATGGCTTAAATGGGGAAGAGGATAATTAAATAGGTTAAAAGGAGGTGGCATTGTATAATGAATAAATTCTAGAAAAACATAGATTAAAATTCTAATTGATGTACATAGTCCACATCATCAATGGAATTCTCAGAGTCATGATTTCCACCATAGAATGCCATTGGTAGAGAATCATGAAGGTACCCAAATTTGGATTTGAAAAAATTAAATGCAGCATTATGTTCCTTTAAATATCTCCATAAAGGTTATCCTTGGAAGCATCCCAATATATCCTTGAGATGTTGACACTTCATAGTTTTATGGCTTGATTATATCCTTCTTTGCATTTTACCATCTGCCATGATCACATTGAATTTGGGCCTCCCAATTGCATGGATTATTTACTTCTTTATTTAGGATATAAATGTGTTGTTCCCAAAATCCGTCACTTGTTTTTATGGATAACATGTCGATCATTTTGGTTCTGCAAGCCAAAATGGTCTCTTTCTTTCTTTCAAAATGTTCTGAGTAGTTAAGTTTTTCAAATATTCAAGCCTTTTTAGCTAAGGAATTCGCTGGTTCAATAGGCAGAATTTCTTCAAAGGACTTCAAAACGCTTAAGGCTTTTCCTTAGTTTTTTAAGGATGGTTCAATGCCGAGGTTCAATCAAAAGACTTAACGGTGGGTTTCAAACAATTAGAATGAACCACTTTGAACCGTTGAACCATTGAACCCCACCTCCGCAAGGTTCAAAGGTTCAATGAGTTCAAAGGTTCAACGACTTCAGTGGACTTAAAGAAAAGAAGGATTCAAAGAGTGAAGATTGAACTATTGAATCATTAAACCTTGAACCAAAATGGTTCAAAGGTTCAACGATTTCAATGATTTCGATGGACTTAGAGAATCAAAGGATTTAAATAATTAAAATGAACCGTTGAACCGTTGAACCTTGAACTGAAATGGTTCAAAGGTTCAAAGGGTTAAAAGAGATCAAAGTTTGAAAGGAAAATTTGAGAAAATGAAGTAGAAGATTCTAGAAAGAAGTTCAAAGATGTGGTTCAACTGAAGAAGAAAAAGAAAGTGAACGTGGCCCTTCAAAAAACATTAAACCTTTGAGCCATTGAAACTTGAATCAAAAGAGTTCAAGGTTGAAGGTTTAAATAGGTTCAAGTGACTGTTGAAGTCCCTGTAGATGTCAAATTTAGGGTGATGGAATACCCGTTGATTTTCAAAAGACCTGAGAACAAGCTCAGTGACAAGCCCAGAAAGGAGCCGAAAGAGCCAGCATAAAGCGAGAAGATAGCCCCGAGAGCTCAGATCACTAGGAAGAAACAAAGCATGGCAAGAAAAGAGACAAAAACTATAGGAAATATAGAAATATTTGTATGAGAGTTATTTCTAGTAGGTGGAATAGTCCACCAGGTGGACATCAGAGAACATAAACATTCAAAGGCATGGCCTATTTTTCTGCATCAAGTAAAGGCGAATAGACAGTCGTGTAAGTGTGATAAAGAAGACCAGACAACCCATGCTTAGGAGGAGACATTTGAGGTGATTTAGAATGCCAAAGTCAAGGCCGATTACCTATTCTAGCATGGCCCTTTCATAGATATTCAATGCATTCAATTCAACATGGACCATTTTCATGAAAACAAGCACCCAAGTCTTTCTTGTGATGCTATATATTTTAATCTCTCATTTTGTTTAAGGGAGATCTCTTTGTTATTAGAAGCAAAGCTTTGCCCAAATTGAAAGGAATTCCTAAGACTTTGAGCTTAGACTGTTAATCATATTTTGTTAAATGAATGAGAGAACAAGCGACCTTTCAGACTTTGTGTTAGCATAAGCTTGTGTCATCTAAGAAATTGTTCTTATGTCTATTTCCTAAATATAGTCTTTTCCATTTAATAAAACAAGTAGAAGAAGTCGAAATAAGCTGGAAGATCTCCTAAAGCTTACTGTAGGAGACTTTATGTTACCATAAGTTTCTTCAGTCTGTGTTTTGTGTAAAGGATACTAGAGAGACTTTGAACTCTCTTTATCCTTCGTAATCCTTTACTCTATTTTAGTTTTAGGTGGATACTTTGAGCTTCATTTAATCCTATGATGTTCTTTGTCCTAATCAGTGAGAGAAATAATGAAAGACTTTGTGCTTTCATGGGTTTCTTGTGGATCTTGTTACTAACCTAGGAAGTCTTCGTCTAGTTTTTTCAACATCATTTCTGAAAGAAGAGAAATGCCTTCAACAATTACCTAAGAATTCTCCCCTATTCTGTAAACATTATCTCTAAAAATAGAGAGACGGATGGTATGATTTCACCCTGTGTGTATTTTAAACTTATACATACATACATACATACATATACTATAGGGAACCTCCCCTTGCTGAGAGGAGAGATTTATTTCATTTTGGCTATGGTCACCATACCCATTTTGCTGCATAAATCTCTTTATGCTGTGGTTGATGTAACCATTTTGTCATCAGTTAGCTGGTGATAAAATATTCACCTAATAGTTTTTGGTGACTCTGTTGGGGATGAATGAGTAATTTTGATCTTTTTCTAGTAGCTTTATGCCAACAGTTTTTGGAGACTACGCTGGAGAAGAACAAGCAATTTGAATCTTTAAGCTTCAAATTGAAATAGTTCCAATTCTTTTTCATTTCCATTTTACACTTTGGCAGATCCACTGTACACATGAAGCCAGAGAGCTCAATGTATTGTTGACCCTGTATTTGAGTTGGTGAAGCTAATTAATTTTGATCTTTTTCTTCCATCATCTTGCCTTCAGTGAACCAGGAGTTTTCCTGTTACAAACATCAGGTCCCCAATACCAAGCAAAGCTTCTCTTTCCTCTGATAGTAGAGATTTGTCTATACATATCCCATAGAGATTTATTATCCCTCCCTTCAATAGCCACATCATGGTAGATCAAGGCCCCTGAGGTAATACTTTTGGTCCTCTGACCCCACCTCTACATGAAATACCCCATAGTTTAAGAAAAAAATTCCCAAGTTCTATAGTGATGGGAAGGTTCATCCTGATGAACATATTTTAGCCTTTTGCATAGTCTGTGGTGTGATAGGTAGTGAATATGAAGACATTGTAGTCAGACTATTTGTGGAAACATTGCAAGGTGCTGCTCCAGACTAGTTTTATCATCTGCAAGCACAAACAGTGACTAACTGGAACACTCTCAAAGCCAAATTTGAGGCCAAGTTCAAACCTATACAAGATGCACATGCCCTATTAGCCCAACTTACACAAATGAAGAAGAAGCCTCATGAACCTATGAGAGACTTCATTGCTAAATTTGACAAGTTGAGGAATAGAATTCTCATGATTGCTCAGCTGACACCTGAGAATCTCAAATGCTTCTTCATCAATTCTCAGCTTCCTGAAGTGAGTTTCCTGTTGAGGCAGGTTGGCCACATAGATCTTGCTGCAGCTCAAATTTCAGTGACTGAGGTTGAAGATGACCTTATCTTAGTAGGAAAGGTAAGAAGAGATCCAAATAGAAATAAATCTTCTTCATCTTCTAAATATTGTTCAACAGGCACCACTAATCCTATGGTGCAAAAGCTAGCAAATGAATTGCTAGCTCTGAAAAAGAAAATGGCACAATGGATGTTTACTCCTCCTTCTTATCAAGATATACCAAGGAGGATGTTTCCCAACTAGTTGTATCAGGTAAATGCTACCAAAAATCAAGGGCAACCAAATCGCCTTCCTCCCCTACCAGGGAAGCTTGCCATTGAAGAAGCACTAGCTAACTCAGCAATTGGTTATCTTAAAATTGAATCTAATTTATATTTCCAACTTAAACTAAACTAAGAAGATGACACTAATCTCTTTGTAGAAGGCCAAGAAGAATTAGCTAGTGACTCCAACATTGGTTTCCTAAATTACTGAGATGAACCTAAAAGTAAAGGAAAAGCATTTGATGGATCGTACGTTGTATTGACCAGGTCCCAAAACTAGTCAGGTCAACAAGAGGACAAAGGAAAAATAGGGGAAGAATCTCGGTTAGCAATTTCAATTGCTAAATAAGGGCTTCTCTGCCTTTCCAATCAAAAGACCCAGTGATCACTACAAAAGTAAGTACATCAAATATTCCTTCACCTTTTGCTTCAAATTCGTAGACCAGTCTTACACCTAGTAAAATCCAAATTGATGGACTATCTTTCTCTGTTTCTAATTCATTTAAGTCATTTGATATAATTGACCATGCTAAGAAGACCAAAATTCCATTGTCTGAGTTTGAATTCTTGCAATCCAACCCTAAGCAGTTGGATAGGTTAGTTCAATGCGTCAAAAATAAAACCATCCCTACATGATAAAAAATTTCAAAAGTAACTCTTGGTCCCCTAAAGAACACATCCACTTGAAATAATCTTGTCATCACTCCTCCAGCTACCCCTGGGAAGACAGAAGCATTTTATGTTCCCTCACTAATAAACAGTCATCAGTTGAACAATTACATTATAGATTTTGGCACCTCTGACAATGTCATGCCTACCAAGGTGGTAGAATCTCTTGGTCTCACGCTAAATAAGACCTTTAGGAGATGTTTCTCCATGGAAAACAAATAACTCTACTAGGACAAATCAAAGATGGTCAATTTGCGTTTGTGGCCTTCCTAGATAGGAGAATCCAAATGACAGTCCTTGTAGCTGATGTCCCAGTCTCCTACGGCATTTTTCTTGGGCAAAATTTTTGCAAGGATGTTGGTAGAGAATTGAGCATGAACTTGTCTAAGGCAAGCATTTCTATCAAGGGCATCATGCAAAAGCTACTTTCTGAGAAGAAGGCAAAATACATTGTCACCCAAACGTCAGCCCCTGCAGCTCAAATTTTGTTTGAGTTTTCAAGCTTGGGTAATTACTTTTTGAGTACTGAAGACATTTCTATTTTAGTAGATGAAAGTTCCATAGGTGATAATCCAAAAAATTTAGATAAGACATCAAAAGAATTGGTAGGGTGCAGTATACATGAAAAAGGATCTTCCCTTCCTAATAAAAAAATCTGAAAGAAGATCAGATTCTAATGATATTTGGATTTTGGAATTTGATGGTATCAATTATTCTACTAGTTTTGGAGCCAGACTAGTTTTAATATCTCCTTAAGGAGATATTTTCCCCTATGCATATAAGTTACAGTTTAGTGACACTAACGACACTACTGAGTATGAGTCTTTGTTGCTTAGATTAAAGGCTGCTCAAGCTAAAGGCATCAAGTAACTTCACACCTAGGGAGATTCTGAGCTAGTGGTTTGTTAGGTGAGGAACCTGTATCAAACTAATAATGAGAGATTATGACATTATCACAATCTAGTGTGGGACTATCTTGAAAGTTTTGATGCTTTTAATATTTTGGCAGTGCCTAGAGAGCTTCATAATCATGTAGATTCATTTGTTATCTCTTCAACCCTCATAGTTCCTCACAAAGACTTTGAAGAGCATAGTTACACTATTAAACTGGTCTTTCGACCAAGTGTACCTGATAATGCCAACCATTGGTAGCTGTTTGATGCTGACAATAAAATCATGTGCTTCACCAGACTTGAAGAGAAATGAACTATGGTAGTGGATCATATTATTGTGTGTCAATGTCAGGCAAAGAAAATCTTCAGTAAGAGAGCAAAGATTCATGGTAGAGATCAAGTCTTGTTAAGGGGAAAGAAGAGGAAACTAAAAGGAAGGCACAAAAAATTAGATTCCTGGTGGAGAAGTCCATTTGCCAATCACTGATTTTGGGGTGAAAATAGTCTCTTGCTGATTTATCAAGATGAGATGCCATTTTCTCTACCTCACAGTGGGTAGCATCTGAAGCACTTCAATCCTTGAAGTATTAGATAAGTCTAGTTGTACATATGTATAATTTTTATATATTCTTCCTTTTGTTTTGTGTTGTTCATTTGTTTTTGGTGCCTTTCTTTTTGGGTAGCATGACTCCGTAGCCCAATGGCATAGATGAAGGCATTGAGATTCTAGATTCTACTCCTTTCAATTGTTTCAAAATTTCAATCGATGGAAGTTCCCCAACTGGAGCCAGCTATTGTTACCAAAATTTATCCCTTGTTTTTGTGGACAACATGCCGATCATTTTGGTCTTATAGGCCAAAATGGTCTCTTTCTTTCTTTCAAAATGTTTTGAGCAGTTAAGTTTTTCAAATATTTAAGCCTTTTCAGTTAAGGAAGTTGTAGGTTCAATAAGTAAGCTTTATTCAAAGGAAGTTCAAAACACTTAAGGCTTTTCCTTAGTGTTTTGAGGATGGTTCAACGCTGAGGTTCAATCAAAAAACTTAACGGCAGGCTTCAAATAATTAGAATGAACCACTTTGAACCATTGAACCATTGAACCCCACCTCCACAAGGTTCAAAGGTTCAATGAGTTTAAAGGTTCAATGAATTCGGTGGACTTAAAGAAAAGAAGGCTTCAAAGAGTGAATATTGAACTATTGAATTGTTAAACCTTGATCTGAAATGGTTCAAAGGATTCAAACAATTAGAATGAACCGTTGAACCATTGAACCTTGAACCAAAATGGTTTAAAGGCTCAAAGGTTCAAAGAGTTTAAAGAGTTCAAAGCTTGAAAGGAAGCTTTGAGTGAATGAAGTAGAAGATTCCATAAAGAAATTCAAATAAATGGTTTAACTGAAGAAGAAAAAGAAAGTGAATGTAGCCCTTCACAAAACATTGAACCTTTAAACCATTGAACCTTTGATTCAAAAGAGTTCAAGGTTCAAGGTTCAAAGAGGTTCAAGTGACCAGTGACATCCCCACGGATGTCAAATTTAGGGTGATGGAATAACTATTCAAAAGACTTGGGAACAAGCTCAGCGACCAACCCATAAAGGAGTTGAAGGAGCCAGCATAAAGTGAGAAGATAGCCCTAAGAGCTCAAATCGCCAGGAAGATACAAAGCATAGAAAGGAAAGAGAGATCAGCTACAAGAAATCCAAAAATATCTGTAGGAGAGTTATTTCCAATAGGTGGAACAGTCCACCAGGTGGACATCAGAGAACATAAACATTCAAAGGTGTGTCCTATTTTTCTACAATGAGTAAAGGCAAATAGACAGCCATAAAAGTGTCATAAAGAAGACAAGACAACCCATACTTAGGAGGAGATATTTGAGATGATTTAGAATGCCAAAGTCAAGGCCATTGACCTATTCTAACATGGCCCTTTCATAGATATTTAGTGCATTCAATTCAACATGGGTTGTTTTCATGAAAACAAGCACCCAAGTCTTTCTTCTGATGCTATATATTGTAATCTCTCATTTTGTTTAAGGGAGATCTCTATGTTATTAGAAGTGAAGCTCTACCCAAATTGAAAGGCATTCTTAAGACTTTAAGCTCAAACTGTTAATCATATTTTTTTAAATAAATGAGAAAGCAAGCGACCTTTCAGACTTTGTGTTGGAATAAGCTTGTGTCATCTAGGAAATTGTTCTTATGTCTGTTTCCAAAATACCATCTTGTCCATTTAATCAAACAAGCTGAACAAGTGGAAATAAGTTGAAAGATGTCCTAAAGCTGACTGTGGGAGAATTTGTGCTACCATAAATGTCTTCAGTCTGTGTTTTGTGTAAAGGATACTAGAGAGACTTTGAGCTCTCTTTATCCTTCATAATCCTTTACTCTATTGTAGTTTTAGGTGGAGACTTTGGGCTGTGCTTAATCCTATGGTGTTCTTTGTCTTAATCAATGGGAGAAACAATGAAAGACTTTGTGCTTTTGTGGGTTTCTTGTGGATCCTGTTACTAACCTAAGAAGTCTTCCTTTAGTTTTTTGAACATCATTTTTGAAACAAGAGAAATGCCTTCAGCAATTACTTAGGAATTCTCCCCTATTCTGTGAACATTATCTCTAAAAAAAGAGAGATGGATGGTATGATTTCACCGCTATGTGTATTTTCATCTTATATATATATATATATATATATATATATATATATATATATATATATATGTATGTATGTATGTATGTATGTATGTATGTATGTATGTATGTATGTATGTATGTATGTATGTATGTATGTATATATGTATGTATGTATGTATATGTATATAGGGAACCTCCCCTTGCTGAGAGGAGAGATTTATCTCATTCTGGCTATGGTTGCCACACCCATTTTTCTACATAAATATCCTTATGTTGTGGTTGATGTAAATATTTTGCCATCATTCAGCTGGTAACAAAATATTCACTCAACAAAATGCATAAATATGTCTCCATGTGGTGACATCCCAATGTTTTGGATCTCATAGGCTTTGTGGCTAATTGTTTTCTCCCTCGTGGGGTTGGGTTACCATTGATTGAAAAGATTATGGCACCATAATCATTGGAGGTTGTTTTAGAGGCTAGGCCATCCAAGACACTTAGTACCCACCATAAATTTCAATGTGTCAGGGTAGGCAACTTATTAGGCTATGTGTGAGTAGCTCAATAGATGTGTATTTTGTGGCATTTGGTGATTAACATATTTATACTAGGCCATTATGATTCTAAGTATAAAAGTGTATGGTTCACCTTTCTTTTTTTTCTAAGCTCTTGATATTTTTATCTTAATTTCAATTTTTGTGTGTGTGTGTGCGCGCGCGTGCGTGTGTCCATATGTATGTATGTATGTATGTATGTATGTATGTATGTATGTATATTAAATTTTTGGTATTTTTTGGGTAAGTGTTTTAATTTCATTAATGGAATAAATTCCCCTTTTAAGTGTATTATGTGGGCACCCTGTAGTGCTTGAGAATTAAACCTACCAACCCTCCCTACCACCTAGGACCGATTGCCAATCATCCATTTTTTCTCTCAACTGGTGACTCCTCTACCATGGCATTCAAATTGTATCATGAATGATTCCCCCTTATGTGCTCATGTGTCATGAATTTTGTAAAATCTTTGGTACTTACTTCAACAAAAATAAAATCAATAAGATAAACTAAATAACATTAATGTATTAAACTTACATTAGTGTCATTACAGAATGTGTATGACATGGTCCCTCTAGTGTAAGATATCACATGAAATATGATTTCATTACTGTTGGCTAACAGATTTGTCCTGATCTACAAATGTTTTATTTTGACTCCATACCCTTGTTCTTTCAAGAACAAATAAGTTAAACAATAAATGAATGAACTATTAAGACTCCCCTCTATATTAAGGTATAGCTCCCTTTAATATTTTCAATGAATTCAAATATTCAGATACACTTTTAACCAGAAAGTGTTCTAAAGGTAAAATAACATCCACACATCATCATGTTATGAATGCAAGGTTTTATAACAATAATGGATAATAGAATACAAAGATTTTATTATCAATAATGATTAAATAAATAAACATATAATGAATTCTCTAATGGAAGATTAATTACTGTATAAAAGAAGATTTCACACAAAAAACCTAATTTCAAATATTCAAACACACAGATCTAAGTATTTAACAATTCATTCTCCTTTTCATTCACAGATGAAAAATGCTTTAGACAAACATCACATATACTATCAACAATAGTGGTCCAGTTTAGAAATTTTCTAAATCCTTTCTTTTTTTTATCTTCTCTATTCATTGTCTTTTACAATTATATATATATATATATATATATATATATATATATATATATAACTAATCCACCTATCAAACTCATTGTTGAAGTGATGGACTAGGATCTCTAGATTTACTGTGTTCAGTTGGGTGGACACGTTGAGATTTCTACTCCTGAAATGATGTAACAAACCCTTGAATTTTTGAAAGATTAGGAATTATGACATGTTTTATCTTTATTTTCCAGATATTTTCTTCCCTCCAAATTTTACCCATCTTTTCTATGTGCTCTGGGAGAGTGTCGATGTAGCGACAAAGAAGTGAATCTACCTTTGAAATTTGATAAAAATATTTAGTTGACAAGTTGTCACTTTATTTAATGATATTGATCCTTTCCCTAAAGGATTGAATCACAATATTGATGTCTTTTTATGATTTTCCATTATCTTTTATGTATTTTATATCAATACTATGTAGATCATGTTATAATGATTGAATGAATTTAGTATTTTCTTGATCATTTTTGTGATTTCCATTAGTCCTTCTTGAGATACTGAATTTCTCCATTCAATATTTTTCTTACATACATATAATATATCTTCATCCAGTCCTATCAAATTATTTTCTAACAAAAACTTTATTATTCCATACTTTTGTACCTCATCAATCTGGTTTATCACACTCATCCATTTTCCTTCATATTTTATCCACAAAGCGTTTTGAGTCTTAAAATCTTCAACAGTAATTGTGGTTAGATCATACACATTCTTCAATTTATGGATATATTTTGTACCTTTCTGGATGATGCTATCCAACCAATTATCAAATACCCTGGTAACAATTTTGCCTCTATGTATTTGGTCTAGTATCCTTTGATTGATAGGTGATTTTAGATCAAAACATAGGGGTATTTAGGTGATCGGTTGTGGATCTAGACTATGAATAACGTCAATGTACTCTACCATTAACTGCATAGTTTGTTGTAATTCCATTTTATCTTTTTCATCCTTCCAAGTTATACTGAACATCATTTTGGTAGAGACTTCAAGGTGATGTACATCTATGACACGTGATATAGTCCCAAGATCTACCCTTTTCATTATAAAATCCCAAAATATAGGATCTTAAACTTCATTAGTTCTTAGCCTAGTTATTTATGCATTCCAATTCCCTGTATTAGGGTCAACATCTACTTTGGATGTTGTTTTTAACTTTTTAGATTCAGGAGATTTTCCTAAACATTTACGCACAATATCCTCCAAGGGAAAATAAAATGGTATTACTTTCCTTTTGTTGCTGATAGAACTTTCCATCCACTTGGGTACAGAGGTCAAGGCTTCTTTATCAAGATTTGGTTAATCAGAAGGTACATTTCAAATAATCATTAGTTTGGTAGAATCAAAAGGAATCACTCTCTATTGATTTGTTTTAACCTCTTCCACCATTGGTGAACTAAATTATTTATCACCTTTGGCTTCTCTTTAATCTTCTTCAAAATTCAAATTCACAATTACTTTTTCAAAAATTTGACTCTTTCTCTTGCTTTAGGTCCTTGTTCTGGTGGCACGACGAGGTAGACTAGTTATAAAGGCATTCTCAAATTATTTTATGATATGATCCCTTCTATTTTTTTCTCTGGAATTACTCGTATCCCAAATAGCAATAAGTTGATTGAAGGAGATTATTGGGAATGCTGAATCAATTATTGATATACATTGTTGGGAAGCTATGTTGTGAGTTCCCCCTAATTTTTACTCTCTCAACCATTTCTCAGTTCTTCTTATCACTGGGAGAGTATTAAACTCAATTCTATCTTCTTCATTTTTTTCCCAGTTAATTTTTGGAATAAGTGATTATTTTATTTGCTCAAATTGTCGGTGAATTCATTATTGTCGGTGAATTCATTATTGTCAAAATTTCTAGAAATGCCCATATTTAAATTGAGGGTAATAATTTTCCCTAAAGAGAACATGGACCATAGTCTTCTTCTGACTTCAAATTCATCCAAATAATCCCCCCAATAATCTTCTAATTAACAAATATATGAAAACTCTATTCCAAGATCCAACTTATCTCTAGGAAAACCTTTACTGTCAAATTGTGATGTAGCTGTGAAGTATTGAAATTTGAATTTTTTAAGATTGAGTTCTAAATTTAAAGCATCAGATATTAATTTGCATAGATAACATCCAAGTTCAACAAGAAAAGATATACCATATTTCTTTTTCATTAGGAATTTTTTTATCTACATGTGCTAATTATCTGAACTTTTATCAACACAAATTGGTCAAAAACATACCTAGGAAACCTCAAAGGTTCACCATCAAAATCCCCAACTCTGAAATAAGTGAACTTGGAAAACTGAGTGAAAAAACTACCATAAATGTTTATTAGTTGCATATCTTCATCAGACAACCTTTTATATATGTCATTTAATAATTAAAAAGTCATTCTTCTAGTAAAAACATCATTGAATCTCTTATAATCCTCATAGCAATTATGTCTTTACAACTATGAGTAATAGTCATAAATTTTACTATCTTCAGCGAAGAGTTCCTGTGTTAATCCTACCCATTGTCTTGTATATGCTAATAAATAGAAGAGGTATGAATAAATATAAAACTCTTTATTTCCTAAACAATTACATAAACCTAGATGCAAACATTCTAATATATTTTTTGTTGAATCCAAATATTGTTCTCCTTAGAGGATCACCTGTATGAAGAAGTACATCCAGTCTTCCCAATAATATGCATGAGCATTATCTTTTAGTCTATGTAGTAATACTATAATATATTTTACTTCTAGAATCATATGATTTATTTTAAATGGTCTAGATAGTCATGAAACCCATTTTTGGAATTTCAAAAACCAATTCCTTACAGTCATGTTATTTTAAATTTCTTTCTTTAATGAAAAATAACCATATGAAGAAGTAATACTGAGGTCAGAGTATGGTTCCTTGTGAGAAATTCTCACTACAAACATTAGAGTTTATTTGTTGATATACAGTAAAATATTGCCATCTACAGTCCTGATGCACTTGTTTTGAGGTTCATATCTATTCATGCATTCAAGGACTAATTCAAGGCATTAGACAGCCATAGGAAAGGTCACATCTTCAACCAAGCCACTTTTTACTATCTTCTACATTGTAGTATTTGACACAAGATTTCTAGCCCTTTCTTTAAAATCTTCCAAGTCATATTGGACTAGAGAGGTGTCCCCAATTTCAAGAGGAGAACATATGAGACTAGGACCATGTTCATAATCAAGATATGCATATTTCATTGTTATAGGTTGGAGGATATAATGAAAACTAAATGTTTTGAACTCCTTAAATAATGTCATAAACTCAAAAGGATCCTTCTTTCCAACCAAGTAAAGGAAATAGCTTATAGTAAGAGTAAATCTCACCTTTAAATTTATCTAAAATCACTATGAATTTGAGCAATGAAATATCTTATATCACCTGTATTGTTTTCCTTTGTATCACCTAGTATGCTCGTTTGCTAAATTTGAATTGTTTTCTCTTGATACAGTTATTAACTAGATCAAATAATTAAACTAAAACAATACATAATAAACATTCTTGATAAGACACACATTATGACATATGCATTAATGGCAAGTATTTTTTACACATTATTTTGATGAGTAATGATTATCTGTAACCTCATGAAACTTCAAAATTTTCTACTTTATAATGAATTTTAGATATATTTTCCTTTAAATCTTCTACTAATTTTAAATTAGAGAAAGCCTCAGGGCGAGATGAGAGTATAGTCATTGAACCATTGAACCATTAAACTTTTTGAAAATGTGGTTCAACTTTAGGGTTCAATGATACGAGATGAACTATATAGACTGACCAATAGTCATATGATCTTTCTAGAAACTTCAAACTTTGAAAAATTCAACCGTTGAACTTTTGAAATCTGCTAAGTAGGTTCAAATATTACTTTCAAGTGGTAGGTTCAACAATACATTAATTTATACAAGGGAACTAAGTGAACATGACTCTTTACAAAACATCAAGTATTGAATTCTTGAATCATTGAAATATTGAACTATTGAACTTCTCAACTCCAAAAAGGGTTCAAGTTCAATTGAAATGTTCAAAATCATAATTGAAATATACAAATGGATAAACAATTCACTTTAAGAAATATTGAACCATTAAACCTATTGAACCATTGAACTTATTGAACTCTTAAACTCTGAGAAAGGTTCAAGTTTAAAGGTTTAATTCTTTTAAGAGTTTACATACAAAAGGTGATAAGTGGGTGAACTTCTTTTATGGCAAAATTCATCAAAATTTGAATAAGGGTGACTCAAAAGGTAACATTGGCTCTGACTGGGGACTGTATTTTATGACAAAATGTAGAGAACTTAGAAACTCTAGTTATGTAGACCGAAACACAAAAACAAAAGAAAAGGAGAAAGACAAACAAAAAATGGGAAAAGAAAACACAAAACACGAAAAAAAAATAAAGGCTATGTACAAAACAAGGGACACTTATTTCACAGTCAATACAACTTAAGATCCTATCCATTATAGGACAAGGGTAAAATAGCTCCATCTAGATATTCCAATTTAAAAAAATTAAGACCAAGTACCTGATGAATTTTGAAAGGTCCTTTCTAAAGTGAATCAAATTTTCCATATGCTCCTTTAGGTTCTCTCCTTCTATCCCATAGCAATACTTCATCTCCTTCCATGAACTTTCAAGGTCTAGTTTTATGATCAAAACTATTTTTAACCCTAATTTGATGAGCAGTAATCTGATCAACTAGTTCATTCCTCTCCTCTTCAATTTTAGTTAAGTACATAACTCTTTTCTCTAAAGAATCTTGAAAGTACTAATCTTTAATAACATTTTATAATTTAGCTACAAATAATTCCAGAGGTAATCATAACTGTGCTCCTATCCCATAAACCAAATCAAAAGATGTCATTCATATTGCTCTTTTTGAGGTTACCCTGTCAACCCAAAGTGCTTTGTATAGTTTCTTATGCCAAACTCTGGGGTTATCACTCACCAATTTCTTCATGATGGATATCAAATTTTTATTACTGGACTATGCTTGTCTATTCCCTTAAGGGTAATAATCTAATGAGTGAGAAAGAGAGATACTATGTTCATAGTAGAATGAAGTAAGTTCTATTGAATAAAAATTTGTAGCTTTATCTTCCACAATCTTTTGAGAACAACAAAATGTACCAGTATATTTTCTTTGAGAACATTACATACCACTTCTGAAGTGGTTCTTTTCACAGGGGCTGATTCAACCCATTTTGTAAAATAATCAGTTACTGTTAAAATGTGTGTATGACCAGCACTTGATGGAGGTGAAAAAGGCGCAATGAAGTCTAATCCCCATTTTTTGAAAGGGTCTTCAATAATGATAGGCCTCAAAGGTAATGTTACAAGTTTTGGTCTTCCTGAAAACAATTTACATTTTTCACAGTCAGCCACCCAATTATATGCATCTTTGAACATACCCGGTCAATAACAATAATTTTTAAGGATTTTGAATGCTATGGTCGAAGAAGAGAAATGTCCAACACAGGCTTCATTATGAAAAATTTCCAATAGTTTGTATTGTTGTTCCTTATATACACATCTCAGAAAGGTTCCATCACCCTAAATCACATATTTTTTTTATTTTAACTTTAGATTCATTTTCTCCTTCAATGATAAATGATTGGGACAGTCTCCATAAGTAAGATAGTGTGCCATGTTTAAGAACCATGGATTTTATAAGCTCACCAATAGGACAATAAGAAGTTCTTCTTTTTATTTACTTCTAGCTATCAATTTATATAAACCTTGACCTCTAACTAATTTGGTTGGCTTAATCTCTAGGTCATATTCTTGAATTTTAGCAACCCATGTTGCTCTATTGTTCATCCCAACATCTTGTTGAGTCAAAATGTTTTTCACAACTAAACTAAGAAAAAATATAACTGAATGAGAATAAATTATATAAGATCTGAATTTTTAAACAGCCTTCACTTTATGAAAAGCTTGTTTCTCATCCAAAGAATATTTAATTTCATGCTTCTTTAGAGGAACACTCATAAAGGCTATTGGGGTTTCTATATTTAACTCATTTTTATATAACAAGATACTAGACATGGTATGTTTTGAAGAATAGCAGTAAATAATTTTTTTTTTTTTGGAAATCAAGATTTACCAAAGTAGGTGTTTATGTAATGGCCTCTTTAATATCTTCAAATCCTTTCTTAGCAGCTTCATTCCATTTGAATGTTTCTTTTTCACTCATCATTCCCATAATATGTTTTGTAATCTCAACAAAATTAGGAATGAATCTTTAGAGAAAATTAATCTATCCAAAGAAAGACTTAACTCCTATTAGAAGGAAGGCTTAGTTGTTGTATTGCTCTAACTCTTTCTAGGTCAATTTTGATTCTATCCTTTGAAACTGGGTGTCCTAATAATTTCCCTTCTGTAACATAGAAAACTAACTTCTTAAGATTAATAGATATCCCATGACTCAAGCATTTTATTAAGATAGTCTACAGATCCTTCAGATGATCTCCTCTTTTTATAGAGAAAATAGTCAAATCATC
Organism: Torreya grandis; assembly: GCA_037957365.1. Lineage (NCBI taxonomy): Eukaryota > Viridiplantae > Streptophyta > Pinopsida > Cupressales > Taxaceae > Torreya > Torreya grandis. The sequence goes on from JARHVA010000126.1 coordinate 1,080,032, forward strand.
AAGATAAATAACAATAATTCTATCTTTCATATCTTTAAAGGATGAATCCATCACCCATTGAAAAGTTGCACTAGCATTAATCAAACTAAAGGGCATACAATTATAATCAAAAGTTCCTCAAGGTGCAGTGAAAGTAGTTTTATGTTGGTCAGCTACAACTACACTTATTTGATTATAACCTGAGAACTCATCTAACATAGACATGATTTCTGACCCAACAACAGTTTTCAAGATGTGATCCATTATAGGTAAGGGATAATTATCTTTTAAACTAGATTGGTTCACATTTCTAAAGTCAACACGGAGTGTTATTTCTTCATTCTTTTTGTGTACTAGAAAAATGTTCACAACACAAGTGGAGTGATGAATTGGATAAATAATCCTAGCTTTCAACATCTTATCAATCTCCTTAAAGATAGCCTCGGCAACTTTTGGGTTCTAATTTCTCAGTTTCTATCTGAATGGAATTACATTTGCTTTCAAAGGAATATAATGCTGAAACTATCCTCATCTAAAATATTTAAGGTCATCATAGCACCAAGAAAAGGCATCCTTATACTTAATCAATAGATTAATTAATTCATTTTTATTTTCTGGTGAACAACACCTACCAATGGAGATCCATTTAAGGTTAATCTCACTTTTAATATTGATTTTTTCATAATCCTCCTTTTTGTTAGGATTCTAGATAATTTTGCCTTTAGTATATTCATCTTATCTAGTGAACAAATGTTCTAGAGAGACCAATCCTTTAGGGATTTTATTTCCTTTTAATTGAATTACATAATCTTTTGGATTGATCCTTGGATCAGGATTGAATTCTTTACATTCTATTTTAGAACCTTCAAAATAAGTTCCCAAAAACATATTAGCATTCTCCAAAAAAAAATTGATCGATTTACTACTCCCAAAAACTTGCCAATTTTCTACATTATCCAAGGCATTAGGATGATAGACTAGTTCTATTCTATATGAATCCTTTTTGAAATTAGGGTGTGGGAGAAGAAGAGAAGCTGATACTACTAGAGAATCTACTCAAATATTCTGGTCTCTGAGAATTGCTTCAATAGAAAAGGCATCAAAACATTCTATCTCATCCCAAACTCTATTTTTGTAATGTCTTAACTTGTCATTTTCAACTAAAAAAATGCCTCTCACTTGTTTGATAATTAATTCAGCGTCTCTTCTTGCCTTGAGTATTTTTATACCCTTTCCTTTAGCTTCATATTCTTCAGTTTTATTAGTGTTTTTGAATTCTAGTTTGAAAGAGTAAGGAAAAGTTTCACCTTTAAGTGAGATCAACACAACTCCTACTCCTGAACCATTAGTAACACAACTGCCATTAAATTCCATGGTCAATAGATCATCTGAATGAAGATACTTTGGGAAAGATTCTTCCATAAATTCTTTAGAGAAGAGAAAATAATTACCAAATTCACATTCTTCAAATAGAATCTGAGACTTAGGATCATCAGAAGCATATACTATAAACTTGTATTTAGGTTTAGGTTCTAACTTAACTTTCTACTTTCCCACCAAAATTGTAGCTTCTAACCAATCCAATTTAATCTACCCTCCCAAATATTTGCAAAAATTCCTTCTCAACAACATCCCATAACTAGCAGGAATATCCACTACTAAAATAGTTAACTTCACATTTTTATCAGGATAGGTTGTAAGAGCAACTTGTGCATCTTTAATTTGTCTGAGCAAAGAAATCTATTTGGCATCAATGGAATAACATCTACCAAATGTTTTTGTAAGGGATAAGCCTAAGGCTTTGGCTACAGAAGAAGGCATTATATTATCAGAAGCACCTGAGTCTATGATATAATTATTGAGTTTATGACCCTTTATGAACAAAGAAATATAAAATGGGTTAGGCTTCATATCAGCTATATAAGAAGTATAGTGAGATGAATTGAGGGTCATTTTAGAAGTATGAGTTGGTGATTCAGGTGGAAAAGTAAATAATTAGGCAATGAGAGACTCAGTGTTAACATTTAATTGACTTTTAGATTCAACCTGTGTAGGACCATTTTTGACATATTTAACCAATTTATCAAGTTCTTTGGGATTCAATCTGAGGTATTCAGCAAGGGATATTTGAATTTTTTCAAACTTAATTTTTTTTTTAAATATCAAAATAAGTCTCATAATCATTTATATGTAACAATTTAATTTCTTGTGTCTTAACATTAGAAGTTTTAGTAAGAGGTTCCTTACCTTTAATGGGCACTTTTTGAGCATTAGAAAACTTCAAATTCTTTTGAATTCTTGTAAGTAAAACACATGAAGGATCTTCAAGAGTAACTAATATTTCACCTCCTCTTTCTAAATCTGAATCATATTCTAGAAAGTATATTTTAGAGTCACCAGGTCTTTCAAAGCTCCTTTCTTCTTCAGTAATCTCCCTTAAGACATCTTGAGTAGTAGTCATTTGAGTATATCTAAGCATCTTTGGACAAGAATCTCCATCATGATCAATAGTCAAATGAACTACACACATGTTATTTCTTCTAGGAGGGGCTTCAATAGTTAATCTTGGTTGTGTTGATGTAAGTGGTAATGTCTTACAATCATTTACTTGTTGATTTCTCCTGCCAACATCTTAATATGGTTGTTGAAATGAAGTACTTATCTTCAGTAATTATCTTTTAAGGGAAATCATAACATTGACTAGCCTTTGAACCATAGGATCCATAGAGGATGAGGGATGAGCATTAGGCACTTGGACTTCTTTTTTTCATTTTTTGGCCATAATAAGATCATCCACTAACTCAATTGCCAATGATTGTACATCTATTAAATAAAAAATTGCACCTTTTTTGAGATAAAAACTTATATTATGAGGCATATAATTAATAAAGAAACATTTCTAGTTCTTAACAGTCAGTCTTTTAGCAATAAGAATCTTGTGCACAATTCTATTAAATTTGGCTATAAATTCCCTCATGGGTTCATGTATCTCCCTCTTGAGCTAATTCCATTGAGCAAGAAGGGAATTTTCATCTTTTTCACTTTTGAACCTATTTTCAAACACAATTTTCATATCATTCCATTTTGTGATTGACGAATCAGTTAGATGATAAAACTATTGTGCTGTAATATCAGTTAGAGTTTACACAAATAGCCTTATGGATACATCTTGATGTTACACACCTAACACACCATATGACAATACAAAGGTACTCAGATGTTCCTCTGTTGATTGTATTCTATCTCCATTAAATTTAGGTAAATTTTCTCTTGAATTTTTAGGCAAGGGATTTAGGTTGGCCTATAAATTTAGAGGTCCTATGGCTGCTCCTTAAGGTTTGGCCATTGGAAGAAAATATATGACAGAAAGAAAGATAGTACCATAAAGAGTTAAAGATTGATAGATAGAGGATGTAGAGGGTTTAGTAGGGCTAGGAGGTCTACTTCTATCTTTTATAATGTGGGCAGCAATATAAGGAAAATTTAAGTTTTGTAATGCTTGGAAAGTAGGAACCTTAATTTCTTCTCTTTTCAAAGACCTTGTGTATCTTTTGGAATCTAGCTTATGATATTATAATTATTAAATTCACACTTTAGGGGATTTTAATTCCTTACTACATTTTTTGCTTGTCTCTTTGTTTTAGTAACAAAAATCTCATATTATTAGTCAATTCTTCTTCTTTTTTTAATATTCTGCTTGCTATTGTATAATCATCAATATTTTGATGAGAATGCCAAGCAAGAGTATTTAATTGACTAATTATATCTTCTTGTTTGTTTTGAAAACCAAGATTAAGTTGCAAAATAGGAATTATAATTTCATTTTGAAGCACCATTGTTGTTTCATATTAAGGTGACTAATCTTTCAGTAAAGATTTCAACTTCAATTCCCTAGTGGAGTCACCAAAAATTGTGTCTAATAGATTTGTCCTCATCTAAAAATGTTTTATTTTGAATCCATACCCTTGTTCTTTCAAGAAAAAATAAGTTAAACAACAAATAGGTGAACTATTAATACTAGTTCCCCTCTGAATTAAGGTATAACACCCTTTAAAATTTTCAATGAATTCAAATATTTAGATACACTTTTAACCAAAAAGTGTTTTAAAGGTAAAATACCATCCACACATCATGTTATGAATGTGATATTTTATAATAGTAATGGATAATAGAATACATAGATTCTATTTTCAATAATGATTAAATAAATAAACATATATATAGTTGAACTAGCAAAAGCATAAAACACATATAATGAATTGTCTAATGGAAGAGTAATTACTGTATAAAAGAAAATTATAGACATAAAACTTAATTTCAAATACTCAAACATATAGATCTAAGTATTCAACAATTAATTCTCCTTTTCATTCACAGATGAAAAATGTTTCAAACAAACATCACATATATTGTCAACAATAGTGGTCAAGTTCAGAAATTTTCTAACTCCTTTTTTTCCCTTCTCTATCACTTCTCTTTGACAATTATGTGTGTGTGTGTGTGTGTGTGTGTGTGTGTGTGTGTGTGTGTGTGTGTGTGTGCGTGTGTGTGTGTGTGTGTGTGTGTGTGTGTGAGAGAGAGAGATAACAAATCCACCTATCAAACTAAACCATAGTTAAAATAACTCTAACCTATACAGGGTTTAGTTTTTTTTACAAATTTAATAAAGATCAAGTTTCAAATAGAAAACCAATTGAATAAATAAATAAATAAAAGAAATTATGTAAGTAAAATCATTGCTAAAGTGATAGACTAGGATCTCTAGATTTATCATGTTTAGTTGGGTCGACACGTTGAGATTTATACTCCTGAAATGATGTAACAAACTCCTAAATTTTTGAAAGATTGGGAATGCTGACATGTTTTATCTTTATTTTCCATATATTTTATTCCCTCCAAATTTTCCCCATATTTTCTATGTGCTATGGGAGAGTGTCGATGCAGCGACAAAGAAGTGAATCTACCTTTGAAATCTGATAAAAGTCTTATGTTGATATGTTGTCACTTTATTTAATGATATTGATCCTTTCCCTAAAGGATTGAATCACAATATCGATGTCTTTTTCTAATTTTCCATTATCTTTTATGTATTTGATATCAATATTCTATAGATCATATTGTAATGACTAAATAAATTCAATTATTTCCTTGATCATTTTTGTGTATTTCATTAGTCCTTATCGAGATACTAAATTTCTCCATTCAACATTTTTCTTACTTACATATAATATATCTTCATCCAGTCCTATCAAATTCTTTTTTGATAAAAAATTTGTTATTCCATACTTTTATACCTCATCAATCTAGTTTATCACACTCATCCATTTTCCTTCATCTTTTATCCACAAAGTATTTTCAATCTTCAATAGTAATTGTGGTTATATCATACACATTATTTAATTTATGGATGTATTTTTTACCTTTTTGGATGATGCTATCCAACCAATTATCAAATACCTTGGTAACCAGTTTACCTCTATGTATCTGGTCTAGCATCCTTTGATTGACAAGTGATTTTGGATCAAAAGATAGGGGAAATTGAGTGATCAGTTATGGATTTAGACTATGAATGGTGTCAATATACTCTGTCATTGACCACACAGTCTATTTTAATTCCCTTTTATCTTTTTTTCCCTTCCAAGTACTTTTGACTATATTTTTGGTGGATACTTCAAGGTGATGTACATCTATGGCACGTGATGTAGTCCCAAGATATACCTTTTCAATTATAAAATTTTGAATTGTAGGATCTTGAACTTCTTCATTAGTTCTTGGCCTGGCTATTTTTGCATTTCAGTTTCCTATATTAGGGTTGACGTCTACCTTGGATGTTGTTTTTAACTTTTTAGATTTAAGAGTTTTCCCTAAACATTTACACCATATCCTCCAAGGGTAAATAAAATGGTACTACTTTCCTTTTGTTGCTGATTGAGCTTTCTAGCCACTTGGGTATAGAGGCTAAGGCTTCTTTATCAAGATTTAGTTGATTAGAAGGTACATTTGAAAAAATCATTAGTTCTGTAGAATCATAAAAAATCACTATCTATTAATTTGAATTAATCTCTTCTACCATTGGTGAACTATATTCTTTATCACCTTTGGTTTCTCTTGAATCTTCTTCAAAATCTAAATCTATAATTACCATTTCAAAAATCTGACTCTTTCTCTTACTTTGGGTCCTCGATCTAGTGGAACAAGGAGGCAGAGTAGTTATAAGGGCCTTATCAAATTCTTTTATGATAGGATCTCTTCCAATTTTTTCTCTCAAATTACCTGCATCACAAATAGCAGTAAGTTGATTAGAAGAGCTTATTGGGAATGGTGATTCAATTATTGATGTACATTGCTAGAAAGCTACGTTTTGAGCTCCCCCTAGTTTTTGTTCTCTCAACCATTTCTCAGTTCTCCTTATCACTGCGATGGTCTTAACTTCAATTATATCTTCTTCATTTATATCCTAGTTAATTTTTGGAATAGGTGATTATTTTATTTGCTCAAATTATGGATTAGCCACCTATTCATTATTGTCAAAAATTCCAGAAATGTCCATATTTAAATTTAGGTTAATAATTTTCCCTAAGGAGAACTTGGACCATAGTCTTCTTATAACTTCAAATTCATCTAAACAATGCTCCTAATAATCCTCTAATTGAGGAATATGTGAAAAAATTATTCCAAACTCCAAGTTATCTCTGGAAAAACCTTTGTTGTCAAATTATGATCTTGCTGTGAAGTATTAAAAATTGAATATTTTAAGATCTAGTTCTAAATTAAAAGCAACAGATGTTGATTTGCATGAATAACATCCAAGTTAGACAAGAAAAGATATACCAAATTTCTTTTTCATTGAAATTTTTTATCTATATGTGCTAATTGTCTGCAGACTTCTATTAACACAAATCGATCAAAAACATATCTAGGCAACCTTAAAGGTTCACCTTCAAAAACCCCAACATGATATAAGTGAATTTCAAAAACTGAGTGAAAAAATACCATAAATGTTGATTAGTTGCATAACTTCATCGAACAACCTTTTATTGATGTTGTTTGACAATTTAAAAGTCATTCTCTTAGTAAAAACATCATTGACTCTCCTATAATCCTCATAGCAATCATGCATTTGCAACTGTGAGTAATAGTCATAAATTTTACTATCTTCAGCCAAGAGTGCATGTGGTAATCATACCCACTGTCTTGTAGATGCCAGACAATATAAGAGGTATAAAGACATATAAAACTCTTTATTTTCCAAACAATTACTTAAACTTAGATGTAAACATTCTGCTATAATTTCTGCCCAATCCAAATATTATTCCCCTTGGAGGATCACCTATATGAAGAAGTATATCCAATCTTCCCAATAATATGCATGAGCATTGCCTTTTAGTTTGTGTAGTAATACTATAATATCTTGTACTTCTAGAATCATATGCTTTCTTGTTAATGGTCTAGGCAGTCTTCAACCCCCTATTTAGAATTTCAAAATCTAATTCCTAGTAATCATGCTCTTGTAAATTACTTTCTTTAATGAAAAATAACCATATGAAGAAGTAATATTGAAGTCAAAGTATGGTTCCTTGAGAGGAATTCTCATTAAAGACATTATGGTTTGTTTGTTGATATGAAGTAAAACATTGACATCTACAGTCCTGATGCACCTATTATGAGGTTCATATCTATTTATGCATTCAAGAACTAATTTGGGGCATTGGACAGCCATGGGAAAGGCCACATCTTCAACCAAACCACTTTCTACTATTTTCTGCATCATAGGTTTTGACATAAGATTTCTGGTCCTTTCCTTAAAATCTTTCAAGTCATATAGGACCAAAGAGGTGTCCCCAATTTCAGGAGGAGAACATATAAGACTAGGACCATGTTCGTAATCAAGACATGTAGATTTCATGATTATAATTTGGAGGATATAATGAAAAGAAAATGTTTTGAACTCCTTAAATAATGTTGTAAACTCAAAAATATCCTTCTTTTCAACCAAGTAAAGGAAACAACTTATAATAAGAGTAAAACTCACCTTTAAATTTATCTGAAATCACTACAAATTCAAGCAATAAAATATCTTATATCACCTGAGCTATTCTCCTTTGTATCACCCAATATGATCATTTTTTAAATTTGAATTATTTTCTCTTGATACAAATATTAACCATATCAAATAATTAAACCAATATAATACGTGATAAACATGCTTGATAAGACACGCATTCTGAGATATGCATTAATGGTAAACATTTTTTATGCATGATTTTGATGAGTAATGATTATCTGTAACCTCATAAAAATTCAAATTTTTCCACTTTATAATGAGTTTTAGATATGTTCTCCTCTAAATCTTCTACTAATTTTAACTTAGAGAAAGCCTTGAGGTGAGATGAGAGTATAGTCATTGAACTATTGAACCATTGAAATTTTTGAAAATGTGGTTTAACTTCGGGGTTCAATGATACGAGATGAACTACATAGATTTACCAATAGTCATATGATCTTTCCAGAAACTTCAAACTTTGAAACATTAAACCGTTGAACTTTTGAACTCCACTAAGTAGGTTCGAATGTTAGGATCAAGTGGTAGGTTCAAATGGTAGGTTCAATGATACATTAATTTATATAAGGGAACTAAGTGAACATGACTCTTTAAAAAACATCGAGTATTGAATTCTTGAACCGTTTAACTTCAGAACTCTGAAAAAGGGTTCAAGTTCAACCGAAAGGTTCAAAATCATAATTGAAATACACAAAGGGACAAATAGTTCACTTTGAGAAATATTGAACCATTGAACCTATTGAAGCATTGAACTTATTGTACTCTTGAACTTCAAGAAAGGTTCAATTTCAAAGGTTCAATTATTTTAAGAATTTACACATAAAAGGCGATAAGCAGGTGAACTTCTTTTATGGAAAAAATCATGAAAAATTGAATAAAGGAGACTCAAAAGGTAACAATTACAATTAATCATCACCATATAACTCACTTTGAAATATTTCACAACTTGTAATTTTTGTATAGCCTTGCTATAATTTATTTAGGCGTCAATATATTGGTATCATATATATACATAAGTTAATATATAGACTTTGGAACCTCATTGTCTAATCTCCATATCATTCATATTGTATCACTAACTTGAGTCACACATTAGACATGAAGCCTTCTCATAATTATATGCATATGAAGACAAACACTAATTATAGTTTCCTTTTATTCCAAGGGTTCGAGTATGGTATTTTCATATATTCTTAAACCTGATATAATTTCTCTAGGTGTCAATATATTTGTAGCATGGATTAATAGAAGCTACATATATATTTTGGTTATTGTCCCCATAAAAACACCATTACAACATTTATTTGAACTGATATCAGACATGGAGCCCCATTGCAATCAAATCAGATCTCATTACATACTCATCCACCCTTGATAGTAGAAAATGACCAATCAAATATGTTTCCACCCTATAAGCTATATATCCCTTTACAATGAGTGTAAACCATATAATTCCATGTTTTGTGTACAAAATTGGCCCTTTGTTTTATGATATCCCCTAAAATATTTCACCACTTACATTTTTGATATGGCCTTACCCTTCGAAAGCCCATTGTAATTGCTCAAGATCATTATGAGATGGAATGTTTCCTCCCTGGATAGTTGACTGACACATCATATGAAGTAATACATAACCTCATTTACCACTATCACCACCACAAAAACATAAAATTATTATTGATTACCACTTCATGCACAAAAAGTGAGACCATTGTTTCTTACCATAATATAATATAATATTAATAATTATATTATTGAAATATATTGATATAATATATACTATGATTATATATTAATATATACTATATAATAAGATTGGATATTATATAGTATTATTATATAACATTATAATATATATATATATATATATATATATATATATATATATATTATAATTATTCTATAATAATATTAATATTATATATAAAGTTTGAACCCAATTACCATGTAATAAAATCGAACCAAATTCCTTGAGAAATAGCCAACACTTGGAAAAAAGATAGACCAGTTTAAGGAGGTTGATGATAGGTGTGAATAGGGGTGGATAAGTTAGAGGTGTGTCTAATTCTTTGCACTATTTTCCTTTACATGATATTGATTGGCACATGGCATTATCGGTGGAGGCCACAACACCCACCTCATATGGACACTCACCTCTTACACATAGACATGGTGTATATTGATGAGCGTGATGAGGAATTTGATACCTTTCCAAATTCAAAGGGTTCAAACATTGTGAGGATGAGGTATGATATGCTGAGGAATGTTGTAGGTAGGATACAAACTATGGTCGATGACAAGGTGATGTAGGCAAGAAGGTTTCAAGCCCTCTTGAGCAGGAGGGATCCTTAAGATACTACCATTTTTATTTTCTTCTTGCTATTGTCCTATATGTCACTCCATTTTGAGTGATGGTTGTGATTTTAGGTTTTTACACATTATCTCATCCTCAATTTTGATACTAACTTCCTTCTATTCCACTCAATTTATTTAAGAGGTTGTCTACATGAATAGATTCTATGTTATAATCAGTTTAATTAATTAATCGATTCTTGGGTTATGTCATATTTTTGTATTTCTTTTATCAAATCACTATGTCTCTACTAACAAGAAGCCCAATTTCTTAGGCTATTGCTCTATTTTGGCACTTTATTCAAATGAACAATTGAGATGACATTTTGGTTTCAAAAGATTGACAATATCACATACCACTATTTAACTTTCATTTTGAGTTACTATTAATTGAAATACATGTGATACCTTTACATCTGATATATCTTTGGGACTTCGACCATCGTGATTACTGAAGGTCTCTATAGAGGCAAGGCCATCTAGGACTCTTGGTGCTGACTATATATTATAATATGTGTCAAGCTAGGTTACTCGATAGGTTTTGTGTGAGTAGCTGAACATATGTTTATGGCATGACATTTAGGTATTAATATATTTACGTGGGGCATTATGATTATCATTATAAAGATGTATGGTACCTTCATTTTTTCTATAGTGCATATATCTTTTCCTTAATTTAATTCTCTCTTTGTGTGTGTGTGTGTGTGTGTGTGTGTGTGTGTGTGTGTGTGTGTGTGTGTGTGTGTGTGTGTGTGTGCACGCACACGCACGCGTGTGTGTATGTTTTTCAAGACCTTTTTGGGTAAGTGTTTTCTTTTTATTTCTACTGTAAATTATCCTTTTAATTGTATGATTTGGGCACCCCCTTATTCTTGAGAATTAGACCTACCAACCCTCTCCACCGCCTGAGACCGATCACCAATCAACCACCTTTTCTATCAACTAGTGACTCCTCTACCACAACATTTACATTATTAAAAGCTTTATTACTCACTTCAATTGCAATAGAGGAAAAAAGATAAACTCCATAACCTCATTGTGTTTCACCCATATTAGCATCATTGACAAATGTGTATAATATGGGCCCTCTAATTTATGATATCACATGAAATATGCTATCATTTCCCCTCATCTTTACCCCTCATCTCACTTTAAAATCTTTCACCACTTGTAAGTTATGTATGGAATTTTTCTAATTTTTCTAGGTGTCAATATATTGGAAGCATAGATGAATATAAGTTACAATATAGACTTTGAAACCTCATTATCATCTTCATATCATCGACATTGTAGAGTTGATTTGAGTTGCACATCAAACATCGATCATTCTCACAATCAAAACAGCATCATGTTGTCCTCGTCAACCCTTCACAATGTAATATTATAGATTAAAATTTATATATTAATATTGATATTGATATTGATATTTTTTATATAAAATGTATTATATATTATTATTAGTATTAAATAATATTAATTATGTATACTTAGTTAATTAACCATGTACTAATATTTTATATTTAAATAATAATAAAATTATATATAATAATATGATAGACATATGACGATGATAGTTCATATAATTTATTATTATTATAAATTATAATTTATAATAAATAAGTTATTATTATAATTATAATTATAATTAATATAAATATGTTAGAACTCTATATCGTGTCTCTGTTTAAAAAAAACAATATCATTTTTTAAACAAATTTATTTATAAAATACAAAACAAAAATATAATTATAGAGAAGAAAAAAGAGATTGAATTATATAAAATTGAAGAAAAAGAGGTGCATAAAATATTTAGGTATTCACTATAAATTTTTTTTAACAGGTTTTTACTCTAAATTAATTATAGAGTAGGTATTTGTTGTAAATTACTTTTTAAAATATCTGTAGTATATTTAAAATATGATCTCTGTAAAAAAATGTTCAAACTCTTGCCTGTCGCAGACCCACTATTGACTACCATTTCCAATTTGATAGGATCACTGCAAATATTTTTAACTACTGCAAGTATTCTGAACCCAAATAAGGATGGATCGCTGCAAGTATTATAAAACCAAATAATAGCCTTTGGTTTGCTGCTATAAGGGTGTCGATCGGCTATAGTAGCCTAGCCAGACCTGCTCAATTATCATATATTGAATAGGTATTCACTAACGGATCATTCCAATAATATTTTGTATATGATATAATATATATTCTTAAAATTATAGGTTTGGCAGACAAAACATGGAAAGTGGTATTATTTGCTTAGGATCATATCTCAAGACTAAAAATGAACAACGAACATGGAATTGTCATTTAAATATTAGGAAAATTAAATTCGTATCATTTTTTTCGGGGTGCTTTTTGATAAATTTTATTATTTAAAAAAAATAAGAATTTATAGTTTATGTTACAACTCTATGCTCTATAAACTGTAAGTCCAGGTAAATCTTTCTTTTTTTTGGCTGGTAAGATCAACTATTTATCAAGGTAAATCTAAGTACGCTAGAGCATATCTTTAAGTTATAATGATAAGGATAATTTAGATAAGTTTATATTTCTTGCAATTATATATGATTATCAAAATTAGTAAAATATCTTATATTTATATTTTTTTATTAATTAAGTTATTTTTAATATATTAGTTTGATTAACTTAAATAAAATTTTAAATATTATTTTAATCAGTTATTTTTTTAAGATAAGTATGAAGATTTTGATTGGAGCAATAATTAATTAATCAATGACCACAATCAACCAATATCAATATTATAATCACAACCAGCAAATATCAACAATATCATCATATTTGATGAATACCAACAATACTACCAACCAACAAATACCACCAATATGATCATAACCAACCAATACCAATATTATTATCACAACCAGTGAAAACCAACAATACCACCACAATTGATGAATATCAACAATACTATCAACTGGGGAAGACCACCAATATAGCCACAACTGACTAATACCAATAAAGCAACAACCAACCTTCCAATACCTCTAAGATTTGAACATGGGTGGTGCACATAATAATCAAGTTGCTTTACTAATGCACCCCCATCTCATCAGTGATTTTTTAATAAATTATTAATATATATTAATAAATTTAATTTTTTTAATATATTTATGAATTATGAATATGATTTACATGTTTCACAGTGATCAAATATAATATATTACTTATACTGGTTGTAATATGATTTACTTAAAAATTCTGTAGACATGGCTCGATCAAAATTGAATTTTGCAAGTGAAAAAGAATGACGAGAATATCAAAGATAACAATAAAAAGAATATCAAAGATAATATCATAGATAAATATAATAACAAATGTCAAATCTACCAAGAGAGGAAGAAAGAAAAAGTCAAAATGATAATGATAAACAAAGATTTCAAGAATGCAAAGGTAAATTAACAACTAAACAGTTAGAAGTAGAAAAGAAGCAACATGAAAATAAGCAATATGTATTAAGAACAAGATTACAAATACAAATGCATTCAGATCAATTAACTAAGGTAAAAAGATAACATAAATAAGAACTTCATTGTGAAGCATCTCAAAGGCACTACCAACTATTAATTCATAATATTGACATCAATTATGAAGAAGCAAACTCAATATCAATAGATCATGTGCTCCAAACATCAAATAATGCATTTTAAGTTGAAATAAATGTTGATGTTGTAAATAATACAAAAGATAAAGATATACAAGAGCAAATTACATATCAACCTACAATAAAAAGAATGAAAAATAATGACTTAGAAGAAGAGTCAACTTCATAACCTAAAAGAAGAAAAATGCAAGATGCAAAAATTTAAATAGAGAAAAATATAACCGATCCCAATGGAATGGTTGGGAGAGATTGGAAAACATTTCAAATGATTTTTGGACTTGGCTTAGATCATATTGCTTCACCAATCATGTGTTATATTTGTCAATAAAGTTATATTGAAATAAATGTTTCTCAAACCCTTAAAGGCCCTATATGTAATAGATGTCAACAAGAGAAAGATCATCATCAGTTTTCAGTGTTGAATAATATGGATCCTGGACCACAACCACTAAAACTTGAAATTTTAACACAAACTGAGGAAATGTTAATAGCTCATGTCAAGCCAATCCTAAAAGTGACACATGCAATAGGAGGCCAATATAAATATAGAGGACATATAATCATTTTTTGCAAGAAGTTAAAAAATTGGTAATGTTTTACCACATCAAATAAAAGATTTGACAATGATTATAATTCGATGAAGGGATCAGTGTGGAACAAATTACAACTTTACTATCAATAGAGAAAAAATATGTAAGGCACTGAAATATAAAATAGAACATGACATGTTTTATTTAGATGTTCAAATTGATGAAAATGCACTCAATGATCTTCCACCTAACTCTGATGCAAATATCTTTAACCAGCTAAACTCTATCCAAATGCAATTTGATATTGATGCAAATAAATTTGTATTTATGTGTCCATTAATACAAATGGATGAAAGATATATCATTGATCACATAATTCCAATAGCCTCTACGAATATGATCGTGAAGAGTATATAATGTCTTTCATTGATGGATACAAAAATATGCCATTTTTCATGGAAATCACATCACTTATTGAAGCAACCAGATCTTGGACATATAATCCAAGGAGGAAAAAACACAATAAATGGGAGGCAAGGAGTACTGAAAATATAGTGAGAGTATTTCTAAGGTTTTGATTCATTCCTATGTGTGGATAAAATAAATGTATTGATTTATGTTGGTCAAAGTTATTACTTGACAAGACATTTCATGATATACAAAGAGATATTAGAATTGATGATGAATAAATAATATCAAATTATGATTCATTCAATTATAATTATTGGCATGTGGAGAGAATAACAATTGTAAAAGATGTCAGAAGTCATGTTGATAGTGAAAATGAGGAAAATCAACCTATTCAACAAAACTTAATGGAACATAGAGTGGGAAATCATATCTAGGTTACAACATGGCCAATTTATTGAAGTTAGTGAGAAAGATATGTTGGCAAGAAGAGATATTGACAAATAAGCAATATGTAATAATGAATATAGAGGTGAAGAATACATAAAAAAAAATGATCAAACTCATAGGACCATGAAGTATAATGGATTTATTATAGATGATGATATAACACCATAGATGAATTATGAAACCTTGGGTACCAAAAAAAAATTCACTTGATATGCTTACGACACATTTTCATGGAGTTCAAAACATTTCACTCTTACGCATGATAGTCCAAGGAAAATAGGGACAAGAAAATCATATTTGATAGGTGTTATTCATCAATTTCTTCAAGATGCATCATTCCCAAAGTGATTTCAAGTTCTATTACTCACATTAATTAGAGTTTCAATATTAATAATTGGTACCTCAACTATCCATGCACAACTTCAAATCCTAGTTGTGGATTTTGTTAAATTAGAAGGAACAAGACTTACAAGTTTCCAAGAGGATATCTACCACATAAAATACATATTGATCGATGAATTTATCTTTAGTGGGCAAAATTACTATAGAACATAGACTCTAGGCTCCATCAAGCCTATCTTGAAATGCAAGCATGAATTTTGGTGCT
The DNA here is from genome assembly GCA_037957365.1 of Torreya grandis. Taxonomy (NCBI): domain Eukaryota; kingdom Viridiplantae; phylum Streptophyta; class Pinopsida; order Cupressales; family Taxaceae; genus Torreya; species Torreya grandis. The sequence continues at coordinate 1,096,048 of JARHVA010000126.1, forward strand.
ATATCTATTATTTTAGTTGGAGATTTAGTTAGTGTCCTCCTATTAGTGATAGACCAACAAACAATAGAAAAAAATGATTAAAATATATTATGGGAATAATTCAAAGTAGTTGTTACCTTATATAAGATAATTAGATAGGAAGGAGAAAGTGATGACCAAAAATGTTTTCATATACTACTCACAAATTTGAGAGATGCAAATCTAACAATAGGTGGTTGGAAGATATTGATGACCAGAATAAATGTTGGATTAGATATAACCACAAATTAAGAGTTTGAAAATTGCATTTTTTTGTTTTCCACAAATGATAATGTTCATAACCATAATAAAATAAAATTATGTTCATTGTAAATATTGGTTACACATAGCATTGAAACCAAAGTAGGAAGCGGTAATGCACCAATAGGAGGTCCAAATGATGAACTTGATGTGGAGTTATTTATTATTATTGATGTAAGGTTCATGTTAATTTTTAATCTTTTGATAGAATCAGGTCTTGTAAATGGAGATCTAGGGTATATCAAAAGTATAATCTACAAATTTGGGAGTGCACCACTAGAACCACCAACATATGTTATGGTCAAGTTTGAAAATTACTTGGGAATACTATTTGAAGATTAAAATCCATATACAATTCTAATTTCACCAATACAAAGGGGATGCATAACCTAACTACCCTTATGGTTGGCTTGAGAATTAATAATACACATATCACAAGGTTTGACCCTTTCAAAATCCACAATTGATATAGGTCAAAGAAAAAGAACACAATTAACATTTGTGGCTATATCTCAGTTAAAGTCCTTGGAAGGACTAAGAATATTACCTCCATTTACATATTACTACTATGAAAAGCTAAAAAATGGAAAGCTAAGGAAGAGAGATTGAAACTCTTAGAGGAAAAACAATTTTATTTAATTATGAAAAAAATCATATATATATTTATTATTTGACATTTTAAGTGATGTGTATGGGTATGGTTTATTTTGATGAGTACTAAATAACTATTTAGATCAAGATAATTTTTAATTATGTAAATTAATGTTTTGGGTGATTTAATGTATTGAATATTATACATTTCACATTTTATGAAAAACTTCAAATTATTTGTCAAATAAATATGAAAATGCATATTTTATACTAGCATATCTATATTAGATAAATCTATGTAAAAAACACAAAGATATATCATTCTCGAGGCAATTGTTTCACCTACATCTCAAATCTAATATAAGATAGGTGTCTCAAGAATGATATATCTTGGCATATTTTACATAGATTAAAATAGGATAGGTATTCTAGTATTTTATAATATATAGTATATAAATATATTTGAGTAGTGATCATTTACATGTTCTACATATTTAAAACATAATAAAAATACATGTCCACTTTCCTAGATTTACATGGCATCTGTGATGAATTTTCGCATATGTCATAGAAGTTACTATCATTAGAATAGTTCACAGAATAGTTCACAAAGCTTTTCCCATGATCCTCATCCTGTGGTTGATTAAAATGTAGAATTTTTTCCACATGGGTAACCACCTTGTGTGTTACCATTAGCATCTTCATGATCATGTGCTTAGGTGGTGATTAAAGGGAAAGCCGATCATATATAAATAAGGAGATAAATTTTGATGATCATGCTATCAAAATGAAGAAAAAAGTAGATAATGGGTTGCTCAATGTATTACCTGTTACAAATTCCTTTCACTTCCTTGATACACCCTAAATGGCCACACTTTACTCAAATATCTTCTTGTCAACTCAATAAGATCATAATGATTATCAATCAGGAGACTCCTTCAATGATAGGGTTATAACTTCAATAAATTTGAGCCTCTAGGAAGTTCAAAATCTCTCAAATATACTTTCTTTATCAAGCTACAGAACCCTTTGTAATGGATGTAGGTCATATAATTCAATAATTTTCCTTAATTATGTGTTTTTCTCACAATCCATGGGAGTAATGGAGGTAATTGTGTTACTAATTTTCACTTTTATTTCTTTTTTATTAAATTCCCTAGAAAACAAGTTTACATAGCTATGATTTTGGTTTACATTATTCAACCATTGTTTGTATTCCTTTATATTTCACACCAATATTAGGAAAAAAATCTTGGCCAAGGAACATATTCAATCCATCAAAAACTCTCACAAAATGTGTTAAATATCTGACCAGTAACTAAAAAAGATGATACATATCAGAGGTAATTGCATGAACAATGGTGTATAGTTCACATGATACACAGTCATAAGCTAAAATGACTACATGAAGTCCTCTTTGGGATGCCAAACCAATGCCAAATACAACACAAACACATACAACTCGAGCTACAAATATCAATGACATTATTTATGGATGGGATTCCATAATAAATGGAAGATTCATCTTCCACACCTCCATAACCATTTCCTTTTCCTCCTCCATAAAACCATCATATAGATTAAACACTTGTGAAATGTCAATCTAAAGACCTTTTTACAACTTCAAAATCTATAGTGGCCTTCTCATGTGCTACATTAAAAAATTAGAGTTGCCTCCTTAGATCAAATATGTAGAATGAAAAGGTGGTGGGGCTAACAAAGGTAGTGGAGAAAATAAAGGGTGGTAAAATTAGGAGCAAAGCTAAAAATTTTAGTTTGATGTTAAACATACTAATGTGAAGTAAAATTACCTATCAACATATACGCATACGTAAGATGTAGATCCACACATGTCACTAAAAAAATATAAAAATGAAAAACTAAGTAATCCCTCCCATACATGTGTTAGCAAATGACGATCGAAAGAAACCTTTTATTTCTAGGTCATATATGAAAAAAATCATTCCATACTTTCTCACATACAATGCCTCTAACTTAGATATATATTCATTTTTATATAACCCATTTTCTCTCATTTAATAATGGAAGGTAAAATGAGGCAGAGATGTTTACCAATAGCTTTATCATGGATTTAATATCACACATTGAAGAGGGTGATGGCTAAAAACTAGTAATACAATTAGAGTCACAAATCTTGGGAATAAATTTAATGTTGCCTTTATTAATAATAGATCCCAAAAAATTTAGTAAAGTTTCTTTGAATTTTTGAAACAAACTAAACTCATCAAAATCCCAAGTAACTTTATATAATTCATAAGGGAAATTATCATTGAGATCTTTATCATTACATATGTATTGCCGAGAATGAGAGAGCTCATCAAGAGATAAAGTATCATCACATAATTTTTGGTCAATGAGACTGAGTTTTTTAGGAACAACATATAAACATTCTTAAAAAGCTTGAGATCTCTGTATTTTTTCCTCATGTGTTTGTAACACTAGCTTATAGGGACTTCAAAACTTAGCATATATGTCAAGGAGATAAATAAGTCTTTGTTGGTATGACTTGATGGACTTGATATGGTCTCGATCTTGTTTGGATATGAGAGATTTAAATCATTATTTGGAGTCTTTATCCTCGATTTTCATCCAATGAAGGTTAGTATTAATTTTCATCATTCTCCCTAAATGGTTATTTTCAATTTTGATTTTTTTCTTGAACTAAGTTGTTAAGGTCTAGAATTGTGAATCAAATGGATCAATCTCAAGGAGAGAATATATTATATGTTGTTATTTTATTGTATTTCCATCTTCCCACTTCTGAAATTGCACTATTTATTTACCATAATTGTATAGAAAGGTCATGGTGCAGATGATGGCCTCATTCCGCCACTCAATCCAAACCACCTAAGGTAGACATTGTTGACATGAAATTGTGCACCCTAGGACACTATATTAAGATGCTATAATTTTATGCAACATTGAATCATCTCTCAAGTTGTGGGTGAACTTGTAAGAGAGATGAATCTCTAGATTATGAGGGCTAGCTCCCTAGATTATAATTTAAGTGCTTATCACCTAATCTAATGCTTAACATGAAAAGGGTTAGAATTTTTGCATGAAATGGAAACTACACTAAAGAGGTGATAAACCAAAACATATCCCACAGACTATCACACTCCTAAGCAACAATGCTTTCCAAGACCAATTGTAGGCATTGGATAAGTCTAACATAATTGCTTCAATATTAAGGTAGTATAGATAGGATAATTAACAAGATAACTAACCTAAGGGAATATTTAACACCATAGAGATAATTAATTTCTTGAAAAAGAGCCTATAATAATCAACACACTTTATATGACATGCTAAAATCAGAACTCTTGGTTAAACATGAAGGATAAAAGGAGCAAGGATGATACTATCACTTGGCTCCACTATTTTCCACTATTTATCACTCACACACTTAGACAAAACGTTCATAACTTATAATTAGACTTGTATTCATTGTTAAAATACAAAATGTAATGTCATACTAGTAAGGCTTCACCATAATAAGATGTGGTCTCCTCTACAATGGCCAAAATAGCTCATGTTTGTAGAACTTAGAAGAAGAGAGAGAAAAGAGAAGTGGAAGAGGAAAAAGGAAAAGTGTCCAAAGGTGAAAATAAGTTAAAATTCATGGAATTGAGGTGGAAAATGAGTCATGAAATTAATTTAAAAATCATTCCTTCCTAAATTAACCTCTTTTCCAAATGTGGCATAGCAATCTTCTCAATCACTCTCTCTTGTGAAACTACCTTCATCATGGGTTCTCTTGATCATTCCAAATAAAATTAGGGACAATTTTATTATGTGTGTTGAGGAGAGGGAGTTACAAATAGGTTTCCACCTACATTGGGAGTTTTCTTAATCATGTATATTCTCTACACAAGCCCAATCATCACTTATAACCATGATCACTCTCCAACAGGCTTGTCTTGACACTTGGCATTAGAATATTTCAATTATTCCTAAATGATCCATACCATGGGTCTCATGACACATGGTAGGATACTTCATACACTTGAAACCATTATTCATACCTTAAAATGTCTTCAAACTTAAGTTTCCATGCTTTTCAATATGTCACTTTAGATTATCTGAAGTAAGATACCTAGTAGGAACACTTGTGACTATTTCTAATCTCTAAAAATGGAATAGGGAGTTGTTTCAAGTCCCAAGATACCTTCCTAAGTGATTGGTATCCATCGATCATCTTTAGCACATGCAAAACAAAAGAAAATGTTAAATAAACTTACTTCTTGCATGACCTGTATGGATTTCCTACAATATAATTTCATGGATTTCATCCTCATGAAGTTAGAAAAAATGCAGTTTAACCTCATGTTCAAATTCATCCATTTGAATGCACTTTTAGCCTCGTTTCCTCTATTGGGTCTTAAAATAGGGGTTTAAAGGGTTTTGGAGTTAGTAACCCTCTTGAAATTTATTCATTAAGGATACACATTATAAATCTCTAAAAATTACATTAGCACATCCCCAAGGATCCTCTCTATATTCGCTAAACACCTTCAGGTCCCATGTATAAACTCATGAAAGTTTTGAGCTTTTCAACTTGACCACTCGAGCCATTTTCATTCATTTTATGAGGGTTTAGGAGCTTGAAATTAAAAATATGGTTTTCTGATGATTCTCTTGTCTACTAGAGTTTAAAAACCTATTGTTTATCCCCATTTACCTAATAAAATCATCATAATGGCTCTCCAAGGTCTAAAAATGAAAATTACTACTTTGAAACTAGGTCCATACCTTGCTAGTGGGTTTACCTACACCTTTGATCCAAATGACTATTATTGACACTTAAAATGCACTAATTTAGCTTTAAAACATCATATTTATCCCCATGGATGTGATCCAAAACATTAAAAGGCTTTTAAAAGGCTAGAACTTAAAATGACCCCTCATGCCTATTCCTTTCCTTACCTTGATGACTGCAAACCTTATTATGTAGGGTACCTTGTTTACCCTCAAACATTTTAGTTTGATTTTACATGTATCCCCATGGGTTTTCCAGATATTAAAAATATCCTTTTAGCTTTTCTTGCCTTTTGGTCACCCATTTCACCTATTTTCATGGAGTGGTAAGGTCTAAGCAAGGGGAAAAGTGCCCCTATTCTAAGATAGAACAGGGGGTATCTACCCTATTTTTTCATAAACTTTAGGTGTTAGAGAGGTATATCCAAGTTTAAATGGTTATTTTTACCAAAAATTATCTCCTAGAAAGGTCAAATGACGCTCCAAAACCTCCAAATGCCAAGACAAACTCACAGGGAAAGCCTGTATGTAGGGGTTTTGAAGAATGACTGTGTTTGGTCTGAGAGACTCCCCTGTTTGGTATATTTGCATGGAGTAGGATTTATTATTTAATTAATAGGAATCCAATTCATATTTTATAATAATTATTCCATTCTTGGGACTCATTTATATCATGTTGTACATCACTTCCACTTATCAAACAAAGTTATTTTGTTCACTATCTTATTGAGATAGTTTTGTCCTTGTTATATTAACCCCTATAGGTTACACTATTTTAATATGATATATAAGGTTTAAAAACTATCATGCCTTAAATTTAGTGATATATCATTCCCTAATTCCTAATTTACCTCTTTCATCATACTTTGCATAGTTGTGACTTAGCATGTTTGCCATGATTGTGATTGTCTTCTTGCCTCTGCCTATACACTTGTATGAGTCTAAGTGTCTGAAAGGTGTTTGAGAATATTTATAAATATATTATTTACATTTCTTTCTCATTATCCCATTTCATGACATTCACAACCTTCCTAACAAATTCATGTCTCTTCTTATCTGCATATGACTGTACCCTACTGACTGTGTTTCACTTCCCAAGCCTATAGGTGGCTATAGGCCATTTGAAACTTGCTTGAGGTGTGGTAAGGTCCCTTGAGATTGTCTTATACTCACTTTTATGACTCCCTTGAGACATTTTTTATGATGTTTATGAACTCTTTGAAGAAACTTGAGTTCATATAATTCCATATCTCATTTTAATTCATATACATATTTCATTAGAACCTAACACAGTCCCTTCCTTTAGACTCAAACACCTTTTCTTGTTACTTGCCTATAGGTGCAACTTAATAGCCTATGTACAAATAGAGGTGTTATAAATTTGAAATGTCATTAATGTCAAGGAGCTCAGTGAATAATTCCCAGTACTTCAGTGTTATGAGTTTTCATTGATGTCAAATAGTCAAAAATTAATGACAAAGGTATAGTGATGATGCCCTCAAGAAGTTCTTGCATTGCCAGAGAACTCAAATGAGACTTGTGGAGTAAATCGGGTTTGTTAACTCCATGTTATTTTACACTTTTACTTATGAATTTTATAAGTAAATTCATGTAAAGAACCTGAATAAGACTTGTGGATTAAATTAGGTTTATAAGACTACTTATCTTCTTTCTATCTTTTCAATCAAGCAAGTTGAGAAACTCAAATGGGCCTTGCCTCTAGAGCAAATTGGCTTTGTGAACTCAATGTGTTTCAACTTATAAAGTTTTATAAGTAATGAAATTCCAAGAACCTGATCAGCTCAAGATGGAGTGCATCAGGTTTGTGAACACAATGTGCTTTTACTTATAAAGTTTTATAAGTGAAGCAATGTCAAGAATCCAACTGGGTCAAGATGGAGTAAATCAGATTTACCAAATGACTTAACTTATTTCATTTTATAAGTTAAGTGGTATCAAGAACCTGAATTTGTCTAGTGAATTTGATCAAGTTTCCATAACTTTATTACTTCTTTCAATTTAATAAGTAAATCAATTGGAAGAACCTGAAGTATGCATTTGTCAAGAACAATTTTTTTTTGGTCTTCACATGTAGCCAATTTTAGACTTGGTCTATTCTTTTAGAAAAGTGTCTTGGGAAATATTTCAAAAATATTGGTAAAGACAATTCTTTCAAAAATATTAATAAAGATAATTCTCTCAGATAAAAAGTCCACAACAAATAAGAGAATTCTTTTGGAAAAATGTAAAAGGCATTTATTTTGGAAAAATTGTCCCAAAGGAAATGAGTCCCGTGCAAAATTTTTGAAGGGTGTATTTGAAAAATACCAAAGGGAAAGTGATCCTTGTAAAAATCTCAAAGGGTAATTTGAAAAATGTCTAATGGAAAGTAGACCATTCAAATTTTTTGAAGGGATCATTGCAAAAATTCTAAAGGGTAAGTGGATCGTTCAAAGCTTGTGAAGGGATCATTTCAAAAAGCCAAAGGGTACTTTCAAAACGTTTTGAGGGGAATGTGACCCAAATAATGTTTATGAAAGGGCATTTTGAGAAGTCCTGAAAAGGTACTTTGCAAAATGTTGAAAGAAAAATACACTTGGTATTTTGTTAGGGAAATTATCTCGAAGCCCCTTAGAAGAAAAAGACCCAAACAAAAATCCTGAAGAATAATTTGTCTAAGGCAAGTGGACATTTACAAAATCCTGAAGGGTATGTTACAAAATTTTCTGAAGGATAGAGGACACTTTCAAATCTTTCAAAGGACACTTCCACAAGTTCCAAAGGACAATTGCATAGGACATAAGGCCATTTCAAAAAAGTTGAAAGGCTTCCATGAAAAACTTTTGAAAGGAATATAATCAAAGATAAGATTGATCATGTCTAAGACAATAGAAAGGAGAAAAATTAATACATGAATACTGAAGAAAATGAGATGACATCAAATTGCCAAAGTTTAACATCCAAGCCAAGCTAAAGATCGAGCATATTGAGGATAATCGAATGGAGTGAATTTTTTCATGAATGCCAAAGAAAATGAGATGAAATCAAAATTTTTGAAGGTAAACATTTGACTTGGTTAAGACATACATCTTCAAAAAACTGATGAATTAAGTTAAGTTATGTATCCTTGAAGACCCATCAAAATGCGGATTGCTTAAGGATAAGTCATGCATCTTCAAGAACCCAAAAAAGTAAGTCAATTAAAAAAAGTCTAGGTTGACGGTTGAAGGAAATTAACTAGTTTTTCTTGTAAAAATGATTAATCCTTTGAGTTACCTATATATTTCAAATGTTTTAATCAAAATTGATTGATTCAAAATTCCAAAGATATGAAGAGTAGGGAAGACAAATAGTCATTTTCTTTTTAGAATGAGAGGAGTCGAGGCATAGATGTAGAAATATGAGAATCATCTAAGCATGGAGGTGTATTGATTGAATTGGAGAATACTGGAGTGTCAAATAGATAAATTTAGACATAGAGAAAAGGTGAAGGAAGATTGAAGATTACACAATAATGTGTTGAATGAGAAATGTGCAGTCATAGATTAGACATGAAATAAAGAACATAGACTTGGATTATTTTGTGAATTCAATTCATTAATCTAAAGTGTAAATGTCTAATTGGTTGGTTCCATCAGATTAAGCTGGGTTGGTGCTCAGTATAGGGAGTGAGTACTTCCTTAGAGTTAGTTCTCTTAAATTGAGGGGATTGGTGTCTCCTCAGGATTAGTGTTCTTAAATGTAACTAGTGAGGTTCAGTCAGTGAGACAAACTTTGTGAGGCTGGATTAGAATAGTAAATTCTAGTAGCATTATCACCATGGTTTTTTCCTTTGGGTTTCCATGTATAAATTAGGTGTTATGTGTTGTGCTTCTATGCATGTGATATATTTATTTGATTGGTTTAAATTTGAATTTGTTTAACATTCATCTTGAATGTTTTAAGTAAGTAGGTTTTTGAGATCTATTGATTCACCCCCCCCATCTCAATAGATAGGTGTGTTCAACAAGGGGAGGTGGTTAGAGGTCTTAAACATGCATTCTTGAGTTTATATTGATGGTTTATTGAGATATAAGTGATAATTGAACCATTATCATCATTAAAACCTGATGGCATAGTCTAAGACCATCATCATGAAGGGAAAATCTTCTTTGATCAACCTCCTATAGACTTCACTTCCAATTTTTCAGTGGTTTTTTGGCCATTTTTAGACCTTGAAAACTCCCATCTTCACTCATATTTTGTTCCTCAAAATTTTCATAGTTGTTGTATGTGGATAGGGATAAAAGGTGAACATATGATAATCCTTCAAAACCACCATTATCTCATTATGTGAGAACCACAAAAACACCTAGGAGCTCTGTTTTGTCCATTTAGGAACTGTGTGTCCAATACAGTCCATTGCCTTCCCAAGTTAGTTTTAGAATTTTTGTGCTACCTTGACACATTAAATAATATTTTAGTGTTACCATTTTTATTCTAGGTCTTAAAAATGGATTCCATCATTTTTTTCATCATTCATACCTCTGTATAAACCTCCTGGAGCTCCTCTATAAGGCAGTTGTATGTGTTATTCTACAGATAAGGTAGTGAACAAGAGAAAGAGGATAATTTGCCTTGAATAATATGTTTATAATATCTTCTCATAGGATAATTCAAAGAAAAAACTCTGAAAACATTAATCTAAGCAAACTAAACATCCCATGGAGCTCCTATGTTGAAATAACACAAATTACCCATCTATGGCTATGAACTTGAGAAACAAGCATAATTTGGAAATCTCCTTCAATGAAACTAATAGAGGAAGTGTTGGGTGATGAGAAAACCATGGAGAGGGCTTATTAAAACCTAAAAAAAAAAACCATCAAAATCATACAGCTCCATGAATCTCTGAAAATAATAAATAGATGCAAACATATACCCCTCTTGAATGCAATTTCATAAAAAGTTGCTTGGAGTGTAATTGATTGTTCATGAAGGAGGAGACACTAATCTGAGAGTTATTATTATAAATATGAATTAAATTTAGATTAATTTCCACCTCTAAGACAATTCTTCTTGACTCCACTTGTACGACCCATAGCAAGTGCTTGAATTTACTCCTTTTTAGCTTATCAAGTGAAAATAGAGGAAAATAAGTTACAGATGGACTTTTTTATGTACTATATGCAAACCAAACATGTAAATGGACTATGGGGAGGTGAAGAGTCACAACACCCATGTTTTTATCTTAAAATGAACTCAAGGAGTTCGTACAAGTGCCCAAAGGGGTCTATTTTTAAGGGAAACTATCATTTCTAGCATATAACTAATGTTTAACTACCACCTAAATGATCTTGACATAATTTGACCTTATCCACATTTATATCCACCTTAGTGACAAATATTTTAACTTGAAAGTCCTTAGAAGTCATTTAATTGAGCTAAAAGGTGGCCAAATGACCCTTTTTGCACATGAGACCTAACAAGTGGCCAATTTATGACTTAAAGACACCTTGAAACTTATCAAAGACCATTTTAAGACATTTTAATAATAAATTGAGCCTTTAACTAAGTTTTACCATGGTTGACCAATATTGACTTTGGTTGACTAGGCCAATACAAGGGAAGTGGTCTTCATTAAGGACTAGGGGAAGGATAAGTGAGACATATAAGACAATAGGAGACCCCATAGGACATATAAAACCTTATTTAAAAATTAAAAATAGTAAGGGTTAACCTAAATTTTACTTGGGGTAAAATATGGTCAATAGACATGGCACAAGATTCCAAACTCTAGTAATGAAATGAATATTTCCATCTTTATAGAGGAGAGAGGTGTTAAGAAATAATTGATTATGTGATATTTAGAAGTGATTATCACTATAATCCAATTTTTAAGTGATGGGATTATAATATGTTAAAACATATTTATAATGCACAAATATAGGATACCCATCGAAAATATAAAAATAGAATACATGTTTCTTGGAATGCATCAAGTAGTATAACCTCTTGAGGACTCTATCAGTTTTAGCGTAGCAGTTAGACCAAATAAACTAAATAGTGGTATTTAATGTATTATACTAGAGGAGAGACTCCAAAACACCTCATAAGATTTAAAAATAAAATCATGCCTCACTTCTCTAACACACCATAAAATTGGGAGGGACCTATCCTTGTTAAATTAAATACTCTGAAACATATTGAATTATCCACACATGAGCCATGTAGCAAGGTTTTGATTGTTAACCAAATACCACCTTAAAAATATGATTTTAAGACCATCATTTGGGGAATAAATATTTATTACCACTAATGAATGATCGTTAATAATAATTAAAATCTAAATAGCTTGATGTGATGGATATCTCCCCTAGGAAATAATTAATAGGTAAACTTTTGAGGAAACCAAGATATTGGTACTATCAAGAGCATATTCATACAAAGCAGATAAGTGAGTTTCATCAAAATAAATACATTAAAGATAAGTTTGCAATATAAACGCTAAAATTTTAAATTATTATAGACAAACAAAATTTAGAGATCCCAATTGTTGACAAGAAACTTGCAAATATATTTTATGAGAGGAATCTATGAGAGTATCATCCATGATAAGTTACACCTATCCATATTCAATATTTATAAAAGCCACAAAAATTTCTACCAAAATAATATACCAATTTCATAAAAAAAAACCTCAATCAAGATGGAATGGAGTTTACCCTCATTTTCCCCTCTCAGAGAACCTCCATCACCATGAGGTGGATCATGTGAATTTCGAGAGAAAGGAATAATTGTAAAGGATGTCCCAATGATAGATGAACTCATGTTTACTAAAGACCTTATGAAACTTAGATCTGAGATGCCATTGAAACACTAAGATATTTGGGGTGAGGATTTTCCTTAGCCACCTTAAAAGAGGGATTTGGATCAAAATGGCAAATGATGGGATGGGAAATTTTGTTATTGATGGATGACATTTTTCTATCTATTATTACTTTGTATCACCTTGGGTTTATAATGAGTCATTTATTCAATGGAAGGTTTCAACCACCCCATGAGAGGGCATTATTTAAACTCTTATTAGGAGACTTAAAATGGAAAAAAAGTGTTTGGAAGATTGAATTATATGAATTTTTATGTCTAACATTCCACATTGACATGAATATCGATGAATGATTTCAAATCCTTAGTCAAGTCAACCTTGACATAAACACACTTGCTAGGGTGTATAGAAAAAAATTATATTGTTCATGTCACAAAAAACACCCTATGGGTTTAAAAATTTCCTTGAGAAAGTCCCATAGAAGAAATGGGATGCTAGGGAGTTCAATCTAAACTGACACCTAAATGGATACTTGGTTATACAATTTGAAGGTATAAATCCATGGGGACAAAATAAAAAAAGTATTCTTCAAGAACTAATAGTTCAACTTAGAGAAGAGGTCTTGGACTTGGGATGGATCCTTAGAGGATAAAATAAATATCCCTTTTGTGAGGTTTTAAACAATAGTGGCATAGACAACTGAGGTTTCCCACTAGTGTTAAAACTAGGCATTAAAAGACTCTTCAAAGGGGATTCGACCAACACAGTAAGATCTAACACAATATTTTTCATACTACCTAAAAATGTTATCAATAGAATTTATATGTAAAAAACCATAAGGTGTAAAGGGATAGCTAAAAATTATACCTCCTCATAAATTTTAGGTTGAATTTCTTGGCTTGCTTTAGTGATATCCTTCTCATTGTAGGCAAAAATAGTTGCAATAGAGTGTTTGGGTATCATTATATATCAAAAATATTCCAAAAAAAGCACTAAGCAATGTGAAATAAATGTATCATTAGATTTGTAACCCAAATTGTTTTAATGTGATAGTAAAATAATTAAATAAATCAAAACAAAGCAATGCTAACATGAAACCCTAATAGAACAGGTTTTTTCAAGTCCCAATTTCTTGCCAAAATTTTAATGAATTTTTAGAAATAAAAATTTTGGGGAAATTTTTTAAAAACTAGTTCCATATGTTGCATCATCATGATACTAATCACTTATTATTTCTACAAATTTCATCAATAAATATGCCAATTTTTGCCAATGTTAGGGATAAATTTCTAGGTCCTCCTCAGATTTATGATAATGTTTCACATATTGGACTCAGAATATGGAAATTAAATGTCTAGGTAAGAGAGTAATTATTCTAGAGAAATAATAAATTTTTATCATATTAGTATCAATAATTTATGATGCTTGCTTAGATATTTTTGGAATGTATATAAATGACTTTCTATTTTATTAAAAATACTAACAATCACAATATTATCCCAATCTTTTAAAACCAAGAAGTTAGAACATCGATAAAAACATTACAATAACAGTTTCAATTTTAATTGTCCTAAAACGTTTGTTTGACCATATTCAAGATTTCTAATTAACATATCATACTTCACCATTAACTAAGATAATTTTATGTTGTGAGAAATATAATTCAAAAATAATCTTAAAATAGTATGGATATGTAGATATCTATAATTTACTGGAAGTAAATCTTTTGAATGACAACTCCAAATGGAATAAAAGAGTCATTGAAAATAACAATACATAAATTTTATACAAAACATTTATAATCAAATTTATTAATGATTCAAATTTAAAATGGAATATAAATATAGTCAATTATCTCATATATGTCCAATAAAAACCATGAGTGAAACATTCACTGAATTCAGGGTTTTCACCCCAGATAGGATTTTTATTACAACAACACGAGATGTTTATAGGTATGATGATGGATTGGATATGTGGTATAAAACGTGTGCAAAGGAATAAAATGAGGCATCTCTAACCATTATTTTATACTTTATAGATGCCATGTTATAGGGATGAATGGTGATGACATTCTATTTAAGTCTTATAGGGAGGAAATGAAGGTAGATCATGCAAGAGGGTCTAGCTCCATCAATATGAAGGGAACAGAGAAATATGGGGCCTCGTAGGGAATTTTTAAACTACAGGATAAGAATAAGGGTAGTAATATAAAGGGGTCTCTATGTCAAAAAGGTAGGGGAAGTTGAGGAAGGAGGTTGATGATCCACATTTGTAGAAGCTTTGACTTGTAAACAGGAAATTTATCTACTGAAGAAACCACTTGAAATAATAGAATCAAATGCTTCTATAACTTTTTCATGGGAGGATATCAATGTGGAGATCGAACAAGAATAATGGTTTGCTTACAGAGGAATGATATTCCATTTTAATAGTTTATGGCCTAGTCTTCCAAATCTACATAAATGGATCATAGATCAATGGTGAACATTGCAAAAAGGTACTATTGAAATCCACCCTTGATGTAAAGGAATATTCATTTTGATTTTTGATATCTTATATGATAAAGATGTGGTTTTAAAATATAATATCCTATACCTAGGATTAGTGTATTATTTTAGAAAGGCCTTGGTATCTGACATTGAATTCTCTGATGGAATCATTCAGCACCAAATCTATCTAGGTTTTTTTACTACTTCCTCCACTTCATTTTTAGACGAAAAGCAATTTTAAAGATATTTTCAATTCTCTAAGTGATCATTTGTAAATATATTATTAAATGGATATTATGGGTCATTATATTTTTTCTTGAATCTTGATAAATATAGATATACCATTAAATATTCTAGCTCATATTAATTTGAAATTTAGGGATCGATATTGTGTACAACCACTCAATTATGAGGGTTTATCTTTTAGGTGTCATAAATGGTTTGAAATAGGGAATTTGATTACAAAATATAACAATTTTAAATGAAATAAAGTGAAATCTTAATGGAAGGATGTCCTTAATGAACATTTAACTCTTGAAAGAGCTTAAAATAATGATAGTGAAGTACCATATTCAGCGACAATAGTTCCTATTGTTAAAAAAATGGTCTTTGAAGTAAGAGAGGATAAATCCAAGTCGGTGGATAGTATTGAGGTTAGGAAATCTAAGGAAGAAAGAGACTTGGTAAATTCAAAGTTTGATCTAAATAAAGTCTTGTAGTAGTTCCTATTTCATTGGTGATCTCTCAACCCATTGATTCTTTTAAAGTCTTAATTCCCATTTATCCATATTTAGGGGATGAGGGGAATGGACTATTGTAAGTAAAAAAATAATAGATCATGTTTAAAAGGGCCTTGAACCACTAAAATGACCCTCCTCTCTAAAAAAGGAGAGGGAAAGGGTGGGGAATAGTTTTTTGGGGGTAATTGGTTTTTTTCATGTTTTTGGTCTACAACAAGTTTATAGCCTATATTTGATGGACTTAGCCTTTTAGAACCCTATCTCTTGTAGTTGGGAGTGATGTTTCATTGACTTGATGTTTCATTTTAGCTTATTTTTTATCCACTACTACAAGTTTTTCACTAAGATTTGATTTTTGTATTATTTTCTCCAATGTATAAGGGAATGGTCCTTTAAAAACCCTCATTTTTAAATAATCTAATAAACTATCACATTATGAGAAACATTAAGGATTATAGTAGTTTTATTCTAAGAAAATTAGTGTCTAAATATATCAAAAATATCATTGTATGTTAGAATTGAATATTCGTAACATTATTATTAGCATATTAGTTTATTTTTTATTATCAGGAAATGTATTCTCGTAATGTTTTTGTTACCCATGACTATTCCTAGTTATTATATCCTATTTTCTAGGAGGCTATTATGTGACCACCATGGATATACAATAGCTAAGTGTTTTGTATCAAATGAATATGGAAAAATAATATTATATAGTGTGAATAGTTATTCTGTGTATTATTCAGCTTTGTATTGCATGTATTAATTTTTTACCAACTCTTTAATTTGCCAACATTGGTATTAGAGCACCATGTAATCCAAAATCCTATAGATTGTTTGTTTTGGAGTGACTCCATTGGATTCAATATGAATCTATTGTAGAAAATTTCACCTTACTAATTTCTATGCTTGGTCATGTGCTTAGCTATCAAGCCAAGTTGGATCTAGATTTGGGAAAGCTAGGTGTGAGGGTAGAAAGGTTTGGTGCACAACATTTATTCATGCTATGGTACTACCATCAATTTCACACAAGGCACGAACCTTGTATGCTTACCCAAAGTGCAATAGCAAAGGGATTAGACCCACATTAGGCTAGTTGCATCATGGTGTAGTTTGGGGTTCTAGGGGATTTAATTTTCCTTTTAACACTAAGTCCTTCAAGGAGGGAGTTCACATGTACAAACCTATTTATTGGCACAAGTCTTAAGGTGTAAGTGGCTCATCCTCAAGTGGCACTCTAGGAACATGTCTCAGAGCCTTGTGGTATTCTATCTCAACCCTCAATGTATGTGTAGGTTGGTTGAGGGTGCTAAGTGGCATAAAGACACCATGAAACTAGGTTGAGCCTCCATTACATTATAATACAAAAATACTTAAGTAGAACTTAATTGAAACTAACTCATGAGTAAGACATTAAATGGATTATTAAATAGGAACTAAAACTTCATTCTCTTAATGCTTTTCCTTACTAACTTAAACAATATAGTTACTTGTAAACAAAAATGTAGATGTTTATCTTAACTGTACTCATTCCCAATGACTCACATGTAAGTTTGGGCTAAAAATTTAAATTCCTAGAGCTAATATGCAAAAGGAAATATTATGTTTGGCTCTCTATTTTTCCAGAGATCTGCTATTATTTTTCCTCCCTCTCTTTTTATACCAAGGCCAGCCTTCTTTCATAGGTGAGAGTCATCTTCTACCAGATCAGAGGGGCACATGCTAAGTGATGAGCTATCAAAAATCTACCTGTTCTACTACACTGTCTAATTTAGATGTGTGCGTGTTATATGAAGATATATCACTTGAGGTTTCTTTTATACCTACTCCACTCTTCTAGAATCCATTCACCTTAAATTTCCTCATAAAATTCTTGATAGGGATGTCTTCTAACAAGTTTGATGCTTTTCAATTGTCTGTCAGCTGGTGTAGATTTCATGAGGATTCTAGCTGGATTCAAAATGTTTCAAAGGGGGTGCAACTGATTATAGGGTTTCATCATGCTAAGGTTTGATAGGGTGGAATATTCCATGTAATATAATAAAAGGGGGTCCAACATTACCCCATAAAATGCTAGCTTAACTCAAAATAGTCTTTAAGTGCTTTGGGTGCACAAACTTTAGGTTCTCCCTACCTAAAGTCTTATTTAAAATTCTCAAAACCCTAGACGGCACCCTTTATTTCATTGATGGCAACATCCACTTTAGTAGATGTGGATTCTAAGGTAAGCACATGTGTGCTCTCTAACTCCTTTCTAAAGGCTTTTAACCTTTTTTTTGCCTTTTCCACACCTCTATCCAAGAGTTCACCCTACTCACTAGCTTTTTTTTGGAAGGTATGGAAGATGGCCTCCAAATCCTACTCTTAAGTCTTCATCTAAGCATTAAGAGATCAAATCTTTTCCATCATCTACACATGCTCAGCCCTAGACACTATGATGGAGTTTTGGAGTAGAGTGTCCTTCTCTTTTATCCTCTTTAGGCATGTGTTGATGACTTTTTTGTTGATTGATGAAGTTATAAAATATTGATTCTACTTCCTTGTTTCCCTCTTCAAGCTTGGAGAAGAGATCTTTGACCACTTACATTTTCATTTTTAACTCCACTCGCAAGGCCTCACAAGGATTTGGTTTCTCTTCCAGTGTTGGCTTTATCCTTGGAATCATCTATTATATGAGTGCACAAATGTAATCAACCTCCTTCATACCAAAGGTATCCACATTATCTAGGAAGGATGCGTTTGCCTCCTCTATGCACTCTATCAACTGTCTAAGCTTGAGTTTGGTCACTTCAACTTCTTTCTCTGCATTCATTGAAATTTTTCTCTAACTATTAGCACAAACATCATTAATGATGTTATTGCATGTTACTAAGGTTACCAATTTTATAAGCACATGAGGTTCATATCATGGGGGTGCAATAGGTGATAATAATGTCATTCTTTGAGTTTCTTGGCACATCAGATTTACTATGAAGGAACCTTGAACTCAGTTTCATCCATGTAGTAATCCAATGACCATGAGACCTAGTGGTATGTGAGGGTCATAACAGGTCTAAGAGGCATACACTCCATCAAGTAGAATTCATCATCCTCCTTGAACCCTTGTTGTGCCCTTTCTCTATTTTTGGGATTATATTATTCATCTTTACCTAGATATTATTCTTCACTTATGTTGGTACCTAAACTTGTATCTTCATCCCTTTCCTGTTCATCTTATTTTATCTCTACTTCTCTAGTGCTAGATCTATTGTTATGTTTTTCTTGTAAGGGTTCTTTCATGGAATTTTCCCCTCTATCCATATTCTCTTGCTACAATCCTTCCTCCGCATTTTGTTTCTTTGTGGTTCTTATATCACCTTCCTTTTCCTTAGGTGTCCCCTCAAAAATAGGGTTCACCTTTTGTGTGGTTTCTTCCACCATTCTAGTGGTGGTGTTGAGTGTTATCTTTGATGGTCTTTCTTTCTTGGGTTCCACACTAGCAAAACCCTTCTTATTTTCACTTTCTTCAATCATTCATGCCCTTTCATCTTGGGTCACTTTCTCCTCTTTTTATTTTTTTCTTGATCTTTTCTACCTCCTCTTCCTTTTTGGCTGATTATTTTTCATCCTTTATTCTCATGGCTTGCATGGTTCAATTCTTTGCTCTTTCTCTTGTCTCTTTAGCTTCAATTTGGTCAATTTTATATTGGTGCATGCCTTTAGCCTTCATTTCTTTACACCTCTACTGTAATTCTATAATTGCATCGATATGGCCTTGGTCAAGGTGTATGCCTCTCCATTTTCTTAGTTACTCTTCTTATTTTGTATCCATGTCAAAGTGGATTCCCTCTTCAGGCTCCTTACCCTTCTCGTCTTTATTTTTGTTCTCCTTACTCTCTTTTTCTCACCTATGTTACTCTACCTCTGCCATTTTTATTACCTCTATAGCCACCCCTACCTTGGCCATTTCTTCCCTTTTTTCCTTCAACTCTTGTGTTGTTTAGGTATCAAACTCATAGAAACCACATCTTCTCAACCTACACCTGGGTTTTTCTAGCTCTTTCTAAGGTGGTGGGGAAGGGATCTATTCACTTGATGTGGAGTCCACGTCCTCTAGCATAATGGTTGTACACTTCCCCCATTCTCCCTTAGATTCCTCTATTTACTCTTCTTTAGAAGAAACTACTTCAAGTACAGGAGAGGGGGTATTTCCGCTCTTTTTCCCCCTTGGGCTGGAGATGGTCTTCAGGGTGAAGTGCATGCACTTGTCGTATGATTCTAACATAGACGATTTCCATTATAAAGTTATTTTTAGATTTAGACATTCTTTGATCTCTTCCAAGGTTTCTCCCCTCTTCTTCATTAGGAACTTCTTCTTTTCAGGGGGTCTGAGGGTTCTTTCATCTTTGACCAAAATTGAGGGGTATCTTCTTCTCTTAGTGCTAGTCCTTATACTATAATCCTTCTTTTTAGTCTTCATCAAATACTAGAGCCTATGAATGAATCCTAGGATGGTAATACCTTAGATTAGATCAATGTCTATTTGATTTGAGGTGTCCTCATCTTGTGTTTCACTCCCATCTATATGTGAGAATATATGATGCATCCTTCTACTCTTTGTGTCCATCTCCTTGACTGTGATGTCCATGATTTGTGATTTCGATATCTAAAGGAGCACATCTCAGAACTACTTAGTCAAGAAGATGAAGGGAAGATTCGGCCATCCTAACTTATTCTTATACTTTAGCACTAGTAAAATGATGTAGTGGTGTTACATTATGGCAAAAGTAGCCATCCCAAACATGTTCATGAGGATCCCCTGGGGAATATACCTTTCCAATCCAATGGACTCAATGTAATTCTTGTATAAGTGCATCATTCAAGTTTTGTATTTTTGGCTGAAGGTAGTCAAGTAGGTGTATTCCTTGTATTTTTGAATGGGGAATAATGGTATTTTTAAAACACCCACAAATTGTCCTCATTCTCATTCAAGATCTTGATCTCCTCCATAATCGTCAAGATTAGTATGTATCCCCATTTGAATGTCCCTTTCACATTGTGGCATTCAATCACATTCCTAGTTATTTCTATGGTGATGAACTATGCCATGTTGAATTAGACTCCATGTGCCATATGATAGTCTAGGTAGAGATATGATTTGAACACATCTATCCATCATCCACTAGGACATAAATTCAAGATTATGAGGTGTGACACTACCCTCATGTCTATATCCTTGCATCTATTGATGGATAAAGTACAGTCCCCTTTGAAATAATTTATGAGCTTAGCGATGCACTCGACCTCTTCATCATCACCCAATAGTTGGTAGATGTCTCTATCAATGTCTATAAGTCTGATTATATTTTTTATCATTCACATAGAGATATGCATACACCAACCCAAAAAATAGATGTGGTCCTCATGGATGTGCGAGAGAAGGAACTAAATAAGTTCTTCCAATTTTCCAAAGTAGGGAAACTCATAGAGTTGAGTTGTGCCTGAGTCCTTTAACTTGTCTCTAATTGAGACATTGAAGAGGGCATCACTTTTAGGGGTCTTTCACACTATATCCACCATTTAATCATGTACTAAGTACTAAAAATGACTTGATGACTAGTGTTTATATTCCTTTAACTAGAAAATGTTTACAAAAGAGTGACATGGTTCTCCCAATGACATCTCTAATGGTAATTTCATATGCTGGTAAGACATCCTTGTTAGCACCTCTATTTCCATCACTGTAACATAGACTACCTCTACTACCTTTACCCTTGTCTTAGTGGAAAATATTCTTGCACAATTTTGACCCATTTGGGTTCTAGTTATGCCTCTATGGAGTGTGATTCCTTTCATTTTTTCACCATCTTAAAGCTACTAATATTGAACCTTGGGAGGTGTGGCTTATCAAAGCCTCTAATGGTGATCGATGTTTTTTTAATCATAGGATCTCTATCTATACATCTGACTCTGAGCCTCACTTGGCCGTTAATGGTAACCTGATGATATCAATATTATTTACTTGACTCTTTTTGCCAATTTATTTTTTCCCTACTCTTCACATATTAGTTTCACTATGAGTGCACTCCTCAATGTGCATTCTTTCACTCTAGGTGTTTCAAATAGGTTGAATTTCTACTTGTGGTGAGTTATTTATTGCCTTAGCTCTCTGGTTTCTTGCTCTACTCACTCTTCAATCTAGTAAACTTTGTAACTTAATTAAGTTTACCATTGATCAGCTTATATCCATCTCTTAGTAACTACCATTATTAATGTAGGTGTGATGGCGTTGACTCCTTGATTTATTGGGGAATGTAGAAATATTTGAAATCTTTTAAAATATAGTCCCATATGCCTTAAATGCATATTTTTGAGCCACCACCACCACCTCATTGAATGTTCCTAATGGTTTTTTTGATGAAGTTATGTATGGTTCAAATGATCACTTTATACTCCTTTTTCAATGGATGCTAGTTGTTTTAGATGACTTGTATTTTGTACGTGTATCAATGGTGTGAATTAACCTTTCTTTTGGAAACCTAGGTGTAGTAACTCACATGTACATGATTTAGCCTCATTGATTCCACTTCTTATATTTGTGCTCCTCTTTCAATGCACTTATTTGTCTTGGTTGATTTCTTTATGCATCATCTTGATTTAGCCTATCCTACCCCATATAAATTCCTTAAGCTGGCCCTCCATCACTGTCTCTTCTAATTCTTTTTCACACTTTTGGAGAGCATGTGTTCACTATCTGCCTTGAACTCATCTAAATTGAGCATCTTCACTTTCTGGTCTTACACCTAATTATGTTGAATTTCTTCTCTTACCTTAATTTTTTAGCACTACATCAAAAGTTGCACCTTCTTGTAACTATTTCTATTGTGCATACATGCTTGTACCAGGCAAGCTTCATGTGCCCATAACTTAGATGTCTTTCCTTATGCATTTATTGGTGTAAGTGCTCGACTCACCTGATTGGAATTATATGAGAAGTGTGGATGTAAAATTTCTTGTAGCCATCATGTACCACTCACTATCACTATACACTATACAAGAAAGGTTTGGCATGTGAAAAAAATTATTATGGTCTTCCCAACCCCATCTAACTACTGACCATGTAGTTCAAGTTTCATTGGCGTGAATACTAACCTACTATCTATAGGGCTTCAACTGGTTGCCATTGAAATTCCAAAGGATAATTTCACCATAGAACATGTGTATATTTCATCTACCTATTTCAAATATGTGGTGGATGATGTATGGACCAATCCATCAAATTTTCAACTTTCCTAGGTGCTTGAAGTACTTGGAATCATAGAGCAGCACCAATGCTCCTTCAGTCAGCTCTTGCTCCTGATGTGTTTATTGTGCCACTATTTTTTGCATGCCTTTTCAATTTTTTGGATCCACTTAGCTTGGGCATGTTTATCATCTAAGCACTCTAAATACTCTAACCTTTCACTTAGATACTCCTAATCGTCTAGGTAGCCATTTCATGTAATATACAAGGAGGGCACTATGAATTCTATAAGAAACACTTCTTTAGCACCAAACACTAGTTAGAATGGTGTATCCTTGTTTAAGTGCTTTTAGTTCATGTGATATGCCCAAAGTAATGCAGAGACATGATCATCTAAATCTATATGACCAACATCACATATCTTCATTAGGCACATTCCTAAGATTTTATTAAAGGATTAATCTACACCATTAACATGGGGATGATATGGGGTGGTCTTATGGTGCATCACCATGTATTCAATCAAGAGGATGTGCATCATCTCATTGATAAAATGAGTGCACCTTTTGCTAGTTAAAATCAATGGGCACCCATACCTTTTGATGATGTTTTCCCAAATGAAGTGCACGGTTGTTAAAACTATACAATATTTGGCAGATACAACTTGTGACCACTTGGTGAAATATTCATTGGTCATTAAAATTTACCTATAACTAGTGCACCATGCTATAGGAGTGATTTGCCTAATAAAGTCAATGGCACATTTTTAAAATAGTACCTAGATGATGATGGGGATGAGAGGGATCTCATCCCAATGGTTAGGGTTCCCAGTGTACTGGCATACATCACATGCCTTAGCATAATCCTTGGCATTTTGGAGTAATCTTTTCCACCATATACCTAACTACAATACCTTTCATGCCATTGCATTACCCATGCAATGGCCTCTTGTAGTTCTTTCATGCTCCTCTTGAAGGATGGAGTCCCTTTCATGTTCTAAAACATAGCAGTGTAGGACTTCATCCCTAATTAGTTTATAGAACTCCCCTTTGATGAGATAGAAGGGGTTGGTAGGGATAGTAAATTATTTATTTTACTTGGTGGACATGGCTTGTGGTATAAACCCAAATGTTAGGAAGGCAAGAATCTTTGCTTGATCCTCAGAAATGCATTAAACCTTGTATAGTTATGTGTTTGGTATGTTATCCTCAATTGGCACTACTGCATTACCAGAATTGATGTGAGATAAATCTTTTGGCCCTAAGTTTTGCTTCCCAAGTTTAACCATAACAGAAAATTAGAATTCCTGGAAGAGAATAACCCATCTACATATACACATGTGCAAGATAGGATTGTTCATGAGGTACTTGACTGACTCATGATCTATAAATAATATTAATATGGTTGCTAGTAGATATTTCCTAAATTTATACAAGGCATAGACCATTTCTAGTGTCTCATACTTGGTGGTGGTGTATTTTTACTTAGCCTGCATCAATTTCCTACTTGAAAAAGAGATGGGGTGGTCTATTTTGCCTTCTCCTAGTTGGAATAATATGGCACCAATGTCAGAGACTAAAGCATTGACATGGATGTGGAAAGGAGTCATCCAGTCAAATAATTAAAGAATTGGCATGATGTTAACTTTATATTTAGTGTATCAAAGACCTCCTCTTATGCCTCGCCCTAGTAGAATGGGCCATCTTTACACAAGAGCTCTTCTAGGGGCATTGTGATTTTAGCATAGCTTCGAATGAACTTACTATAGTAGCCATAATGGCCTAGAAAAGCACACATGTCATTTTTCATTGAAGGGGTGTAGAAATGGATTATGATGACTATCTTCATTGGGTCAACAAGCAAACAATCCTTGTAGACAATGTGCCTAAGAAATGTTCTAAATGGAGTTATGAAGATGCACTTTTCAGATTTAAAGACCTCTAAAGATATATACACCTTTCAAACATGAGGTGAATATTATCATAGTGGTCTCTTACAATACCATAAATAGTCTAGTCATTAAGGTATATTTGTAAGAACTTATGCATAAAGTCCTTAAAAACATTGATCATTACCTTAGAGAACATAGATGGCACATTCTTAAGTCTAAAGGACATCATGTTATACATAAAACAACCCAATTCAATCTCAAATGTTGTTTTGGGCTTATCCTCCTCCTCAATTATCACCTGATGGTATCTTGAGAAACCATTAGTGAAAGTGTAAATTTCAAAACTTGTAACTCCATCTAGAACCTCATTGGTGAATGAGGTTGGGAGTGGGTCACTGATGTAGGCAGAATTTAGCATCTTATAATAAAAAAAAAAACCATATGTAGTCATATTTCTTGATACTAATGACCATTAGACTTACCTATTTTTATTCTTGTATAAGGTAGATGATACAAGTAGTCAACATTCTCTTGATATCCACTTTTACCTTGGCACGAAGATTGGCATTCATTTGATATGGGTTGTTCTTTACTAGTCTTGGACCATCCACCATCTTTATGCTCATTTTTCTAAGTGAAGGGTGGATTCCATTCATGTCTTTATAGCTACATGAGAATAGGTCCTGTAATTTTCTCAAGAGGTCAACAATGCATACCAGTTCTAACTCAGACGATCACGTGCCTATAGTGGTGATCTTTGGCTCTTGCTCTGTGCTAATGTCTACTTTGGTAGTCTTGAGTGGTGCATAATAAGGTTCATTTTTCTCTTTATGGGAATATTCAACCTACCTTATCCCCTCTATTAACTCAACCTAAATATGTGTTGCGTCTCCCTCATCTAGTGAGTTGTCATCCATGAGGTACATGAGCTTTTGTCTACTTATTAGATCCTTCCAATTCCACTGCTTGGAGGTCTCATCATCTTTTTCAATAGATTCACTATTGAGAACCTTTTCTTCAAATAATGTGGGGATCACCAATCTCTTCTCCCCAAACATCTCCTTTAGGCAGTCTTCTAAGATTGCAGTGTCCTCAAATATAACCCAGTAAATGACTTGTAATGGATCTAGTAGTTCTAAGTTATATGAAGAGAAGGTGAAAGTGTGCATGAACCTTTCCTTGAGGATTTCCCAATCTTTTTTCTCATATCACGTCTCATTTATAATGTATCATGCTCACACACATGTCCTCAAGGTCCTACAAAATGTGTGCACCCACAAGCTTTTTAGAGCATTCTCATCGCAGATAGCCCATATTTCTTTAGATAAATACACATGTGCGATCAAGTCAAAATTGTCAACATAAGTAGTTGTGTCCATATCTTCATTACTTTTTCTAAACCTAGTGCATAATTTTTCCTTTACATCCTACCAAGTTGGCAAACTAAGAGTTTCTGGCAGTACTCTTCAGAGTATACACTAGTGCACCCATTCGATCAATTTCCTTTGAGATGCAAGATTCAATGTCCAAGATTTATTTATAAATGGTTTGGCTTCCCTCATACTTTAGGAGTGATATAATAATTCCTTTACTGAGTTATACTACTCTCTTACCCATATTTTTAGTATGGGGGACCCACTTCTTCTGGAGTCATTCAATCCTTACCACCCATATCCCAACTAGTCTTGGCATGGTTGCATGCACTAGGCAGCACCTTCACCTAGTGACTGCATATGCCTATTCAACCCATCATTCATATGCTACATCAGTTATATCAGAAGCTAATTTTTTTCTTCTTATGTCAGCATACTTTGGTCAGTAGGGTTGAATTTATTGGTGCCCTTTGTCATGATATTATAGATGTGGTTTATCTCATCCTCGAGATCAACATTCTCTACATAGGGGGGCCTTAATAATTTGAAATGGGGATCACCGCCCTCTCCTTAACATTCTAAAAATTCATGTAATGATTTTTAAAGCACATGTCTACAATATTGGCATAGCACCATGGCCTTCTTAAGAGCACTAGGTAGTTATCCTTTTTAGCCAACTCAATGACCTCGAAGTCTGTGTGGAACTCAGTACCCATGATATCTACAATGGCACCCTTCAAGATCCCTATAATTTGTGTGTGGGTTTTGTTAACCATGAAAAACATGTGATGTGAGGGCCTCAAGGTAGCCACCCCATATTTTCTTAGGCATTTTTTGTAAGGATAATGACCTCTATACCCATATCCACCAATACTTCACAAATCAACCATCTATTTATGGTGGTATATATCAACAATTCTTAGTCATACTTGACATTTTGAGTAGCCTTGACCTCATGTTCCCACTCTATATGTGGTGATATAACTTTTATGATTTGATATGTAGCCTCTTGCACTGGGTCTTCTCTTGCATGATTTCAAAGCAATTCCTTCAATAGTGGCAGCATTTATTTCATTTGTAAGAGGCACAAGATCTCATTCAACTCTTGTACTTTAGATTTCTAGTGATCTTGCTTCTTTTTTGAAGTAATGTCCACTACTTTTAAATCTCTGGACAATTGAATTTCACCATGAAAGTCTTGTATCATGCTCATGACTTATTGAAGCATGTCCTTTTGCCATATAGGTTTAGTGTATGTCATAACCTTTGGCTTTGATTAAGTCACACACTTAGTGTGGCTTGATTTATCATAATCTAAGTATAGATCTTAGTGTGGTAGAGAGGGAGATTGTGTTGTGAACCCACTTCTTATCATGGCCTATACCTTGGGTGGCTCCTTGTGAGTCCACTAGCTCTACTACACTATCTAGGTTGGATGTGCACACACCATATGTAGAGCTATTACATGGGGTCATTTTCCTACTTGCTCCACTCTTTCGACATCTATTCACCTTGATCCACCACATAATTCTTGACAAGGACATATTATAACAAGTTCAGTGCTTTTCAACTACTTGGCAACTAACATAGATTCTATGGGGACTCTAACTTGTTTTGAAATGTTCCAAAGGGGGTACAATTGACCCTATGGTGGCATCGCACTTAGGTTTGATAGGGGTGGTGTGATCCACATAATAAAAAAAAGGGGACCAATAGAAGCATTGACTATAACTCTCTATTAAATAGGATAATTTTTTCCATATGGGTAACCACCCAATGTGTTACCATTATCATCTTCATGATCAGGTGCTCAGGTGTTGATTAAAGGGAAAGCCGATCATATATAAATAAGGAAATAGCTTTTAATGATCCTACTATCAAAATGAAGAAAAAATTAGATATTGGGTTGCTAAATGTATGACCTATTATACATTCCTTTCACTTCCTTGATACACCCTAAATGGCCACACTTTACTCAAATGTCTGCATGTCAACTCAACAAGATCATAATGATTAGCAATCAGGATACTCCATCAATGATATGGTTATAACTTTAGTAAATTCGAGCCTCTAGGAAGTTTAAAATCTCTTAAATATAATTTCTTTATCAAGCTACAAAACCCTTTGTAATGGATGTAGGTCATATAATCGAATAATTTTCCTTAATTATGTGTTTTTCTCACAATCCATGGGAGTAACGGAGGTAATTATGTTACTAATTTTCACTTTTATTTCTTTTTTTTATTAAATTACCTAGAAAACAAGTTTACATAGCTATGATTTTGGTTTACATTAGTCAACCATTATTTGTATTCCTTTATATTTCACACCAATATTACAAAAAAAATATTGGCCAATGAACATATTCAATCCAT
Source organism: Torreya grandis (assembly GCA_037957365.1). NCBI lineage: Eukaryota > Viridiplantae > Streptophyta > Pinopsida > Cupressales > Taxaceae > Torreya > Torreya grandis. The sequence continues at coordinate 1,124,598 of JARHVA010000126.1, forward strand.
CAAAAAATCTCATAAAATGTGTTAAATATCTGACCAGTAAATAAAATAGATGATACATATTAGAGGTGATTGCGTGAACAATGGTGTATAGTTCACATGATACCAAGTCATAGGCTAAAATGACTACATGAAGTCCTCTTTGGGATGCCAAACCAATGCTAAACACAACATAAACACATACAACTCTAGCTACGAATAACAATGACATTATTTGTGGATGGGGTTCCATAATAAATGGAATATTCATCTTCCACACCTCCATCACCATTTCCCTCTTCCTCCTCCAAAAAACCATCATAGACATTAAACACTTGCACAATGTCAATCTAAAAATCTTATACAACCTCATATTCTATAGTGGCCTTCTCATGTGCTACATTAAAAAAATAGAGTTGCCTCCTTTCATGAAATATGTAGAATGAAAAGGTGGTGGGGCTAACAAAGGCAGTTGAAAAAATAAAGGGTGGAAAAATTAGGGGTAGATCTAACAATTTTAGTTTGATGTTAAAAATGCTAATGTGAAGGAAAATTACCTATCAACATATACACATACGTAAGATACAGAGTCACACATGTCACCACAAAAATATAAAAATAAAAAACTAGGTAATCCCTCCCATACATGTGTTAGCAAATGATGATTGAAATAAACTTTTCATTTCTAGGGCATATATGAGAAATATCATTCCATACTTTCTCACATACAATGCCTCTAAAAAAAATATATATTCATTTTTATATAACCCATTTTCTCTCATTTAATAATGGAAGGTTAATTGAGGTGGAGAAATTTACCAATAGCTTTATCATGGATTTAGTATCACACATTGAAGAGGGTGATGACTAAAAACTAGTAATAAAATTAGGGTCACCAATCTTGGGAAAAAATTTGATGTTGCCTTAATTAATAATAGAGCCCAAAAAGTTTAGTAAAGTTTCTTTGAAAACTTGAAGCAAACTAAACCCATCAAAATCCCATGTAACTTTATATAAGATGACCTCCAAATCCTACTCTTGAGTCTTTAGTTGAAAACTAAGGGAGTTGATCTTTTCCATCAACTATACGTGCTCAACCCTAGACACTATGATGGAGTGTTGGAGTAGAGTGTCATTATCCTCCTTTATCCTCTTTAGGCACATGCCGATGAATTTTGCTTGATTGATGAAGTTATAAAATATGGTTTCTACTTCCTTGGTGCCCTCTTCAAGCTTGGCAAAGAGGTATTTGACCATTTACATTTTCTTGTTCAACTCCACTTGCAAGGCCTCACAAGGGTTTGGTTTCTCTTCCAATGTTTAATTTATCCTTAGAATCATACACTCAATGAGCACACAAATGTAATCAACCTCCTTCATACCAAAATTATCCACATTATCTAGGAGTGATGGCTCTACCTCTTATATGCACTTTATCAAGTGTTTGAGCTTGAGTTTGGTCAATTTAAATTCCTTCTCTACATGCTTTGTAATTTTTTCTAGCTATCAGCACAAACATCATTAATTATTTTATTGCATACTACTAAGGTTTCCATTTCTATAAGTGCATTCACTGAACACATGAGGTTCATATCATGGGGGTTCAATAGGTGATATTTGTGTCATTCTTTGATTTTATTGGCATGTCGAATTGCCTTTGAAGGAACCTTCAACTTAGGTTCATCCATGTAGTAATCCAATGACCAGGGACCTAGTGGCATGTGAGTGTCATAGCAACTCTCAGAGGCATGCACTCCATCAAGTAGAATTCATCATCCACCTTGAACCCTTATTGTTCCCTTTCTCTATTTTTGGGCTTATATTCTTCATCTTTACCAAGATATTATTCTTCACTTATGCTGGTGCCTAAACCTATATCTTCATCCCTTTCCTCTTCATCTTGTTATATCTCTAATTCTCTAGTGGTAGATCTATTGTTATGCTTTTCTTGTAGGAGTTCTTTTATGGAATTTTCCCCTCTATCCATCTTTTCTTGTTGCAGTCTTGCCTCCTATTTTTATTGCTTTGTGGTGTCTGTATCACCTTCCTTTTCCTTAGGTGTCCCCTTAAAAATAGGTTATGCCTTTTGTGTGGTTTCTTCCACCCTTATGGTGGTGGTGTTGGGTGTTATCTCTGATGGTCTTTCTATCTTGGATTCCACACTAGCAAAACCCTTCTTCTTTTCCCTTTCTTCAAGAATTCATGCCCTTTCATCTTAGGTTACTTTCTCCTCTTTTTATTTTTTATTTCTATTTTCTACCTCCTCTTCCTTATTGGCCCATTATTTTTTAGCCTTTATTCTCATGGCTTGCATAGTGCATTTATTTTCTCCTTCTCTTGCCTCTTCAACTTCAAGCTGGTCAATTTTAGACTGGTTCATGCCTTTGGCCTTCATTTCTTTACACCTCTATTGTAATTCTAGCATTGCATCGATATGGCCTTGGTCTAGGCCTATGCCTCTCCACTTTCATAGTCGATCTTCTTATTTTATATCTATGCTAGAGTGGATTGCCTCTTCAGTATCCTTACCCTTCTTTTATTTATTTTCTTGCACCTTGTTGTCTTCTGCTCACCTATGTTACTCTACCTTAACCATTTTGAGTAGTGAGTAGTGGCCCTTACTTCTAAGTATTTGGCCAATTGAATTTCACCCTACAAGTCTTGTATCATTCTCATGGCTTGTTGAAGCATGTCCTTTTGCCATGTAGGGTTAGCATATGGCACAAATTTTGCCTATGATCGAGTCAAACTCTCGGTCTGGCTTGATTCATCATAATCTAAGTATAGATATTAGTGTGGCAGAGGGAGATTGTGTAGTGAACCCACTTCTTATCATGGATTATACCTTGGGTGGCTCCTTGCAAGTCTACCAACTCCACTACACTATCTAGGTTGGATGTGGACACACCATATGCAGAAGTATTGCTTGGGGTCGCCCTCCTACTTGCTCCACTCTTTTGACATCCATTCACATTCAACCACCTCATATAAGTCTTGACAAGGACATATTATAACAAGTTTGATGCTTTTCAACTACTTTCCAATTGGCATGGATTCCATGGGGACTCGAAATAGTTTCAAAATGTTCCAAAGGGGGTGAAAGTGACCCTAGGGTAGCATTATACTAGGGTTTGATAGGGTGGTGTGATCCACATAATAAAATAAAAAGGGGACCAATAGAAGCATTGACTATAACTACCTATTAAATTGGATAATGTTGAGTCCATAGTTGAGCACTAAGGGAGTTGATCTTTTCCATCATCTACACGTGCTCAGCCCTAGACACTATGATGGAGTATTGGAGTAGAATGTCCTCCGTTATCCTCTTTAGGAACATTTTGATGACTTTTTCTTGACTAATGAAGTTATAAAATATGGTTTCCACTTCGTTGGTTCCCTTTTCGAGCTTGGCAAATAAATCTTTGACCATTTACATTTTCTTGTTCAACTCCACTCGTAAGGCCTCACAAGGGTTTGGTTTCTCTTCTAGTGCTAGCTTTATCCTTGGAAACATCTATTCTACAAGTGTGCAGATGTAATTAACCTTATTCATACCATATGTATCCACATTATCTAGGAGGGATGGCTCTACCTCCTCTATGCACACTATCAACTATCTGAGCTTGACTTTGGTCACCTCAACTTCCTTCTCTACATCCTTTGAAAAAAATTAGCTATTGGCATGAACATCATTAATGATGTTATTTCATGATATTAAGGTTTCCATTTTTATAAGTGCATTCACTGATCACATGAGGTTCATATCATGGGGGTTCAATAGGTGATAGTTATTCCATTCTTTGAGTTTCTTGGAACATCAGATTGCATTTGAAGGAACCTTCAATTCAAGTTCATCCATGTAGAAATATAATGACCATGAGACCTAGTAGCATGTGAGGGTCATAGTATCTCTCAGAGGCATGCTCTCCATCAAGTAGAATTCATCATCCTCCTTGAACCCTTGTTGTGCCCTTTCTCAATTTTTGGGCTTATATTCTTCATCTTTACCCAGATATTATTCTTCACTTGTGTTGGTGCATGAACCTGTATCTTCATCCCTTTCCTTTTCATCTGGTTTTCTCTCTACTTCTCTGGTTCTAGATCTATTGTTATGTTTTTATTGTAGGGGTTATTTCATGGAATTTAAGCCTCTATCCATCTTATCTTGTTGCAGTCTTGCCTCCTTTTTTTTCTATGTTGTGCCTATATCACCTTCCTATTCCTTATGTGTCCCCTCAAAAATAGGTTTCACCTTTTGTGTGGTATCTTCCACCATTATGGTGGTGGTGTTGGGTGTTATCTCTGATGGTCTTTCTTTCTTGGGTTCCATACTAGCAAATCCCTTCTTCTTTTTATTAGTGTAGGTTTTTATTTTTCCCTATTTTTTAATTAGGGAAATTGTATTTCTTGTGCTTACATGGAGTTTTCATACATTTGTGGGATAGGCTAGCTTATGTGGAGGTGTGTGTCATAGATGTGTCATAGGTGTCATAAGAATGTCATAAGTAACTCCCTTGATGGGATTTAATTCTCTATTCTTATCACCTTGTCACCACCTTTCATGGAGGAGTTACAGTCTATTCTTGGGGTGCCTTGACCACCTTTTGTGGAGGAGTTATTTATGTGCTCTCCTATATGTATTCCTCACTTTGGCCATCTCATATTAATCAGATATTGGTTTTCTCTTATTTGTCTTGTGCAATATATCTTCTTGTATAATTTTAAATTGCTTTAGCATCTATGTGATGTGCACTAGCTTCATCTCGTGTGATCACGTCTCCATTGCATTCGCATTATCCAAATTCTAGAAACAAATCCAATATGGTATCAGAGAAAACCTAGTAATCATGTGTCTGGTTATGCTATTAGTTTATTTTGAAATCAAGAGGAGTGGAGACCTCTTTATTTTTTTATTTCTAGATCTGATCAAAAAATTTTAAAAAAAAAATCAATATCATTTCTTGTATCTTTTCCTTGGGATCCTTGGCCTTTGGGTGTCTTGGCTATCTTCTCTTCAGTTTTTACAAGTGCAACAGCAAATTTAGGTGCTAGTTTTACTTCAGCCCGGGTGCCATTGTTGTGTGTAGGGAGCAGAGGGAGGAGCAGCATCAGCCATGCCATCAGATAACCACACCAAGTAGTTGTACGATGTCCAGCGTCCAACAAAATTAGAACTATTTTTTTCTAAAAATGGCAACTTATTCTAGTCTTATTCTGCCCAAACCTGCTATGCATTGAAGTCTACAGATTCAATAACCTTTCCTTGCCCAACAAATCAGAACTGCACCCTTTTTCTTGGTGAGAGAATTCTACCAATAGTTTTTTTGAAAATGGCACTTTTTTCTTGTTTGGCATCCCATGTGGACCCTTAGATACTTGGCCATTCTATTAATTATATCTTCAACTTTAATTTTTTAGTTAAAATTGACTTTTCAAAAAAAAAAATCAATCAATTGGACTGAATATTAAGTTTTTTAGACAGTTTGATAATTTGGGGGTTTACATTTAAACTTGTATCTTCGTCTGTCGAAGACGAAGGGTGAGGCCCGGGTTGGCAGGAGGCCAATTATCCCTAACACAAACCTCCTTTGGATTCCTCACTCCATTTCAAATCCAAAAAGTGGTTGGAAGGCCACTTTCTCTCTCAAAACAAGCATTTTTTTAATGTTTTAGTGCTTTTTTTGTAAAAACACTAGTTTATGAGAAAATTGAATCTTTAATATATTGCAAAAGGTAGCTCATATTTGGGTGTCATTTTTTGAAAAAGTGTTTGTAATTCAATTATCCACAGCATAGGCTTGTTATTTGTCAAAAATTCACTAGTTTATAAAGTGCCTAAAATTTGGGTCTCTCGGGATGCATTTTCAGTTGAGTCCAATGTCTTGCTTGCTTTAAGTCTTGCATTGATTGCTCTAAGACGCATTCTCGACTGAGCTCGACGTCTTTTAAGCGTGCACTTGCATATTTTTGGGGGTCTCAACATTTTGAGGGGGGGTGTGATTGCTTTTCACAACTTGCAAATCTTTGCTTTCATTCTCTTTTCTGCATAATTTCACAGCTTGCAATCAACACAACTTCACCTAAATTCAGCTTAAAATGGATTATTTTCAACTTAAAACCCTAACACCCTTCAACTATCATGAATGGAAGGTTAAAATGTCAATAATTCTTAGAAGTAAAGGGTTGTATAGGATCACCATGGGTACTGAAGTAGAACCCAACACTGATGCTGAAAAGGTCAAGTGGTACAACTGTAGTGATGAAGCCTATGAATTATTGAGCTTGTCTGTGTCTCCAGAACTTATCTTCTATTTAGAAACCTATAAGACTCCAAAAGACATATGCGACACCTTTGAACTCTTATTTGGGAAGCTTGATGAGATGAGAGGACATGAGCTTGAAAACGAACTCATAAGTCTAAGTCATAGCAACTTTGACACCCTACAAGACTTCTTCACTAAGATTAAGGCCCTTAGATTGAAATTGAATGAATGTGGGATAGATAAGAAAGATGATCAACTCATCCTTTCTGTTCTCATAAATTTAGGTCCAAGCTATTCAGTCTTTGTCTCCACTTTCCATGCCACAAAAAGTGCCCTTGGTACTACATGGAAAATGCCTTCTTTGGATTCATTCATTGCTGACTTGACTAGGGAGCAAGATAAGCTAATTCAAATGGGCACAATGAAGTATACTCAACCCCAAGCTTTGATAGCTGAAAATGGTAAGGATAAGACTTCAACAAAGGAGAAGAAGAAAAAGAACAAGGACCAGGAGAAGAAGAAAGAAAACAACAATCCTGCGAAAAACAATACTGAGTCTTCCTCCTCCAATGCTAAACCTATGAAGGAGAAGGTTAAGTGTGCCTATTTTAAAAAGGCAAGGCATGATGAACACAAATGCATGAAGAAACAAATAGATCACGTAACTCATCTTCTAGAGAAGCACAACATAGGTGTTCCTGAGTCCATCAAGTAGAATTCATCTACCCAAGATTCTACCAAGGCAAAAGGCAAGGGTAAGGAGAAAGAAAAGGGCAAGGCCCTTGTAACTACTACAACTTCTACAACATCATGGGTCATTGACTTGGGTGCTTCTCACCACATGGGCTCTTCACTAGTTGAGTTTTCATCTTTAGAGCCTTGTAGCATGACTTCAATTAGTTTGGGTGATGACACATCAATTTTTGTTGTAGGCAGAGGGTCAATTGAAATAGAAGGATGAACATTCAATAATGTTCTAAGTATTCCTTCTCTTTCAACCAATCTCCTATCAGTGTACCAAATCACTCACATTGGTCAGGGCATAAGAGTTGAGTTTTCACTAGATTCAGTGGCTATCAGGGAATTGCATAGTGATACTACAGTGGCAGTGGGTAGGGCAGATCACCAATCAAGGTTATACACCTCACATTTTACACTAGATTTTTCTCTAATAGCATTGATGACTCATTCCGATGAAGTTAGCAAATTATGGCATGAGCAGTTCGGCCACCTTAACTATCGCTACCTTGAACAACTTTGAAAACATGACATGGTCATTGACTTGCCTTGTGTCCAATTCTCAAAAGGACTTTGTGAGGGGTGCTCCCTTGGGAAGCATCCCAAAGAAAAATTTGACAAAGGAAAAGCTTGGAGGGCTTCACAACCTTTGGAGTTAGTCCACAGTGATGTATCAGGACCCTTTCCCAAACCATCTTTCACAAGGGCCAAGTACATCCTCACTTTCATTGATGATTTCTCTAAGTACACTTGGATATATTTTATCAAACAAAAGTCTAAAGTGGTCAAAAATTTTATAGACTTCAAGGCTTTTGTTGAGAAACAGGGTGAGAAATCCATCAAGTTTCTTCAAACTGATAATGGAGGGGAGTATGTCAGCAACAGGTATGAGTAGTTTTGCACCATAGAGGGGATTGATTTGTAGTGCACAGTCACTTATAGTCCTTCATAGTATGGGGTTTCAGAATGCAAAAATAGGTTCTTGAAAGAGATGGGTAGCTATATGATTCACTCGAAATCCTTAGCACCATAGTACTAATACGAAGCCATCAATTGTGCTTGCTCCATTCAAATTAGGGTTCCTCACAAAGCTTTGAAAGGGATAACACCCTTTGAAGCTTGGCATAAAAGGAAACATAATGTTGAGCACCTTAGGGTTTTTGGATCCCTAGCCATGGCCTGCATTCTGAAGAAGAAATGCAAAGTTATGGAACATCAGTCGAAGCCTTGCATCTTTGTAGGATATCCAAATGGTATTAAGGGGTATCGCCTTCTAGATCCAGTCACTCATGAGTTTTTCATCGAGAGAAGTGTCCATTTTTAGGAGAGTCCTAGAGACTCAACACTTGACACTTCTTCTCCCTCATCAGATCTACTTCTTCATGATTATTATTCATCAGATTCAGATCAGCCAAAGTAGGTTCTCAAGCTAGAGACATCTTCTCTTTCTTCAAGTTCAGACAATGAGGATAGTGATGTAGAGTCATCCACCTCTAGTCAGTCAGAGGATGAGGAGTTAGCACCTAACTCTCCCACTTCTGGGCCACTTTGGGCCAGACAAACACTTGAGAGTAATGGCACTTGGGCAAGAGATCCTGCAGATGATAGACGTACTAGGGGGATTTTTAGAGAAATCCACATGCCTTCTTTGCTTCAATTTTAGATCCACAGACTTTTCAAGAGGCATCAGGGGTACCTGAGTGGGATAATGCTATGGAAGAAGAATATTCTTAATCAAAAATCACACTTGGGATTTGACTTCACTTCCTAAGGGAAGAAATATGGTTTGATGTAGGTGGATATATCAGACCAAGTTTACAGCAGATGGGTCGATTGATAAGTACAAGGTGCGATTGGTCGCCAAGGGTTTCTCATAGGTGGCAGGCATTGACTACTCAGAGACCTTTGCACCCGTTGTAAAGATGACTTCTATCTGACTCACCTTGGCTATTGCCACAACACATGGTTGGGATGTGCACCAGATGGATGTGAAGAGTGCCTTTCTTCATGGAGACCTAGAGGAGGAGATCTACGTGGAGCAGCCGCCAAGATTTTTTTAGGATTCTTCCTTAGTATGCAGACTTATGAAATCTATCTATGGTCTCAAACAGGCCCCTCAGGCATGGTAAACCAAGATGGATTCCTTCCTTCTCATAACAGGTTTCACTAAGTGCCATTCTGACCCCAATGTCTACTTCTTGCAATAAGATGATTTGCTCCTAATTTTGGTTCTATATATTGATGACCTTTTCATCACCAAGAGTTTTTCATCAGCTATTACAGTGGTGAAGGCATCTCTCCAATATAGATTTGGCATGACAGACTTGGGTTTGTTGCACTACTTCCTTGGCATCGAGATCTCATAGTCAGATTCAGGGATTTCTCTTGCACAGCCTAAGTATGCTCTTGACTTATTAGCTCAATTTCACATAGCTGATTGCAAGCCATCTCTAACTCCCTTTTTATCAGGAGTCAAGCCTAAGGCTTACTTTTCTTCACCAGTGGTTAATGCCACTCGATATCAACAACTTGTTGGTAGTCTCATCTACTTGACTCACACCAAGCTCAACATATCATATACAGTGGGACTTATCTCCAGATTTATGCAGGAACCTCATCAGCTGCACTAGAAAGTAGCTAAGAGGATTTTGTATTACATATAGGGTTTTCATAGATACAAGATTCATTACAGATTTGGCATAGAGGTTGACTTGGTTAGATATACAGATTCAGACTGGGCTAGCAATTCACAAACTCACAAGTCCACTTCTGGTTATAGTTTCTCTCTAGGTTCTGGTCCTATCAGTTGGTCTAGAAAGAAGCAAAATGTGATTGCTATATCATCCTTAGAGGCAGAGTACAGGGGAGCCGTTAATGCAGCCACTGAGGCTATTTGGCTTCAGGGAATACTTTTAGAGTTTAGCATTCCTATCAGGTAGCCCACCATCATTAATTGTGACAACCAGAGTACCATTTAGATTTACAGGAATCTAGTTCGGCACTAGTAGACCAAACACATAGATTCACATGAATTTCATTCGAGAGCTTATTCATAGTGAGGTCATTGACTTGATATTTTTCTAGTCTTCAGAGCAGGTTGCAGACATCTTCACCAAACCTTTCATTGAGAGCAAGTTCATTCATCTACGAGCTCATCTTGGGGTGTAGTCTACATCTGTAGCAGCATCATCTTCAGGGGGGGCCTTCTAGCCTCTTCATTTCTTTTATGTCTCTATTTTGGGGGGGAATTTTTTCCTACGGTTTTTCTCCTTTTCTCTATCTTATGGGAGATTTCATTTGTACATGGGTACCTCAACAGGGCTAGTTGCTAGGTCCCATTTTATATTTCCACACTACCCACCTAAGCTACACTTATGGGGGGGTATTAGTGTAGGTTTTTATTTTTCCCTATTTTTTAATTAAGGAAATTGTATTTCTTGTGCTTACATGGAGTTTTACTACATTTGTGGGATAGGCTAGCTTATGTGGAGGTGTGTGTCATAGATGTGTCATAGGTGTCATAAGAATGTCATAAGTAACTCCCTTGATGGGAGTTACTTCTCTATTTTTAGCACCTTGTCACCACCTTTCATGGAGGAGTTATAGTCTATTCTTGGGGTGCCTTGACCACCTTTTGTGGAATAGTTACTTACGTGCTCTCCTATATGTATTCGTCACCTTGGCCATCTCATGTTAATTAGATATTGGTTTTCTCCTATTTTTCTTGTGTAATTTATCTTTTTGTATAATTTCAAATTTCTTTAACATCTATGTGATGTGCACTAGCTTCATCTCGTGTGATCACGTCTCCATTGCATTCGCATTATCCAGATTCTGGAAAAAACTTTGATACTTTTCCCTTTCTTCAATTATTCATGTCCTTTCATCTCAAGTTGCTTTATCCTCTTTTTCTTTTTTCTTTCTCTTTTCTACCTCCTCTTCCTTCTTGGCCGATTATTTTTCATCCTTTATTCTTGTGACTTACACATTGCATTTCTTTTCTCTTTCTCTTGCCTCTTCAACTTTAAGTTGGTCAATTTGAGACTGGTTCTTGCCTTTGGCCTTCATTTATTTACACCTCTATTTTAATGCTAGCATTGAATCGATATGTCTCTTGTCAAGGCCTATGCCTCTCCATTTTTGTATTATCTCTTCTTATTTTGTATCCATATCACAGTGGGTTTCCTCTCCAGGCTCCTTACCCTTCTCTTCTTTCTTTTCATGCACCTTGCTCTCTTCTGCTCACCTATGTTGCTCTACCTCTACCATTTTGATTACCTATACATCCACCCCTACCTTGGCCATTTCTTCCTTTCTTTACTTTTAACTCCTATGCCCTTTGGGTATTGAACTCATAAAATCCAAGTCTTCTCAGCCTATGCCTAGGATTTTCTAGCTCTGTCTAACGTGGTGGGGAAGGGATCTATTCACTTGAGGAGGAGTCCATGTCCTCTGGCATAATGGTAGTACCCTTCCCCCAATCTCCCTTAGATTCCTCAATTTCTTCTTCTCCAAAATAAACTACTTCAAGTGCAAGAGAGGGGGCCTTTACTCTCTTTTTCTTCCTTGGGCTAGAAGTGGTCTCTGGGGTGAAGCACATGCAATTCTATTATGATTATGACATAGACGGTTGCCATTATAAATTTATTTTTAGCTTCAAAAATTATTTGATCTCTTCCAACGTTTCTCCATTCTTCATTGGAGACTTCTTCTTGTCATGGGGTGTGAGGGTTCTTTCATCTTTGACCAAAATTGAGGGGTCTCTTCTACTCTTAGTGTTAGTCTTCATCACATAATAGAGCCTATAGATGAATCCTATGATGGTAACATATTAGATTGGATCAATATCTATTTGATTTGAGGTGTTCTCCTCATCTTCTATTGCATTTTGATCTACATGTGAGAACCTATGTTGCATCCTTATACTCTTTGTTTCTAGCTCCCTGATTGGGATGTATATGCTTTGTGGTTTCGATATCTAAAGGAGCACATCTCAGAACTACTCAGTTGATAATATGAAGGGAAGATTCAACCATCCTAACTTATTCCCATCCTCTAGTGCTTGTTAAATGATGTATTAGTGTTACATTACAAAAAAATTGGCCGTCCTAAACATGCTCATGGGAAACCCCTGGTGAATGCACCATTCCAGTCCAAAGGACTCAATGTAATTCTTGTACCAATGAATCATTTACATTTTGTATTTTTGTCTAAAGGATGTCAGGCAGGTGTAGTCCTTGTACTTTTGAATGGGGACTCATGGTGTTCTCAAAACACCCATAAATTATCCTCGCTTTCATTCGTGATCCTAATCTCCTCCATAATAATCGAGATTAGTATGTATCCCCATCTGAATGTCTCTTTCACATTGTGGCATTCAAACACATTCTTGGTTATTTCTATGGTGATGAACTATGCCATGTTGAATTGGACTCCATGTTCCATGTGATAGACTACGTAGAGATATGCTTTGGACACATCTATCCATCATCCACTAGGATATAACTTCAAGCTTATGAGGTGTGATACTACCCTCATGTCTAAGTCTTCACATCTATTAATGGAGAAAGTATAGTCCCCTTTAAAATAATTCATGAGCTTAGCAATGCACTCCACCTCTTCATCATCACCCAATAGTTGGTATATGTCTCTATTGATGTCTGGAATTCTAATGATTTTTTTAATCCTTCACATAGAGATATTCATGCACCAGCGCATAAAATACACACGGTCCTCATGGACATGCAAGAGAAGTAACTAAAAAAGTTGTTCCATTCTTCCAAAGTAGGGAAACTCATAGAGTTGAGTTGTGCCTAAGGCCTTTAACTTATCTCTAATTAGGACATTGAAGAGTGCTTTGACTTTAGGGGTGTTGCACCCCATATCCACCATTAAATCCTATACCAAGTCCTAAAAATGTCTTGATGACTGGTGGTTTTTTTCCTTTAGCTAGAAAATGTTCATTAAAGAGTGCCATGGTTCTCCCACTGACACCTTTGATGGAAATTTCATATGATAGTGGTGACATTTTTGTTAGAACCTCTATTTCTATCATTGTAACCCTAACTACCTCTTCTTCCTGTGACTTTGTCTTGGTGGAAAATATTCTTGCACAATTTTAACCCATTTACGTTCTAGTTATTCCTCTATGGAGTGTGATGCCTTTAATTTTTTCACCATCTTGAACTTGCGAATATTTAATCTTGGGAGGTGTTTCTTATCAAAGCCTCTAATGGTGATTGATGTTTTTTCAATCATAAGATCTCTATCTATACATCTAACTTTGAGCTTCACTTGACCGTTAGTGGTAACTTGATGATAGTGTTATTCTTTACTCAACTCTCTATGCTAATTTATTTTTTCCCTACTCTTTGCACATTAGTTTCACTATGATTGCACTCCTCAATGTGTGTCCTTTCACTCTAAGTGTTTCAAATAGGTTAAATTTATACTTGTGGTAAGTTCTTTCTTGCCTTAGCTCTCTGGTTTCTTTCTCTACTCGCTCTTTAGTCTAGTAAACTTTGTAACTTAATCAAGTTTACCATTGATCAACTTATATCCATCTCTTAGCAACTACCATTATTAACACAAGTGTGATGATGTCGAATCCTTTATTTATTGGGGAATGCAAAAATATTTGAAATATTTGAAAATCTATTATTCCATATGCCTTAATGCATATTTTTATGCCACCACCACCACATCATTGAATGTTCCTAATGGATTTTTTGGTGAAGTGACATATGGTTCAAATGGTCCCTTTCTACTCCTTTTTGGGTGGATGCTAGCTATTTTGGATGACTTTTATTTTGCTCGTGTATCCATGGGATGACCTTCAACTTTCTTTTGGAAACCTAGGTGTAGTACCTCACATGCACATGATTCAACCTCCTTCATTCCACTTCTTCTAGCTTTGCTTCTCTTAAAGTGTGCTTCTTTGTCTTGGTTGTTTTCTTTACACATCATCTTGCCTTGGCCTGTCCTACAACATATAAATTCCTTACACTAGCCTTCCATCACTTTATCTCTTCTAATTATTTTGCACACTTTTGGAGAGCATGTGTTCACTGTCTAGCTTTCACTCATCTAAATTGACCATCATCACTTTCTGGTCTTTCACCCAATTATGTTGAATGCCTTCTCTTGACTCAAGTTTTTGGCACTACATCAAAAGATGCACCTTCTTGTAACTATTTCTATTATACATACATGTTTGCACTAGGTAAGCTTCATGTGCCCACAACTTAGATGTCTTTCCTTATGCATTTGTTGCTTTAAGTCCTCAACTCACCCAATTAGAATTATGCAAGAAGTGTGGATCCAAAAATTATTCCAGCCATCATGTGCCACTCACTATTGCTATACATTATACAAGAATGGTTTGGCATGTGCCAAAATTTATTATGCTCATCCCAACCCCATCTGAATAATGATCATGCAATAAAATTTTCATTGGCATGAGTACCAACCTACTATCTATAGGGCTTCAATCAATTTCCATTGAAATTCCTAAATAGAATTTCACCATATAACATGTGTAGATTTCATGTGCTTATTTCCAAGATGTGGTGGATGATGTATGAACCCATCCATCAAATTTGCAACTTGCCTAGGTGATTTAAGTACTTAGAGTCATAGAGTAGCACCAATGCTCTTTTAGTCAGCTCTTTATGCTCGATGTACTTGTTGTGCCACCATTTTTGGCATGCCTTTTCAATTTGTTTGCTCTATTTAGGCTAGGTATGTTTGTCATCCAAATGCTACAAATATTCTAACCTTGCGCTTAGAGACTCCTAGTCATCTAGGTGGCCAATTCATGTAATACATAAAGAGGGCACCATGAATTCTATAGGAAACACTTATTTAACACCAAAGACTAGTTATAATGGTGTAGCCTTATTTAGGAGCTTTTAGGTTGTGTGGTATGCCCAAAGTACTATAGAGACACGATCATGCCAATCTATATGACCAATACCACATATCTTCGTTGCACACATTCCTAAGATTTTGTAAAAGGATTCATCTGCACTATTAACTTGGCGATGATATGGGGTACTCTTGTGGTGTGCCACCATGTATTCAGTCAAGAGGATGTGCACCATCTCATTGTTAAAATAAGCAGACCTTTTGCAAGTTAAACTCAATGGGCACCCATACCTATTGATGATGTTCTCCCAAAGGAAGTGCATGGTTGTTGTAAATATATAATATCTGGTGGATATAGCTTCTAAACACTTGGTGAAATATTTAGTGGTTTCTAAAATGTCCCTGGCACTAGCGCACCATGATATGGGAGTATATGGCCGATTAAAGTCAATGGCCCATTTTTTAAATAGAACCTAGATGATGATGGGAATGCGAGGGATCTCATCCCAATGGTTAGGCTTCTTAATGCATAGACATACATCACATGCCTTAGCATACTCCTTAGAATTTTGGAATAAGTTGGCTACCATAGACATGAATACAATAATTTGCATGCCATTGCGTTACCCGTGTAAAGGCCTCTTGCAGTTCCTTCATGCTCCTCTCAAACGATGGAGTCCCTTTCATGTTCATAAAACATAACGGTGTAGGACTTCATCCCTAATTAGTTTATAAAGCTCCCCTTTAATGAGCTAGAAGGGTGTGGTAGGGAAAATAAGTTATTTCTTTTCCTTGGTGGACATGTCTTGTGGCACAAACCCAAATGTTAAGAAGGCAAGAATCTTTGTTAGATCCTCAGGAATGCATTAAACCTTTTAGAGCTATGTGTCTGGCATGTTATCCTCAATTAGCACTACCACATTTCTAGAATTGATGTGAGATAAATTGTTTAGCCCCAAGTTCTATTTCCCAAGTTTAACCATAATAGAAAACTAGAATTCCTAGAAGAGAACAACCAATGTACATATATGCCCATGCAAGCTAGGCTTGTTCATGAGGTACTTGAGTGACTCATGATCTATGAAGAATATGAATAGGGTTGTTAGCAGATATTTCCTAAATTTATATAGGTCATAGACCATTACCAGTGCCTCACACTTGGTGGTGGTGTATTTCTAATTAGCTTACATCAATTTCCTACTTGCAAAGGAGATGGGGTGGTCCATTTTGCCTTCTCCTACTTGCACTAATATGGCACCAATGACAGATCTTGAAGCATCAAAATGGACATGGAAAGGAGTCATCCAATCAAGTAATTGAATAATTGGCATGTTTTCCAACTTTATATTTAGTGTATCAAAGGCCTCCTCTTATGTCTTACCTGCGTAGAATGGGTTATCCTTACACAAGAGCTCTTTTTAGAGCACTACGATTTTATAATAGATCTGAATGAACTTACTATAGTATCCATAATGGCATAAAAAATCACACGTCTTTTTCATTGAAGGGGTTTAGAAATGGATTATGATGACTATATTCATTGGGTCAACAAGCAAACCATCTTTGTAGACAATGTGCCTAAGCAATGTTTTAGATGGAGTTGCGAAGATGCACTTTTTTAGATTTAAAGAGCTCTGAATCTATCTTCACCTTTCAAACATGAGGCAAAGATTATCATATTGGTCTCTTAAAATACCATAAATATTCTAATCATTTATGTATACTTGTAATAAATTATGGATAAAGTCCTTAAAAGCATTGATCACTACCTTGAAGAATACAACTGGCACATTCTTAAGTCCAAAAGACATCATGTTATACATAAAACAACCCCATTCAGTCCCAAAGGTTATTTTTGGATTATCCTCCTCCTCAATTTTCACCTAATGGTATCTCAAGAAACAATCAGTGAAAGTTTAAATTTAACAACCTGTAACTCCATCTAGGACCTCATTGGTGAATGGGGTTGGGAATGGATCACTAATGCAGGCAGCATTCAACATCTTATAATCAACACAAAACCATATGTGCTCATCTTTCTTGATACCAGTGACCATTAGACTTACCCATTTGGATTCATTTACAAGGTAGATGATGTTGATAGTCAACATTCCATCGATCCCTACTTTTACCTTGGCACAAAGATTGGGGTTCATCTAATATTGGTGCTTCTTTATTGGCCTTGCACCATCCACCAACTTGATGCTCATTTTTTTAAGTGAAGAGTGGATTCCCTTTATTTCCTTATATTTACACAAGAGTAGGTCTTATAATTTAGAGGTTAATAATGCATACCAGCTCTGACTTAGACCAGTAAGTGCCTATAGTGGTGATCTTTAGCTCTTGCTCTATGCTAATGTCTACTTTAGTGGTCTTGAGTGGTGCATGATAAGATTAATTTTTATCTTGATGGGACTTTTCAACCTACCTTATCCCCTCTATTGTCTCAACCTAAAGATGTGTTGGGTTTCCCTCATTTGGTGAGTTGTCATCTATGATGTGCATGAGCTTTTATCTAACTATTAGAGCCTTCCAATTTCATTCCTTTGAGGTCTTAGCATCTTCTTCACTAGAGTCACTATTGAGAAACTTTTTCTTCAAATAATGTGGGTAGCACCAATCCCTTCTCCCCAAACATCTCCTTTAGGTACTCTTCTAAGATTGCAGTGTCCTCAAACACAACCCAGTGAATGATTGTAATGGCTCTAGTAATTCTAAGTTCTTAGAAGAGAAGGAAAAATTCTGCATGAACCCTTGAGAATTTCCTAATTTTTTGTCTCATAGCACATCTCATTTATAATGTATCATGCTCACTCCCATGTACTCAAGGTCCTACAAAATGTGTGCACCCACAAGCCTTTTAGAGCATTCTCATCATAGACAACCCATGTTTCTTTGCATAAATACACATGTATGATCAGGTCATATTCATCAGCATAAGTAGGTGTGTCCATATATTTGTTAATTTTTCTAAACCTAGTGCATTTTTTTGCCTTCATGTCCTACCAAGTTGGCAAGTCAGGGGTGTGTGGCAGTACTCTTCAGATTATACACTATTGCACCCATTCAATCAATTTCCTTTGGGATGCAAGCTTCAATATCCTAGATGTATTTATAAATGGGTTGGCTTCCCTCATACTTTAAGATTGATACAATAATTCCTTTACTAATTTAGACTACTCTCTTACCCATCTTTTTAGTATGGGGGACCCACTTCTTCGTGAGTCATTCAATCCTTACCACCCCTATCCCAACTGGTCTTGGCATGGTTGTATAGACTAGGCAATACCTTTACCCAGTGACCTCATAGGCATATTTAACCCATCATTCAAATGCTACATCACTTATATTAGAATCTAATTATTTGTCTTCCTAGGTGAGCATGCTTTAGCTGGTAGGGTTAAATTTATTAGTGCCCTATGCCATGATATTATAGATGTGGTGTATCTCATCTTCGTGATCAACACTCTCTACATAGGGGGGCCTTGATCATTTAAAAGGGGGATCACCACCCTCTCCTTTCCATTCTCAAAAGTCATATAATGATTTTTGAAGTGCATGTATACATTGTTGGCATAGCACCATGGCCTTCCCAAGAGTGCTAGGTAGTTATCCTTTTCATCCAACTCAATGACCTCAAAGTATGTGTAGAACTTGGCACCCATGATATCTACAATGGCACCCTTAAAAATCCCAATAATTTGTGTGTGGGTTTTTTTAGCCATGAAAAACATGGTAGGTGAGGGCCTCAAGGTGTCCACCCCATATTTTCTTAGGCATTTTTTATAAGGATAATGACCTCTATGCCCATATCCACCAATACTTCCTAGACCGACCATATATTGATGGTGGTATATATCAACAATTATTAGTCATACTAAACATTTTGAGTATCTTTAGCCAATTGAAGTTCACCCTACAAGTCTTGTATCATGCTCATAGCTCGTTGAAGCATGTCCTTTTGCCACATAAGGTCAACGTATGTCATAACTTTTGGCTCCATTCAAGTCACATGCTCGATATAGATTGGTTCATCATATTATAAATGTAGATCTTAGTGTGATAGAGAGGGAGATTGTTTATTGAACCCACTTCTTGTCATGGCCTATACCTTGGGTGGCTCCTTGTGAGTTTGCCAGCTCCACTACACTACCTAGGTTAGATGTACACACACCATATATAGAGTTATTGATTGGGTTAACTTTACTACTTGCTCTACTCTTTTGACATCCATTCACCTTGATCTACCACATAGAAGTCTTGATAAGGACATATTCTAATAAGTTCAGTGTTTTTCAACTACTTGCCAACTGGCATAGATTCCATGGGGACTCCAACTACTTTCAAAATGTTCTAAAGGTGGTGAAACTGACCCTAGGGTGGCATCACACTGAGGTTTGATAGGGTGGTGTCATCCATGTAATAATACAAAAAGGGGACCAATATAATCATTGACTATAACTGCCTATTGTTAGTAGACTTCATGTAGACCTACCATTAAAACAAGTTAGTAATACATTGGAGATGAAAAAAATTACCACTAGTTATGATGATTCCCATTATGTATCTACATCTACTTTTTAATATGACCCTATGTATTTTATTTAGTTAGTGTTTGTGTCAATACCATGCATTGTGTCAAGTAAGTTATTTTTCCCCATCCTCCCATGCATACCACAAGTCCTCATATGGCAAATTATCAACATAATTCTATAGTTTTGTTGCTAATATTCATTCACCATTATTGGAATGTCACATGGCTAAGTCTTCCTCTCACCATAAAAATCATCACATTAATCTTTTCCATCACCACTACATTTTTCATAGTATTGTTTATCTTCTTTCAAAGTATTTAGATCTATTATTCAGTCTATGTGCAAATTGAATAATATTGGGCATTTTATACTGATTGATATATGTTTAATACTCCGTTATCGTAATGTCCAGCACCAATATTAGCAACATAATTCTCCATATGGATCGAACATATATCACTACTTTTCACAAAGGTGTCTTATCATTTACAACAATAATGGAACAATCATTTGACTTCTATTATCATCTACTTTAAATAGAGAGATATCATGTCCATGCATCACCATATAGCTTCCTTTGTCTATATCTCTAGTATATTCCTTTTTGTATGTCTCATGTGAATATATTTTGGTTTTATGAAATTTTGTTAAGAATCAAGTCATTTTTATATTGTTCTAATTTCTTCATGTTTTTTACACATTTGATCAGTCAACATATGTCCAATACCTATTTAGGTATTTATTTTTTGTTTTATAGTGTAGATATTTTAATGTATGGTCAAAGCCATATTAATCTATTCTTTAGCTTTGTCTCTTAGTCAAATTCAAAGAATGTAATTTAATTTTTTTTGTATATATATTTAAAAATTCAATAGTTTTTAGCAGTCCATAGGAGATTTAGTATTGTCTTAGTCTTAGTCATATGTATTAAAAATTTGTTTTAGTTGGTGTTAAAGTAATTATTTAATACTTTTATATAATTTATGTCAAGTAATTTTCATGTGTTATTAGTTTTAGAGGTAAAAATTATTATTGTTCTTTTTTGGTATGTTGTCAACTTTAGGGTCAAGTCATGTATGAAAAAAAATGAGCCAAAAAATATTTTTATGCAAAATAATTTATTTTCATAAGGATGCATTCTAATTTTTACATGACATCCTAAATCAAATTTCAATCTTGTGGAGGGACCCTATTCCCTTCAAAATGACATGCAAATGTTGAACTTCATTGACACATCAGTTAAGTAAGTTGCAGAAACTAGAGGTTGGAAGATACATGGAGGTTGGAGGATAATTGAGATCTTCTTATGATTTACCTATGATGAGGTTGCATCATTACTATGGTGGAATTTTTTAGTGTGTTTATTTTATGTTGTGTATAGTGTGTTTTTATTATGCAGTGTGGTTTTTAAATAAAAATACTAAGCATTATTTTCCATTTTGGTACCTCCTGATGAAGAACATTGTGGGGAGTAAAAGCACATGGTTATTTGAAAAGGGTTTTTGGAAATATAAAAAACCACCTAATTATATAAAATAGTTGAGACCTCTTGTCACCTCCATGTTTGTGGTCAACATGCAAATAGAAAATCATAGGTGTTTATGGTAATCTAGGAAACCACCGAAGGTGTTAAGTAGAGAGATGTAATCCTGTCACACTCTAGGTTTTTGGTAATATTTCAAGTAAAAACCAAATTTTACCAATATCATAAATCCATAAAGATGGCATGTCACCTCAAAGGTGACCAGGTTACATAGAGAGTGTAAAAACTTTTTACTGGGTTTAAATTAAGAGGGTGATAGGAATTAATAATGTTAATGGGGTGAATGTTAGAATTTAATATTCATAACATTATTAATTAGAATATTAGTTTGTTTCTTATTATCAAGAAATGTATTCCCTTAATGTTTTTGTTACCTGTGACTATTTTGGGCTATTAGATCCTATTTTCTAGGAGGTGGTTGTGCTACCTCCAAGGATATATAATAGCCAAATGTTTTGTATCGAATGAATATGGAAAAATAATACCTTATACTGTGAATATTTATTATGTGTATTATTTGACTCTGCATTGCATGTATTAATATTTTTATCAGCTCTTTAATTTTCCAACATTATGAATAATAGCTCATGTATTTTGAGCAAAGCTATGAATCCAATATATATAAATGATAGACTAAATAATATTTCATATTATATACTTAATAAGATGGGTATATAGAGTAATTCCATCCTAAATATCTTGATCCTCCAATAGGTTGACTATATTATAGGCTTATAATCTTGTTTATAGGTCTTATTATTCTTTATTCATATTAAAAACCATAAAAAAACTTTGGATATCATTAAATAAACTTCACATAATCATTTACATGATTTTCATGTAAAGTGACAAGTCCTTGACTCTTTTACAAACTATTTTCTCATGAAAAATGGAAAAATTGCCTTTTCTAGCCCTGTTTTAGGCCTATTTAAAGTATGTAGACACATAGTGCTTAGTATCTTTTCTTATGGTTACCCTAAAAATTTAAAACCAATTGAATCCTTTGTAAAACATTATAATGAACCTATATACCAATTTTTTTTCAAAATTATGAGTGTTTATGTCCAATATATGGAGGTTTTTGTTGATGAGACCATAATTAATTGTTTTGCACACTGTAAGTGACTTGAGAGGCTAAATTTGATGAATTATCTTGTTTTAAGAATGTTCAAAGACTAATATCACTTGTATTATATTTTTATATTATTTCTCAACCTTGTCAAGTGAAATCTAAGCTTGAACTATCATAAGAACATTTCAAAGACTAATATCACTTGTATTATATTTTTATATTATTTCTCAACCTTGTCAAGTGAAATCTAAGCTTGAACTATCATAAGGACATACATAATAACTTTATGCTCTACGTTGTGACACAAGAAACTCTATTTTGAGACCTATAACCATTGAGAAAGAACATAAATGTAATAAAAAAGTTTTGAAAATAATCAAAACCATTAATTTACACTATAATAATCTTGTGATTCCATAGAAATCATATAAAAAGTTGATTTTATTCATAGTTCTCTTAAAGTGGTATACAACCCTGTAGATATTCTTCTTCAATTACACCAACATACATCATCCCCCCAACTAACTGAGCTTATCCTCTTTGTTTTCATGAATTATATTCCTCCTATTTTTATGTTTTATGGTCAATCACAAGTTTAAACTTAGTTTTAGTTAGTTCCTAGAATTGCATTGAAACAATTGGGCCCTTGTCTGTATCAAGGTTTATGTCCTTAGGTAGATTTCTGTCTCCATTTATTCCTTTGGAAAGGTCAAGTTCATGAACATAATTTGTTAAGTCCTTTGTCTTTTATTTTATTGGTGAATGTGTTATTTCCCTTTGAATTTAATGTCCAATGGAAATAGGTCTTTGGATTTTTTGTCTCAGATAAAATGTCCAAAGACTTATTTATGTTAGATATTTTGTTTGCTAAAAAAGTTCCAAAGGAGTTCAATGTCCTATCGATTTCAAGCTAAGTGTTTTATAAACATTATGAAGGTATTTTAATTAGTTTCATTTCATTTTTTTAAGACTTCTTTCCCATGGAAAAAAATTTGAAAGGCACATGCCCTTCAAGAATTTTTCCCATATAAAAAGTCTAAAGGAATTGTATGGTCATTTGTTTCATCCAAAGGTACTTTCCAAAAATCCTAAAGGGTCATTTCACCTTTGTAAAAGTTTGAAAGGATCATTTGCTTCAGGAATTTTGCCTTTACAAAATTCTTGAAGGGAACTTTCAAAGTTTGAAGGACACTTGAAAAAAACCAAAAGACACTTTTGAAGGGCCATTTTACCTTTGCAAAATGTCTAAAGTATTATTTCCTTTATGCATTTTGCCCTTTCAAAATTACTGAAGGGTGTCTACAAAATGTTTGAAAGATCATTCTAAATTAATAGGATACTTACACAAATCCTAAAGGGCACTTTGAGAAGGTGGAGGACACTTTCAATAATTTTGAAAGGCACTTTCAAGAGTTCAAAGGACCATTCCAAAAGTCCAAAGGGTATTTTTTTAAGGTAGGTGCCCTTAGTAAATAAATTTGAAGGGTATATTCAAGTGCCCGAAATATTATTTTCAAAAAATTGTAGAGGTTTAATTCCTTTGAAAGAATTGCTTGGACACATTTCTTATAGGACAATAGTGCCAAAGAAAATAGAGAGGCCAAAGATAAAGACTCAAACAAAATTGCCATGGAACAAAGTCCCTAAAATAATATTTCTAAATTATAGGTGACTGTCTCGTGAACATTTTTTGACTTGTGTACAAACATCAACTTTAAGCCATGACATGGAGTCATTTTGATTCAAATGTTTGGAATGGTAGCATGAGCATCATTTTTAGACCCTCTGAAGTATCTATTTATTTTCAAATGGGGTAGATTCAATGGCATGCATTTTTTTGAATTGGGATGATCTGATGGTACATAATCAAGTCTTGTAGGGCTACCAAGTGGCATACCCTTGGAGCCAAGGAAGAGGTATTATCCAATCATGCTCCACCCCTCAAATCATGATCCAATAGAGTGTGTTTGCTTACCTGGCCATATCTGGTGATGCATAGCCAAGGTTGAAAATTCAAAGATCCTATGTGAAAACATAAGAAAGATATGTGGTGTAGTTGTATACCACAAGGTTATAGCTCAACCTTCTCATTATAGGATTTATGGTTTGTGTGTGTTTGGGAGATGAAGATCCAATGGTGTGATCTAGAATATAATTTTTAAAGGGATAAGATTGCATGAGGAGGTGACAAGTGTCCATACTAGAGATATTAGTCCTTCTTAGAGCTATGCGGATGCCTAGTTAGATCTAAGGTGCAAAACCAAGTGTGAATATATGTTAAGCTTTGTTTTCAAAGCTAAAATTGATGGTTATTTCATAGACATGGAAATGTTTCAAGGATCAAAATAATGTTTGACTACCAATTCAAAAGTGAATATTTCCAATAATGATCGTAGATCATTTTAGTTTCATGTCACAATTGGATTCACTCCCAAGTCATCATTGTAGGTAATGGGCTTTCCCTTTAGCATGCGCCAATTTTTTTTTAATTTATCATTTTTTTGTGGGAAAACCAAAAATGCTTCTAAAAGACCTAAAAATTACAAATTAATCTTGTATAAGGTTCATTATTTACCTCACACAACCTCCTAAATGTTATAAGACCAAAAATAAACACATTTTGACTATTTACAAGCATGCATCTGCATTAGACAAACAAAGAACTAGAGAATTATTCATGAACTCCTACCCCTAAGTTCTTCAATATTTATGCCTTGCTTAATAATTTTTTAAGGTGTCGTCCATGTTTCATCCTCAATTATATGATTCTTCCACTTGATAAATTATTGAAATTACTCCTTATATATGGCATTTTCACCATCTTCTTGTCTATAAAGGATTCAATTTATTCTAGTTGTGGTTTTGGTAGTTGATGCTCCTAACTGATAGTCTAATTATCTTTGTATTTGTTAATATTATCCAACTTATCCTCTTCTACCAAAGGTTATATTTCTAATACAATAAATATAGTTGCGATTCTAATGTCAAATTAAAGCTCCAATTCATAAGCATTAGCAAAAATAATTCTTAAGACCTTATATTGTCTAATTCTAGTCATATTTAACTTGTTATATTCCCTCTTGGTAATATTTATTTTATAATATGAGAAATTAATATATAACCTACCTCAAATTTGACATCCTTCATTCTTATATCATCACTTCTTTTTTACTTTAATTCAATTCTAATTGTTGGTTGACATGTTTGTGCAACTCTTAAATAGTGTAGATAAATTTTCACCTTCTACACTTATTTTATCCTTATTTCCCAAGTTTTTCATCTCATAAATACCTCTTATATGTAATCCATAGACCAATTAGACATATTCACTTGAAAATCTTACATAATCATACTTCTACTTATTGCATCTACAAATTACATCTCATAAATACCTCTTATATGTAATCCTTTGACTTAGTTTAATTTGACTACTAATGAATTGTAAGTCATGGTTATTTGTATATAGTACAAAATATTTAATCATCAAATAGTGCCTCAATATATTTAATTATTGGATAATGGTGTAAAAATCTTTGTCATAGGTTGACTACTTCTTATTTGCCTCCTTGATTTCCTCACTAAATTAGGCAATTGGTTTGTCTCTTAGCTAAAAACAACCCCTATAGCAGTCCCACTTGCATGAAATTATACTTGATACAACTTGGCAAAATTAGGAAAGGCTAATACTGGTTCCTCTATGATTTGTTTCTTAAAGAACTAAAAAATTCTCTTGGCTTCCTTAGTATATTAAAATATATTCTTGTTTCCTTCAATGTTTTCCACTATTGAAGCACAAATGCCACTAAAATTCCTTATAAATGTTTTGAAAATCTATCCAAGCAATAAAAAATTCTTACCTCAAATACACTCCTTAGAGTAGGCCATTCTAGTATGGCTTTGACCTTATATTTGTCCATATTCAAGACCTATAGGGAAATGATAAATCCTAAATACATAAATTATGTCATTAGGAATAGGAACCTACACTTCCTAAGATTAATTAGTAACTTCTCTCCTTGTAGTTTATTTAAGACCATTCTAAGATGTTTGAGAAGCTTTTCCTTTGACAAATTATAAATTAGAATATCATCTAGGTAAATAATGACAAATTTACCTATCAAAGACTTGAGCAAATCAATCATGAACCTCATGAAGGTGATTAGAGTATTAGTCAATCTAAATGGAATTATAATCTATTCATATATTCCATCATTGGTCTTAAAATTTATCTTCCATTCATCTCTCTCTAATTCTAATTTGATGATAGCCACTTTTTAAATCTATTTTGGATAAATACTTTGCCCAACTTAAACAATCTATTAGATCATCAATTCTAAGTAAAGGAAATATATACCTAATTTTAATATTATTTATCATTCTTGAATTAGTACACATTTTCCAACCTCCATCATTCTTATGATTTAAAACCATTAGAATAGAACAACAACTCAAGCTCTCCCTAATTAATCCTTTTTCTAAAAATTCCTTCACTTATTTCTTGATCTCTCCATTCTCTATTGGTGTCATCATGTATGTTGCCTTGTTTGGTAGATTGGATACTATAATGAGATCTATATTGTGACTAATGTTTCTCATTGTAGTTAGTTCATTAGGAAAATCATCCAAGGCAATATAAACAAATTCATTCAAAAAATTATATATTTTTAGAGGAAAATCGATCAAATTTGTAGTTATAATAACTATTCTAGGATTGCCAACTAATGCATAACTTACCTCTTCTTCTTTGATTTATTGTAAGAACTCTTTACCACTTATTAGTATCACCTTAGGATTTTCTTTTACTATTTCATTCTCCTCTTTCAATGGTATGAGTGTGTTATCATTTTCATCTTTCTAAAAAGTGTAGGTATTGATTCTCCCATCATGTATGGATTTCCTATCAAATTTCTAAGGTTTACCTTAGAATAAGACATGGCAGACATACATAAGTATGATATCACATAACATGTCATCTTTGTAGCTTCCTATTTAAAATTCCACTTTGTATTGTTCATTCACCAATACTTGGTGTTCTTTTTTCAGCCATGACAACATATAAGGAGTGTGGTGTGTTGAGGTTTTCAATCCAAAATTATCAACCATTTCTAATGATACTAAATTATCAATAGTTCTACCATCTATAATTAACTTGCATCACTTACCTTTGGACTTGCAAGTTTTTTTAAACAAATTCTTACTTTGTGTAGGATATTTGATATCCTTGTTAGGCTTAAGTAACACCCACTTCATTAACAAGGACTCTCCAAATTTAGGTACATGTTCGTGATAAGGAGATCCCAAACACTCATCATCACCTTGGATAATTTGAGCACTACCTTCTTGTAAAAGGATTATCTAGGCACTCATAAGATCTATTCCCATACTTTTTACATTTGAAACATCTATCTATAAAGCCTCTTCCTTTACGTCTTATGAATCATCTCCTACCTATTAATGAGTAACCACCTTTTGGGGTTGGTCCTTGATCTCGTGAACTTTTGTCTTATTCATTATGTATCTGTAATTGAATCCCTCCACCATGTTGTCCTCTACCTATAATAGTTCTACCTCTACCTCTTGAATGTTAAGTTTGCTTTATAAAAAAAATATACTTTATTTTAAGGGTAAATTGGTATGCCGACTCAACTGATATTTATGATATAATTATTATCTCATATTGGATTTTAAACATTAATCCAATCATGTATCTATCTACCTTTTCAATATCTTCTTCTATATGACCCACTCTGATGGTTAGCTTGTAGAATTCCTTTGTGTAGTCCTTGACTGTCATATTTTTTTACCTTCTATTTTGAATCTTCTTGAAGAGATTAGTTTGTTAGTATTTTGGAATGAATTTACCTTTCAGCTTAGCCACCATTCTATCCCAACTCTTTACTTATGGATTACCTTTCCTTCTCTTCTCATTTTGTATTCCATCCCACCAAAGGGGTTTATGACCTTTCAATCTTGTACCAAAAATTTTGACTTTTTTGTCATCATCCACTCATTAATACTAAAATTAATTATCCATGAAATTAATCCAGTCAACTAGATACTCCACATTTAATCTATATTCATACATAGGTACTTTTTACTTAGGTTTGGAGTTGACTCCCATGAATACCCTAACAAGTCTCTCTTTTGTGCTTTTTCCTCTGATTCTTCTTCTTCCACCTCTTCTTCTTGAGTCATTTAATATTATTTATAAATTATATCTCCAACATAAATTCCCCTTACCTAATCAACCTTCATGTCTTACAAAAGGGCTTGAATATTTCTCATCTCCTCAATCAATATTGCTTGATTAGGTTACCTCCTCTAACCTCCTCTAGCTCTTGCTCTAGATGCCATTTTTATAAGCATCTTCATGGTTTGCCTATCAAATACTGACATTATTTCAACTTGAGACAACCTAGAATTTTCTTTGATAATAATATGGTGTAAGGTGATCCTAAATATCTTAACCTTCTAATAGATTGAGTATAATATAGGCTTATAATCTTGTCTATAGGTCCGATTATTCTTTATTAATAATAAAAATCACAAAGAAAACATTGGATAGCATTAAATAAACTTAAAAAAATAATCCACATGATGTTAATGTCAATTTACAAGGTTTATACTTTTTCACAAACTATTTTCTCATGAAAAATGGAAAAAGTAGCTTTTTAGCCCTATTTTAGGCATATTCAAGGTCTAAAGACATAGAATACTTAATATATTTTTTATTTTGGTTACCCTCAAACTTTAAAACCACTTTAATCATTTATAAAAAATTGTAATGAACCTATATACCAATTTTTAGAAACTAGTTGGGGTTAGTTTCCAAGGTATATAGGTTCATAAAAAATTTAGGGTTTTGCAAACTTTACGTGACCTGAGAGGCCAAATTTGATGAAATGTCTTATTTTAGTAATGTTTAAAGAATAATTTAATTTTTATTATATCTTTTAGCTTATTTATCAACCATGTTAAGTGAAATCTAAGATTTAACTATCATAAAGAAATATAGAAATCACTTTCGACTCTGATTGTGACATAAGAAACTTTATTTTAAGACATTTAACCCTTGAGAAAGAACATCAATGTAATAAAAATATCCTGAAGACAATAAAAAATATTAATTTACATCTAAAAAAGCTTGAGAGTCTATACAAATCATAACAAAAGTTGATTTTATTCTCAACTCTCTTAAAGTGATATGCAAACATGTAGATAGTCTTCTTCAATTACACCAACATACCTCATCCTAATAACTAACTGAGCTTCTCCTCTTATTTTCATGCATTTTGATTCTATTATTTTGATGGTTTATGGTCTAAAACATGTCAACACTTAGTTTCATATTTTTTGTATGCACCAAGGATTACTCATCCGACCTATATGACTCCTCAAACATTCCTTTGTTAGTCATAGTCCTACGTTGTTTTTACCTTATCATGGTTTAAGACATGATTGAAAAACTTTAGACTTGGTTTTAAGGTTAAAATAAATTTAAAGAAAGTAACTAGACCCTAATAATCCCTTACATATGGATCAATACCCATATAACATGCTAAAACCCCTCAAACTATTTAAAACAAAATCAAAATTTTGAACTTCCTAGTTTTTTGTGGGAAAACCAAAAACACTTTTAAAAGACCTAAAACTTACCAATGAAACTTGGATAAGACTCCATATTGACATCACACAACCTATTAAACCATATTGTACTAAAAACAAATATATTTTGACTATTTACAAGCATGCACTTTCATTAGTAGTACAAAACCATATGTTGTCACCAATTGGCAACTTGTTGAAGAGAAGCTTATAAACAATAGTTTGAGACATGGAATCAACATAGGAATTTTAACTGGTAGTTCCTAGGTGATACCATTTAGCTTAAGTTAATTTTGATTTCCACTTCGAATTCAGCCTTAGTTCCAAAGACAATCTTGGGATGAGCTTCTAATAAACTCATTTGAGTGGGAAGTGGTTTGGGCTGTCCCTATTAGACCACCTCTAAATTTTCATGAAGTTACATTGAACAAAATAAGACATCTTACATAGGGATGAGTTATCCTTGAGTTACAAAATTTTAATTACAATAGTCTCATTCGTGTCACATGTAAGTGAAAAGGGTCCTTTAAAATAGGTCAATATTTCCATTGATAGCATGATAAGTGACAAAGATCTATAAATTTGACAAGAAGCAAGAAGCAGTCCATTAGCTTTCACCTTTGCTCCACCAAATGGAGGTAGTGAGAAAGCTAGACCATGTTGAAGGGAGTTTCCGTTCCACATCAACATTTCAGATTTTTTTTGCCACACTTTCTACATACTATTAAGTAGGGTAGAGATCAAGAGTTTGAAATATTTAATGAACAAATAATTGTCAGATATATGCACTTTTTTCCATTGACCCTTAAAATTCACAGCAAACACCTTAAAATGAACAAAAACATTTCAATATTCAAAACCATTTAAAACTCAAACAATCCATTTAAAAATCAAACATTTACCTTAGATCCATGGATCCATTATGTGAAGGCCTCTCTATATTTCAGCTGATTAAAATAAATGCCCTACAAACGCTTTTTATCATCCCACTTGGCCCAAATGAATATTTGAATAAGTTCAAGATGAATCACCTTTAACATTTTTTAAAATAAAATCAGCTTAAGGCATAGTCAACATGAATTATAAGACCTTGTTAGCAAATTTTATTCTATTGGCAAAGGAATCCCAGCAGTCAAGCTTTTTCATTCTTTGAGTCGCCTTGGTGACAAGATAGAAGCAGAGTACAAGCCTGGAATTGTCACCCTCGAAATATGGACATAGAAACGCACTTCGCTAACTGTAGTGGCAGGTATTATAATTTTGTGTTCGGTGGCATTGCAAGAAATCACAGGTCTCCCAAGCATAGTGCAGCCCTTCATGGTCTTCCAAGAGCCCGTGACATAAAATTTAGTATGCAGAATTTATGAAATAGTTTGAGCCTCTGTAGCTATTTATGTTGTAAGAAATGTATTAAAAATGTTCTCTCGTCTACTTAAATTTATGCCTGCAAAGACACTTTAAATAAATTATTTTTTTATGGAGATGGCTTTCAATGTATATTGACAAGAGCACTATGAGTAACCAACTACATAGTGAGATTATTTCTTAATAGTTTAAAGATGAGGGTTTTAATTTCACACTAGCATATAGAATAATGATGATACACTTTTTTTAAACTTTGTATATGATATCGTGTACAAATATTTTCTCTTGAAAAATGTGTTATTTTAATTTTTTAAAATAAAATATTAATAATAAATTTTATTTTTATTTTAATTCTCACAAAAACATAGTTTATAATATTTTTTTAAGTTCCTGTTATGACAGGATATTATAAGAATTATTTTGTATTAATAATATTTTCTAATCAACAAATGAAAAATAATTTTGTTTTGTTCAATACTACCTATTTTCATATTTATATTTTATTTTAACAATTTTATAATATAATAAATATTTATAATATCATTTTTTTCAAATTTTTAAACATTAAAAGGTAATGATTTGATTTTTAAATGTTATTTCAATATATATTTTAATTTTTGTTAAAATAAAATTTTAAAAATGACGTGTAGCAAGAAAAGAATAAATAAAACTATTTTTTCAGTCAATGTAATTACATTATTTTATTATATTAGAGTGTGTTTATTATTTAACTATGCGTTCTACACATAATATCTTATCCACTATTTTTATGAAAAATGGTTTGTGCTTGCATTTTTTTCAATCCATTGTTTATGATAGGTCGTACATTTTTAGGTGTTGTTTTGAACAAGAAAGTTAGTGTTCTCACCAAATAATCAACATTTACTATTTTTTATCATTGTAAAGTGCAGATTGAAAAGACATTTTAAAATGAAATTCTAAAAGTGACATGTATAGCAAAAAAATAATCAATAAAGTTACATCTTTTCATTCAATACAATTACATTATTTTATTATACTAAAATATGTTTGTTGTTTAATTATATGTTATCTACTATTTTCATGAAAAAAAGGTATATGCTTGCATGTTTCTACTATTTTCATGAAAATAAGTTATATGCTTGCATTTTTTTATAGCCATTGTTTATAATAAGTCGTATATTCTTAAATATTTTTTTGAGCAAAAAAGGTAATATTCCTATTAAATAGTCAAACTTATATTATTGTTTATCATTGTAAGGTACACATTGAAAAGACATTTTATAATTTTTTGTCTAAATTAGTATTTAAATTATAAACACCATCAATTCTTACATTGAAAATTTGCATTAGCATAATGTCAACACACTCAAGACATATAGAGGGAATGTATATATATTGAACATTTATCAATCACTGAACAATCCTATTGTTATGGTGAAGTTTGTTGATGGAACATATTAATATAGATATATTTTTTTCCAATCCATAAATTAAATATATACTATACAATATTTGTGTATTTTTAAAATAATCAATCACATCATAACATGTAAAATTTATAATTATTAGATATGCAATGTTGAACACGTGTAAATCTATGTAAATATATTGAATCATTTTTTTTCCATTCATTTTAAATTTATTATTTTAAATCAATTCAAAATATGATTTATATTCTGATTTACAAAATAAAATAAAAATATATATATTTTAAACATTTATTAAATTCTAAGAAAAAAAAATCAAAACTCTAATATATCACCAATTAATTGTCACGTGAATCCCAAATTAGAATGCTCAGCATCTTCTGCCTTTCCTCTAGAATGATTTTTCCTCTCTAATGTGAAAGACACATCAATTTTTCTTAACGGAGATGAGAGAAAAACACACAAATTAGCAAGCAATAGGAATTCATTAAAAAAAATATTCATGTGCTGCAGGATGTACCCTTCAAATTATTTGATGTGATTGTGGCTTGTCATAACAGGGGGTGTACAATTTAGAGGGAAAATAGGAATAAATTGCGTAATCCCACATACTAACATCTACTCCATTGGACTCGTTTTGCACCAACGGGCTAGCTGAATCATGATGAAGTGAACAGTACTTTGAGTGATTATCTCCAACACATTTATCATGCCACTGACACTCGAAAACAAAATATAGTGTAGGGCACCAATATTTCAATGGTTTATCTTTGATCTGAAAGAAAAAATTCATTTCATACTCCAACATTTGTAGTGTTTCAAAAACCATCCACATCCTTTGCTCAGTTTAAATATAAAGAGGAACAAGAAACGAACACATTTTTTCAAACTGAGGAATGCGAACAACTAAATGTATCAATTTCTATGTTCTTTTACAATGGAACTACTGACAGTTGGTATTTTAAGAAAGCATAGAGGTAACCAAATTAAATATAAAATGTTTTATAGATCATTTTCAAATATTTAGGAATGGTCATATTTATGTTGATCAATAAATAAGACTAATGAGGTGAATTATCAAAATTAGTATATAATTTTAAAAATATATCATTCATTGTCATCATCATCATCATTATAATTTATTCAATTAATAAAATAAACTTTAATTATTATATTTTCATAAGATATTTTGTGTTATCACAAATATAATATATCGATCTTTCAATAAATTGAGACTATTTATGTATTTATTTATTCATCCGTCTATTCAGACAGATAAATAGACAAATAAATAAATAAATAAATAAATAGATAGATAGAGACACACACACACACACATCAATTTAACCATTTTTTCATATTATCAATTGTAAACATATTATTTGTGCCTATTAACTTAGTTTTAAAAATAACTTATTAATAAAAAGATCATTAAGTTATTGATTGTCCCTCTCAATATAAATGAACATTGAGAATATATTTTTATATATAATCAAACGGTATTGTGATTGAATCTTGTGAGTGCAAAGATATTATGAAAACCTTATGCATAGTTAATACATAGAAGGATAAAGTGACCTTATAGTTGCTTGTACATGAAGATCCCATGACTACTCTATGTATTTTGTGTATATGTGATTTAGTGACCACTATGCACATGAATCATACATAAATTCTTTATTTTTTAATTAGCTCATAAGCCGAGCATGAGCCCAAAATTTCACATTCAATCTTTCCTTATGAATCCTTTGGTAGTTTTCAGAGGTCTAAAGATGCCTTAAAAATTATTACATTATTGTGTCTATGAATAATTAAAGGAATTTTGTCATAATGAAAGTGTTATTATTTATTGTATGGAGGTGACACGAATAATATAGAGCCTTTTTATATCAAGATTATTATGTCCTTATACAATAACCTCATGACCCCTATGTGTTTTTAGATGTATCACATTTATTTACAATATAGAAATATATTAGGAAACCTAATTGATTGTATGTATGTATGTATGTATGTATGTATGTATGTATGTATGTATGTATGTATGTATGTATGTATGTATGTGGAAAAATATAAGTATACAAATTAATTCGATAAAATCATATTACATTAGATAATAGATTTTTATGTGTATGTTGGTAAATTGGTATCAAACAATGTGTGTAAACTTAATTATCATAGAAAAATAAAGTTAGTTGGATTGTAGTAGTACAAGAGGGTGTTACAAATTATTTTAAGACATGCATGAAAAGGGTTTTCAAATTATGCCCTCCAATTCTTATATTATATACAAATGCAAAATGTTGAATCATGTAAAAGACATGTGCATTGATTGAAAAAACATCTAAACAAATTTTATAAGAGTGTGAGATATACAAAATTTATGCAAAATGTTTTGAAAAAACTCTTGATTTAAATCAATGGGAAATGTAAAGTCATATAAAAGGCACATCAATTGGTTTAAAACTTGAGAAATCACCTCAAATAAATTTATGGAAAAAAAGGATTTAAAAAATATGGTGTTAAACTATAGGACTTAATGAAGCATTATCAAGCATACCTTACCACTTCAAAATTTAGTTTACAAAACCATATAATACAATGATTGTATAACATAAAAAAAAATAAAAATAAAAAAATAAAATAAATGAATTTTATTTCTCAAACTATTTAACTTAACCAAACACTCCCAAAGATATACTAGTTTTAGCAATATGTGGTTAACAAAACACCTTAAAGCTCCACACATTTTCATTGAGATGCTAATTGTTTCAATAATGTATTGGGTAGTTGAATCAATTTAATCGAAGAAAAATATTATATTTATAAATATGATATTCCACTAAAATTTATGTGTGTATCTACCTAGGCTTCTTCACGTCCATCTCTTGAGATACGATGTCTTCCCATCACCATCAACACCTAGTTCACATTGAAATATTACACTACTTCAATGGTTTGTATGGATTTGTCCTT
Source organism: Torreya grandis (assembly GCA_037957365.1). Taxonomy (NCBI): domain Eukaryota; kingdom Viridiplantae; phylum Streptophyta; class Pinopsida; order Cupressales; family Taxaceae; genus Torreya; species Torreya grandis. Next base: position 1,159,946 of record JARHVA010000126.1, read on the forward strand.
CTCCCCTAATTTTCATTTTATTAAGCTCGTCATGAAATGGAACATCTAATCCTAACACAATGCATTATCATGCTATAAGAAGGAACACACCACTTCATTTTTTATCATCACCTCTATTATAAATATTAAATTATTGTTGCTTAATATTGCATACGTAAAAAATGATATAAGGTCAAAAGTTAGTTTTGAGTGAGATATGACTATATATTTACACTCTTTCATTGATAAAACCTAACTTTATCAAAACATCTATTAGTGTTCCTAGCATAACTTACTCTTTTAGGGTAAATGCTAGCATTTTGTCTCCTATAATTAAGACCAAGATAATGTATGGATGAATGACCCTAATGAGGATTGTTTAAGGTGGTTCCATAAATATTAATCTATACATTATTTTAAGGAAGTATTGGACCTCTGACCTTATGGTTAAGAGGCACATCTTCTTGCTAAATGTGTTATTCCAACTTCATTATGTGCATAAATAATTGAATCCTTACAAAGAATGTTAAAATCAGTACAAATTAGTTAAAATAATCATATAATTTGTATTATTATTCAAATAATTAAATGTAAAATGAAATAAATTTATAAAAAGAATTAAAATCTTTCTTTCCTGGCATTTAAACCTAAAAATAAATCTATCTCTCGATAAACAAGATGTTAGTAAAAAAATAGTAAAGTTCTTATTAATCAAGCATACAAAAAATAGAAAAGACACACAAGATAAAAACAACTAGTAGTTGCCCTAAAATTCCATGCTATAATAGAAGGAATGTAATTTTTTGTTTTTGGTAAAGAGGGGTTTTGTTAAAAAAGAGTGTAAAGTTACAATTTTCACCATTTATGAATGAAGCATTAAGCAAAAATAATCTACTATTTTGGGTGGAGGTGATGGTGGAAATGAGGTGATGTGTTCCTTTGTACTTCGTGAAAACAACTTGTATGTGGAGAAGATGTTTCATTTCAAAGTGAGTTTGAGAGATGCCAAAGTGGTGGGGAAGGGAAAGGTAATACAAAAAATGAAAGCAGTAATTTATTTTAAGATGAACATAGTGGGGATGGTGAAGGGCAATGATAGGGTATTTCAAGAAATGGACTCAAATAACTCCATGTAGATACACATGCATAGTTTAGTGATATGTCACATTTATCAATGCAATATGCAGTTTTCAATGAACTCTTTTAACTACCCAATATATTACTGAAATGGGTGACATAAATAGAAATTATATTAGATATCTAATGACTCCTCTAAAAAAATATATAATGCACCATGTGTCAATTTAGATGACTCTAAAACTAATTAAATAAATAAAAAAAGTGTCCTTTAATTATATAAAACTAAATTAGATGACTCTTAAACCAACTGAACAAAAAATGAAAAGGCTTTCTCAATGAATGTTGATGTATTTATGAATTATGAAGCTCATATAAATCATTAGAGACATATTGAATATGGTTCATATGTTCTTTTATAATTGGAATGTCTGAATGCATTTTATGTATACACATACAAAATTATCATCAATCATCGAATAAGAATTTAAAATTTGTGAGACATTCAAACCGTTGTAATAGGTGATGGTTCACCTTCACTAGGTATCTTTTTAGGTTACATATCTATTCATAATTTGGCATAGTTGATATTAGAGAGGGTGTGGCATTGCAAAATATTTGTTTTATATTTATTTATAATTATATATCTTTCAATATTATGATAGTGTGGACAAGTGGTAAAATCCTTTATAATATTGCAAGAAAGACAATTGTCAATAATTATAGGGCCATAAACTTGGTAGCATTGGAGGGCTCCTAATTTGTTAGTATTGTTTTCAATTAATTTTATTTGTATAATGAGTATCTTCGACTTTCAAAATTGATGCTATAAAGGGTATGACATTGCAGAGGGTTGATTTTATCTTTGTTTTTAGCATTTTTTTTTTTTTTTCAAGTAATAGATTTCAACTTTTTAATTACTATTTTTTTTCTATCCAATCATAGTACTTTAGTTACTTTAGTTGTCAAATATAATGTTTAAGCTTTTTTTTTTAAATAATATTTATCTTACATTCTATTGGCTTAAAAAAATTTGATATTTAAATTTATTTGTTTTTTTTCAAAAAAAAAGTGAGATTTATCTTACATTTTATTAAAAAAATTTAAAATAATAAATATATAAACTTTTTTTTAGATTAAACAAAATATTTTTTTTAATTCACTTTCTAGAACGAATAGTTACCATTTTGAAAATTGTACTGTGAAGAAAATATTGTACCATCATTTTGAAGAGGGGTGAAGGTACTTATCATCAGCTCTGGTCAACACTTACTACTAGGTACTTTGCATCTCCTGGATGATTCTATTGCGACAGAAAAATCCCAATTCCAATGTTCCATTCTGTGAAATTATAGTCTGATTTCCGGTGAGTGAGGCTTCGAGAGGGAGCACATCTCCACCGCCAACTCCATATAATTCTGCAATAAAATTTTCATAGTAAGAGCTAAAAGAAAATAGTGTAAACAATTAAATGCTAATAAAGCATTCTTAGCGATTTCCATAATGCTCTGGTACACGGAAATGAGTGTAAGAAATAAATAAATGGATGAGGGGGGACGTAATTGAGCCGAAATTGACTCCTCCCATTGACCTGAGGAACTTGACAAACAATTTGACAGATTTCAATTCATCTTCATGAAAATTGATAGTTTTCTTTTCATGCCACGAAGGAAAGATTTGAGTTCCTTTTTTTAAAAAAAATCCTTTTACATTTAATTCCTTTAATAAGAACAATTCACTAATTTATAGTTATTTTAACATTCTTCCTAAGAATTCAATTACTTGTGCACATAATATTGTTTAGCATCAACTTTTATTTTATTTATTTAATATTTTTTCTTGTTTAAATGCTTCCCAGTTTGATTTCTTCGTGATGCCTACTTTCCAACAAACTTGGAAGGATGGGAAGGTTACAAAATTTTATTTATTCAAGCAACTCAGTCAACGTGGATCCAATTTTATTTTTAAATTAGTTTTTATTAAAATAAGAAAGAAAAGATAGATTGATTTATTTTTTTGATATTAATCATTATTATATGGTAAATTAACATTCCAACCAAACAATTTAATAAAAAATTTGTACATATTTTTAATATATATATATAATATAACATCTAAATTTTTTGATTTTTTTGTATTTTAAAAATAATTGGTAATTATTATTCAAATATATTAAGTTTAAATGCACTTTGTTGTCTTAAATTAATCTAAGTCATCTTCAACTTTAAATATTTTATTGAATTTGAAGTAATAATATTACTTAATAAGTGAATGGATACAAATTAAGATTATATTTTAAAGTTTTTCAAAATATTATGTCTTTATTTTAGGCTTAATCATAATTTATTATTAAGAAAAAGATATTTTAAATTGGTGTGAAGGATCTAACATTTTAACATTTCAAAGTCAATTACGTTTAATTCAAAGTCTTATACAAATTATGCATCAAATAAGCCTACAATGTAATTGTTGCATAATTTAATAAAATAACCAATCAATATGAAAGAGATGAGATTTATCCTAAACATTAGTTTAGAGTTAAATTATATATTAAACATTATCCTTGATAATAGTCACACTATAAATAGTTAGTAAAAATGTATTGATAGAAAAATTGAAAAATATATTATTGGCATTCGATTAAAAAAAGATAATATAAATTTAAAATTTAATCTAATTATATACTAAAATTAATTAGATGTACTCTACATTAATATTAATCATTACTAAATTATAAATAAACATTAAAACAAAAAAATTCAATAAAAAATCATATAGATATTTTTAATATTTATATTCAAATAGTATAACATCTTAAAACTTTTTGATTTCTTTGTATTTTAAAAAACAATCGATAATTAATGTTCAAATATAATCCATCTTTAGTTGATTTAAATCAACTTCTAACTTAAAATATTTTACTCAATTTTAAGTAATAATATTACTTAAAAAGTGAATGGATACATGTTAAGACTAGATTTTAAATTTTTTAAAAATATCATGTCTTTATTTTAAAATCGATCACCTTTTATCAGGGAGAATGAAAAAGATATTTTAGATCAGTGTGGAGGACCTAACATTTTAATATTTCAGTCAATTACGTTTAATTCAAAGTACTGCGCAATTTACGTCTGTCTAACTGCTGCGCAATTTAATAAACTAACCAGTAAATTTTAAGTTAATGGCGTCCTAACTGCTCCGCAATTTAATAAAATAACCAGTCATTAGGGAGGAGCCGAGATTTAAAGTCAATTGCGTCTACGGTATAACTACTCCGCAATTTTAATAAAATAACCACTCAACGTGGAGAGGTTGAGATTTAAAGTCAATTGCGTCCCTGTCCAACTGATGGTGGGATGCAATTCCTATTTCTTCCACTTATTTACTTGGATTGAAAAATAACAACCATAACATTATGGAAATGGCCAAGAATGTTTTATTAGCATTCAATTGTCTGCAATATTTTCTTTTAGCTCTTAAAATGCTGATTTTACTGCAGAATTGTGATTCGTTAGGAATTGTCGGGCGAGATGTGCTTCCTCTGGGAGCCTCACTCACCGGAAATCAAACTATAATTTCACAGAATGGAACCTTTGAATTGGGATTTTTCTGTCCCAGTGGAACCAATAACTGGTATCTTGGCATCTGGTATGCCCAAATCTCTGACAAGACCGTCGTTTGGGTGGCTAACAGAGAGACTCCGGTCAGAAACACGCCTGGCATTTTGAAGCTGTCCACAGATGGTTATCTCACAGTGTCTGGTTTAGAAGGACAAGCAGTTTGGTCGAGTGATAAGAGCCAGCAATCTAAAGCCTCCAGGGCTTTGATATTGGACACCGGTAATTTCGTTGTCTTAGGCGCTCGAAACACTTCTGAGATTGTTTGGGAGAGTTTCAGACATCCGGGAGATACATGGTTGCCGGGGATGAAATTGTGGCAAGACATGAACCTAATTTCTTGGAAAAGTTCGAAGGATCCAGCACCTGGACCCTTCGTTTATGAAAAAGATCCATCCTCAGGAAAGACAGACTTGCACTTGCGCCATGAAAACGGTGTTTCTTATTGGACAACTAGAGAGTGGGCTGGTAACGATTACACCAATATCCAGGGGAACAACGATTTCAACCATATCGGCGGGTTATCAGCTATACTTTTGTACGAATATGTCCAGGTTTCTCATTCAAGAATGTATACCGTATGGTCGGTAGTACCAAAAAACCATACGATGTTGGCGCGGCAAGTTTTGACCAATAAAGGTGACCTGTTAACGTACTTCTTCGTCGATAACAGCAGATGGAACATAATTTGGTACGCACCCCGATATGAGTGCACAGTCTATGGTGTATGCGGGGCTTATGGAGTGTGCAACAATAACGACTTCTTCCAATCTTGCAGCTGTCTGCAAGGCTTCCGCCCCTCCAACGATAGTGCGTCGAATTCAGACGAGTGGTCGTCAAGCGGTTGTGTTCGGCGTAGGCCATTAATCTGCTCTGTTGCAAATGGCACCACGGATGGTTTCCTACAAGTCAGGGACAAGTCCTTGTCGGCTGAAAAAGCTGTGGAATATAGCCAAGAGTCAAGTCTACAAGGATGCAGAACTGCTTGTCTCAACAATTGCTCCTGCACAGCCTTTGCTTTCACTAATTCTGATCCTCCAATTTGTAGATTGTGGTTTGGCGATTTGTTAAACATGCGCGATACTTCTGACGGCCAGCCCTTCTTCATTCGATTGGCTGCTTCCGATTTGTTACAGTCGTCATCCAACGTAAAGAGAAAAAAAGGTAGAGTCCTTGCCTTTTCCATTTCGTTTACTATGGGTGTTGTTGTTTTGGCTTTCTTGTTTGCATTGTTCATTCAGCTTAGGCGGAGAAGATTGCTTCAAAAATACAAAGAGGATGACATGCCAGCGTCGCTCAGAACATACCCTTACAAAGAGCTGAAAACTGCCACCAACAATTTCACCCACAAGCTGGGGAGCGGAGCATTCGGCTCAGTATTCAAAGGATTTCTCTCAAACGGTACACTTGTGGCCGTCAAAAAATTAGAAAGCTCTATAGGAGGAGAAAAACAATTCCGTGCAGAAATAAGAACCATTGGAAACATACAGCATATCAATTTAGTCAGGCTCATGGGATTTTGCACAAAGGGACCTCAAAGATTACTTGTTTATGAGTACATGCCCAACGGTTCCCTGAATTCTTTCCTATCCAGCAACCCTGAAGGAGTAAGGATGGTGTTGGACTGGAAGACCAGATTTGATATAGCTTTAGGCACTGCAAGAGGTTTAGTTTATCTCCACGAAGAATGCAGAGATCGCATTATACACTGTGATATCAAACCAGATAACATTCTTCTGGATGGCAATTTCTCTCCAAAATTGGCTGATTTTGGGTTTGCAAAGCTTGTTGGTAGAAATTTTAGCAGGGTGTTGACGACTACAAGAGGAACGAGAGGTTATTTGGCTCCAGAGTGGATCTCCGGCCTTCCAATCACTCCAAAAGTAGACGTATACAGTTTCGGCATGACTTTGCTGGAAATAATATCAGGGCGAAGAAATCTGGACCTGAGCGTGCAAGAATCTAGATACTACTTTCCTACGTGGGCTGCCACTCAAATTGAAAAGGGAAACATGATGGGCCTTGTGGATGAAAGGATTGGAAATAATGCAAATGCTGAGGAGGTTAGAAGAGCAATCGTGGTAAGCATTTTGTGCATTCAAGACGATGAGAATGTGAGACCAAGCATGGCAGAAGTTGTTCTGATGCTCGAAGGGAAAATAGAGTCTGATACAAAACAAATTGAGAGATCTGTTAAAGTGCTTGTGGTCGAGCACATAGAGAATGATGATAAATTAAATTGAGATGGTGTTATGTATTAGTTCTTAGAGAGTAAAAAAGTGGTCTTCTTTGCATATGTTAATTGTAATGAACTCTTTGTATATAGGGGAAGAATTGAGATTGGTAATATTCACTTATCTTTTTTATAAGTTTATTTCTTTTACATTTTCTATGTGTCGAGTATTTAGAGGGATTTGTAAGCCATTGGATAATATAATAAATTATCATTTTTATCAGTTCAATTATAACTTTCTTAACAATTTTTAATTTTTAGATTAGTTAATAAAAATAGCTAAAAGGATTAACCATAATGAGACTAGTGTTTTAAATTAGATATCTTAAAAGCTCTGTGATCAAAATCATTACTCTACATTTATTTTTTTTATAAACTTCAATTATAAAATTTTAGTCATATTTTTGTGCCTTTTGACTTATAATTAATATCAATACTTTACCTATTAACATAAATATTAATTGTTCCCAAAAATATTTGATTTGAATAACTTATTTTTAATTTATGTATTTGCATAAAATATATAATAATATTCATAGAAATGAATTTTAACTATTGCAAATCAAATGGAACTTAACATTAAAGTAGATCAAGAAAACTAATGCAATCAATAAGAAATAAAACTAGAGAAGACAAGGTTTACACACTACAATAAATTGGGTTGTTTTGAGATAATATTAAAGACAATACTTAAGTAAATAGTCTCAAATTAAGAAAAAAAAATTATATATTGTCTCAATGTGAATGTCTCTAATTATTGTCTTAAATAATTATCTCACTAGAAACAATATACAATACTACTTATTTTGACTCTTGAGAGACTATCATTTTTGTCTCTTGAGAGACAATATCATTTTGTCTCTCAAAAAAAAAATATCATATTAATCTCAACTATTGTATCTTGAGAGATAAGATGAATTTAATAAATTAAATAAATTTTAAATTTTTTATAGTGCAACCAATCAATAAATATCATTAATTACACCAATAATAATTTGGGTGGAATGTTGTGTCTAGAATTTATGGGTCTGCAAGAATTTTGTTATATCAAAAAGGATAAATTAGAAAATGTGCTTAAATGGTTTTAACCCTTAACATAGAATGCCAAAGGAATGAATTTAAATATATTTCTATAATATTCATTCCTAGAACTATGTGATTCATCTGGACATGCCATCATCCTTAGGTTGTTTAAATCTTGTTGTATCAATTTTCCATTATATTATTTCTCCAAAGTGTAATTAAAAAATCTTACTCTTCTTATTTTATTGATCCTTATTCAAACTCATTTTCATAAAATATGATATCTAACATAGGGTTTACAACATTAACAAGATCCACATATTTGACACTTTCTATCTAAACAATAGACTATTAAAAAATAACAGGGCACAAAAAGATGTCAACAAATTGAACAAAAGAAAACAAAAACAACAACTAGCATGAATATTATAGATATTTGAGTTGGCTTGGATATTTAGTAGCTAATGCCTTTTTATATCACCACAATTAACACTCAAACAAATTTGAAGGAAATTATGAAACATCATGTAAATAATTAGGTAATTCTTGTAAGTTAAAAATGACTTTACACAGTTGTATATCTTCTAGACATTGTTATAGCAAATAAAATAAATTAAATGTCATGTTTGCAATGATATGAATTATAAAAAATGTTAGTATTATAAAATTAAGAGGAAAGGCAGCTTGGAAATACTTGATAAAACTTCCTAGAGACTTGTGGCCTAGTGCTTACTTCCAGATTAGGAAATCATTTGATGACATATTTATCTCTTTTTTTTAATCTTATGTATTGACTTGCATCACTAATAAATATGTAATATTAATATCTAACTTTGTTGAAATAATAAAAAATAGATATTTTCAAACCCAATTGCCACCCATCCTTCACCTATGATATTCAAGGAATTAAATAACTCACTAAAGTGAATTTATTTAACATATGCCACCAACCATTTTTGGCAACATCATGTAAAATATCACTCTGATCTTCTAAATGAATCCAACATGTGTCCCAAATTTAATCAACTCACCTATTAGCATGCCTATGCAATTCATGATGGAATAAATAGAGGAAATTATGTTAAAAAGAGTATTTGTAAAATAATCTCAGATAAAAGAGAACATCCTTCAATGAAGGAAATTATGTACTGAAGGAAAACATCCTTTAGAATAGGTTTATTTTTCTCCCTTAATTTATGAAGTATATTTTTTTTAACAAGTTTGATATAAAATTATGGGTGTTAATTAGACTTATGAATTCATTTGTTTTATGATTTTAATGCTTAAGAATCTAAGCCATTGAGGCCTTTACAAAATTTAATTCATTAATAATACACTTGAACTACCTAGTCAAGTGGATAATCCATGTGGAGGAATAAAGTTTATTAAAATGGGACAAAGGTCATTTTTGTTTTAAAAACAATATCCCAATTTTTTTTTAAATAACCATCCACTTGGGAGTGGGAAATATTAAAATTTGGGACTTATATTTTAAAATATCTAATGAAATAATCAAAGTCATAAATAGGATATTTAAATAGGGATTTAATTAAATTTGATTTTACGATGGGAATAATTAGTTATGTGGAAAGAATACCTTGGTGGCATTAGTGGAATTATATGGTAAAATTTATAATGGTGTAATGTGGATAAAGGTCAGTTTGGTCTCACATCTGCAACACAACACCCATTAGCAACATAATAAAATAATTCTATATAAAAAATAATTATATCAATTCTTTATATTTTTTCCACATGTTGAATTTCATATTGTGACACTTGTCTTTTATACATTTTTATATTCAAACCAATTGACAAGTGAAAATCCTATGGATCATTTTGAAATTTCTATCCATTGTAGAAAACAACACATTATTCCAAGACATGTGATTAGAACAACCTGAATCTAAATACCAAACCTCATTTTGACTATTTTCAGATTTGTCATATGAAATGAATAAGTTTCATGATGCATCACCATCCTCATTAGCATAATTAACACTTTTATTTTCATTTCATGCTTATAATCTACATTCCCAATCAAATTGACCATACTTGTGACAATAATAGCATTGAATATTTTTTTATCAAATATACCTCTACCTTTACCTCTTCTATTTGAACCACCTCTTCTTCCTCTGTATCCTCTTGAATAACTTCAATTAATGTCTTTACATTGTCCTTGATTGTGTTTGTAATTATCTTTGCCTTGTACATGGTTATTCTTATTCCTAGTGCTAGTACCTTCATTCTTTGTGATCTTTAATTTTGAGGCAAAATCCTTCTCATCACTTTCATTTAATGTGTCTCTCAATATTTCTTCATGAGACCAAGAGATCCAACCAAGTGATCAAATTTAAGAGTAGTCAAATCTTTTATTTCTTCAATAATTATGGCAACATGATTCCACCTTGGTGTTAGAGACCTTAACACCCTTTTTAAAACAATCTCTTTATTCAACATTTATCCAAGTTTATCTATCTTGTTAACTACATCCTTTACTCTTACATAGAAATCATTCACACTTTCAGCTTCTCGCATCTTCAAATTCTTAAATATTATGTTCAATGTTTGTAATCTAACCACTTTGCCTTTCTTGCTACCTTGGTATGATTCTTGTAGAGTCTTCCAAGGATCCCTCATTGTCTTTGCACATGTAACTCATGGAAAATGGTTCTTGTCTAGATTTGTTTGAATATGAAATAGATCTTATGAGTTATTGTTCTAGATTCCTTCTAGCTTGCCTATCATTAGTTGGAATAGTGGCCCAATTAGCTAGTTCATGATAACCAATTTCTAAAATCTCTCATAATTATTTTCTGATCAAAAGAGTCATCATTTTGATCCTCAAATAATCATAATCATTACCACTAAGTTATGGAATAGGAATAGTTTTAGAGTTTGACATGATCAATTGTTAGAAATATCTGAAACAAAAAACATCCACCCAAAAACCAAGCTCTTACACCATTTAAAGATTTTCAAATATAGAAAAATAAACCATCGCACAGAAATAAATTAGAAGCTCACAACTAAATATATGCAATATTCATAACCAAAAGAAATATAGAATAGTCAAAATAAAAATACTTCTTCAAATTATTCAAATCATTCTCCATAATAATAAAGATCAATTACAATGTGTTAATATAATTTCATATTAATTAAATTATTAAATTAGGCTTTTGCTCTAGTCTTTGTAATAAACTTGAATTATTTAATTAAGATGTTACTTTAGGCTATGTCATAAAACTCAGTTGTAAGATCTCTTTATTTACTCAAAACAATCAAGACTGGTGGAGTTGAATCTTCCTCCTTGTTCACATAGACACAATCCTCTAAACTTGGCTAGAATTGAATTACATGGGGAATGACGAAGCTTGAGAAGAATCTACAAATCTAATAGTACATAACAATTAACAATTATCTGATCTATCCTTATTTCTATACTCAACCCCATAGGGACTTATTGAATGACACTCTTGTTTAGACTAGGCAATGACAAATTTTTGCCATGAATACTTTTTTTAATATTAACATAGCCATCATGTTTTGAGATGTCCTTACTTAAAGAATTGACATGGAAAATATGGAAAATCCATATGGCTATTTGTTCACTAAGGTATTTAATATAAATTTAGAATTAATTAGGTCATGTATTAATTTTCCCTAGGTCTATGCCACATAGGGTTTAAAACCCTCACTAACCTAGATAGAAGAGTCTATCAGCCATAATGTTAGGATAAGCACCATATAGCATTCTCATAGAATGCATGAATCCCAAAAAAATACAACACTAAAGCCATTCTTTAAAAAAACCTTGATTTTAGACATTTTCCCCATGAACAATAGTTTATAATGAAAATGACCATAATAGATTCTAAATCCTTGTGAAAAATTCAAAAAAGATGTTCTCTAACCATTTTTAATAAAATGATGGGTCCATACTTGGTGATATCAGTGGTTACACATTATAGGCAATGCCAAATGGAAGTGAGTATTAATTTTTATGATGGTGACACTTGTCACTATCAACATCTCATGGGAACATAGAATTTATAGGATCCTAAGTCAAAAAGTGAGGGGTGATCACTACATGGCCTTGTGGTGGCATGATTATACAAGGTGGCACAATCTTGGAGTTTCATTCCATAGAGACCTAGTTGGTTGCACAAACTGATGTAAAACATAGAGATAATTGCATTGAGAGATAGAAACTAAAAATGGCATACCATTAAAGAGAGATAATTTTTCACATTATGACTTATTAATAATGTATTCATTTGAGAATAAGGGCTCAGATTCTACCATCATTCAATACATAGCCAATTGTGAACTAGAAAGCATTTTAGTGGATTCAATAGGGTTAAGGGTTGTGTAAAATATTGGTGCTTCTTAATTATGATATTAATTCCTAAGGTTCACATAGATAAGTGTTTAATCACTATGACCAAGACATCATGTTAAGGTTAATTTTTAAATTCATTGTGATAATTAATATTAATCCTAAAGTGTCACAGATTTCAACATGCTTTAGACTCAAAAGTTTCATGGTTTAAGGTTTATGTGATTGATACATATCTAGGTGTTTGCCTTTATTAAATTAAGGCTTGTCTATAAAGCCTAAAATATGATCATTCAATATATGCATATAATAGGTCATAGTATAAAATAATATTGGGATTTAATACCAAAGATCTCAAAAGGATTAGATGATTATATTCAAGGATAGATCATGAATATATATAAATCAAAAATTACTTGAAAATAGTTACTAGTTATACTAAAATTATTTACTAATAACTACTAGTTAATTTAAGAATTTACTAATATAAGATTACACTAACATTCCCCCTTTTATAAGATTACACTAACACCTCAAATAAATTTATGGAAAAGGCTTTCAAAAAGATGGTCTTAAACTATGAGACTTAACGAAGCACTACCAAGTATACCTTACCAATTCAAAATGTGGTTGACAAAATCATAGAATACAATGATTGAAGAACATACAAAAAAAATTATGAAAGGAATTTCTCAAATAATTTGACCTAACGAGATAGTCCGAAAGATACACTAGTTCTGACAATATGTGGTTAACAAAACACCTCAATGAACCACATGATTTCATTGAGATGCTAACTATTTCAATAACATTTTGAGTAATTAAAACAATGTATTAAAATCTACATATTACATTTATAAATGTGATATGCCACTAAAATTTTTGTGTGTATCTACCTAGATTCTTCAAGTCCATACCTTGAAATACCATGTCTTCCTCTCACCATCAACACCTAGTTCACATTGAAATATTGCAATTATTTAATGTTTTATATGACTTTTCCCTTCAACCCTAATTTGCCTTTTCTCAAGCTCATCATGAAATGGGATGTCTCCTCCTAACACAATGCATTGTCATGCCATATGAAAGAACACACCACCTCATTTTTTATCATCACCTCCATTATAAATATCAGATTATTGTTGCTTAATGTTATATGCATAAAAGATGACATGAGGTCAAAATTTAGTTTTGAGTGAGATATGACTATGTATTTACACTCTTTTATTTACAAAACTTGAGTTTATCAAAACATCTATTAGTGCCCCTAACATAACTTACACCTTTGGGACAAATTCTAGTATTTTGTATCTTAGAATTTTGACAAAGGTGATGTATGGATGAAATACCCTAATGAGTATTGTTTAAGTTGTGATTCCATAAATATTATATTATACATGTTATAATGAAGTATTGGACCTCTGACCTTAAGGTTAAGAGGCACATCTTCTTTCTAATTGAGTTATTCTAATTTCATTATGTGCACAAATAATTTAATCCTCATGAAGAAGTTTTAAATGAGTAAAAATTGGTTAAAATTATCTTATAATTTGTATTCTTATTAAAATAATTATATATAAAAGGAAACAAATTTGTAAAAGGAATTCAAATCTTTCCTTCATGGCATTTAAACCTAAAAATAAATATATTTCTTGATAAATAAGATGTTAGTAAAACTTCCTATTAATCAAGTATATAAAAAAATAGAAAAGACAAACAAGGTGAAAGTAATTAGCGGTTGCCCTAAAAGTGCATGTTATGTTAGAATGAATGTAACTTTTTGTTTTTTGTAAATTAGGGTTTTGTAAAACAAGTGTAAAGTTACAATTTTCATCATTTATGCATGAAACATTAATAAAAAATAATCTATTATTTTAGTTGGAGGTGATGGTGAAAATGAGGTGATGTGTCCCTTAATACAATGTGGAAATGACCTGTGTGGGGAGGAGACATTCCTTTTCATAGTGAGTTTGAAAAATGACAAAGTGGTGGGGAAGGGCAAGGCAATACAAAATATGAAAGCGATAATTTTTTTTAAGACAAACATAGTGGTGATGGTGAGGGGAAATGATAGGGTATTATAGGGTATTTCAAGGGATGGATTCAAAGAACTCTCTATATATACATGTGCATAGTTTAGTGACATGTCACATCTATCAATGCAATATGTAATTTTCACTGAATTGTTTTAGCTACCCAATACATTATTGAAATAGGTGGCATCTAAATAGAAATGGTATTAGATATCTAATGACTCCTCTTAAATTTTAGATAATGCACCATGTGTCAATTAAGATGATTCTAAAACTAATTATATGAATTTTTTTACTACTTAACTATATAAATCCAAATGAGATGACTCTTAAACTAACTAAAAAAAAAAATGAAAAGACATTCCCAATGAATGATGATGTATTTATGGAATTATGAATCTCATATAAATGATTAGAACATATTGACTATGCTTCATATGTTCTTCTATGCGAATTGGAATGTCTGAATGCATTTTATCCATACACACACAAAATTATTGTCAAGCATCGAATAAGAATATGAAATTTGTGAGACAATCGAACCTTTATAAAAGATGATGATTCACCTTCACTACGTGTCTTTTCAGGTTACATATTTGTCATAATCTATTGTACTTGATATCAAAGACGGTGTGGCATTGCAAAATATTTGTTTTATATTTTGTACAAGTATATATCTTTTAATATCGTGATAGTGTGGACAAGTGGCAAAATCTCATGTAATATGACAAGAAGATAACTGTCAATAATTACAGGGCCATAGACTTGGTAGCATTGGGGGGCTCCTCTTTTGTTAGTGTTGTTTTCAATTAACTCTATTAGTATAATGTGTATCTCAATCTCTTAAAATTAATGCTATAGAGGGCATGACATCGTAGAGGGTTAATTCTAGCTTTGTCTTTAACCTCAATTTTTGTTATATTATTTTTTGTGATATATTTGAATTTTTCTATTGGTAACTTTTTTCTAGCCAATCACAATATTTTACTAATCAAAAACAATGTTTGAGTTTGTTGTTGTTTTCACAAAAAAGTGACACTTGTCTTACATTTTATTGATGTTTAAAAAAATAAACTTATAATTTTTTTTTTCTTTCACCAAAAAGATATATTTTTTTTTATGGGATATATATATATCTTTCTAAAATTTATAGCTGACACATTAAAAATTTCTTCGTAAAATATAATTTTGAAAAAAAAATTGTACCATCATTTTGAAAAGTAATGGTATTTATCATTAACTATGATCAACATTTATTGCTAGGTATTTTGTATCTCCTAGATAATCCTATTGGGACAGAAAAATCCCAATTCCAATATTCCATTATGTGAAATTACTATCTGTTTTCCACAGAGTGAGGCTCCGCGAAGAAGCACATCTCCACCAGCAACTCTTAACGAATCACAATTCTGCTGTAAAATTTGCTAATAAAGCATTCTTGGCCATTTCCATAATGTTCTGGTACACGGAAATGAGTGGAAGAAGTGGAGGACAAATAAATAAATGGATGTAATTGAGCCGAAATTGATTCCTGTCATTGACTTGAGGGACTGACAAACAACAAGAATTAATGACACTTGAATTTTGGAATGTGCCAATTCAATGCCATGGAGGAAAGATTTGACTTTTTTTTTAGTTGTTTAAATGCTTCCAAGTCTGATTTTTTCGTGACGCCTACTTTCAAACGAACTTGGAAGCATGAGAAGATTATTAAATTTTATTTATCTAAGCAGCCTATTTAACTTGGGTTCAATTTTATCTCCAAATTTTATTTTTTTTTTAAATAAAAAAATAAAAAATTATTTGGAGATAAATTTTGTTGAAGGTGGTAATGTTATTAAATAAAATATAGAAAAGAAAGTGTATACAAAAGTTTATGTCTTTCACATGTTTCAATTAACATTGATTTTGATTTTGGTTTACATTTTCTTCAACAAATATTAATAATAATTTAATGAATTTACATATTACAACATAATTATTATTAATGTATAAAGTTATGGCGAATGTTTATCTTTTTCAAAAGTATACATTTAAATTTTAAGCAGTAAAATTTATAGCTTAATTTGTCTATCATGTGATTTTTTTAATTAAAATTATTGATTCAACATTAAATACATATAGATCTTAGGGAATAAATTTTACAGTCTACCATATTTCTCATAATTATTTATATTTTGACAATAATTATTGATTCAATATTATTCTGTAAATATTAATATAGTTCGTAATAGAAAAAAGAAACTCTCAAAATAATCTACATATTTATTAAAGTATAATAAAGAAAGTGTATACAAAAGTTCTAGTTGTGCATTTGGGCTTGCACTCCCTTCAATGGATATTAATTAATAATAATTTTCAAAGAAATGAATTGACATATTTTAAAAAGTCAACTATCATTAATGTATAGATTTATAGCCAACTATCAATTCTATTTATATTGTTTGTCTTTTTTGGAGCTACACATTTAGATTTGAAAAAGTAAAATTTATTAGTTACCTTGTTTATCATATAACTTGTTGATGACAATTATTGATTCAACATTGTGTACACATTTGAATCTTGGGGAATAAATTTCATGGTCTACTCTACTTGTCATATATTTTTTTGATGATGTTATGGCCAACTACCCATTTTATTTATATTTTTTTATCCTTTTTAGACGTTCAACATTGCATACACATCTAAATCTTGGGGAATAAATTTCATGATCTACTTTGATTGTCATATATATATTTTAAGACGGTTATTGATTCAACATTGTTTTTTAAATATCAATATAATTCATAGTGAAAGAAATAAATATTCAAGATAATCTATATATTTATATAATTTCTTATGTTTTTTTATGAATCATAGTTGTTGATCCCAAATATCAAACCAAAAATAGACTCATGTTATATCCAAAAACTTTAAGATATAATTTTCATAGATTATAAAAATATTAAATAAAAAGGGGTTAAATTTTCTATGTTAAATATGTTTGATTCAAAAACCTCCACAATTTAAAAAATTACCTTATGCATCAATTATGTCTATGGTCTAACTGAAGGTGATCCATAATATAATAACACCATTGCTTCAAATATGAACACCATTGCTCTATCACTCTTTGGCTCTACTAATATTTTCACCTTCATAATAATAATTCTTACCTACATAATAATACCAAAAAACCATAAATAGATTCCATATTTCATTTCACACAACATATACAACTACTATTACAAATATTGAATAAACACAACTACTTTATATAAAAATTAAACAAAACATACATAAAATTTGTAGACACAAAGGCCATGGACCCAATGTCATGATGGGCACTTGAAATGGAGACTTATTTGATCTATAAAGAAATAATACATAATATTTTTAAATATACGTAGGGTCCAATAAAAGAAAAGTATAAAAATGTTTCACTAAATAAAAATAAACACCATCCAATATTATCCACCATAAAAATCTAACTATCTTCACCCCTAGGTAACTCAAGCTTTTGTTTGATCTTCTTACCACTTATACTACTTTATTTAATGTAATTCATACAATCAATATTTGAGACAACATTACTCGATAAATAACAATACAACCTAACCGTTCCAACACAATCTATATGGTAGAAATATTAATCTTAAGAAACCACGTAAATGTACCTAGCAATAATTCTTCCCTACAACCAAAGGCAAACATCATCATTACTCTTGAAAAAAAATATACAATATTTACCCTATATCTTTAATCTAATACACAAAACAAATAATAGATCTTTGTTAAATAAAGAGATAAATTTAATATTCATTAATTAAAAACAAATCTACATAATTATAAAATTATTTTTTAACTAATGTCAAGTAAGATAAATGATATTTTATTCATAAAAAAAATATTTTTCAATTAAATTACATCTTAAATATTATCCTTACAGTGGTCCCACCATAAACGGTTAGAAAAAATGTATTGATAGAAAATCTAAAACATTTATAACCTACATTTAATAAAGAAAACATCATATAAATTTAATAATTAATATTTTTTTATACTAAAATTAATTAGGTTTACTCTAAATTAATATTAATTATTATTAAATTGTAAGTTAGCATTTCAACAAAACAAATCAATAAAAAAAAAATACATATTTTTAATAGCTATATTTAAATTGTACAATATCTAATTTTTTTAATTTCTTTAAATTTTAAATATAATTGATAATTATTATTCAAATATAGTCTTCTATCTCTAGTTAATCTAAATCATCTTAAGCTTAAAATATTTTACTAAATTTTCAGTAATAATATTACTTAATAAGTGAATGGATATGAGTTAATATCAAATTTTAAAGTTTTTAAAAATATTATCTTTATTTTAAGCTCCATAATTTATTATCAAGAAAAAGGTATTTTAGATCAGTGTGGAGTATCTAAAATTTTAACATTTCAAAGTCAATTATGCTTAATTCAAAGTTCTCTATAATTTACGCATCAATTACATTTACAATCTAACTACTGAACAATTTAATAAAATAACATGAGATTTAAAGTCAATTAAGTCATCTTTGGATGTCGATGCATCCCAAATTTGAGGTTAAACTTCATCAGTAATATTAAGTGTGATCAATATCAGAGCTTTTACATTTGACTTATCATATTTGTATTATTTATAAACTTTGATAGTTATCATATTTAACTTGCTCATAAACTTCAGTAGAGTTGGTCACCACACCAGTGATGATGCCCAATAATTCTTCAAATTAAAGAATTGTTCACATCTTTATCTTCCATATGGCAAAATTTAGCCCTTTGAGTAGTTGGGCATTTGACAATAAGAGTTTAGGTGTAGACATATTTGATTTTTATACTTCAATTTATACACATTTTATAATCAACATAATATTTTATGATAGAAATTTTTGTATAAAAAGCATGTACCTTATGGCATTGGACTTCGACTAGCTTTGGCTATTCGATCAGCGTCCACATCACTTCAATTACTTTCACACATTTCTTTGATAATCAGTTGTGTTGTGATCAGGAGGATATGTATGTTTCACTTTCCAAGTCCAAAAGTTCTACAAGTTTGCTACAACAACTAAGTATTCTTCCAAATGGGTGAGTTTAACTAGCATGTGCCAACTCCTGGCACATGTTGGTCACCAGTGAATGGTCATCACCATCACCATTGAATAGATTCATCAAAATAAATAATTCCATTCATACTTGATGATGTCCACATAACTATGGTTAACCTTCATAGTCATGGTACCCATTTTAATTAACTGCCTAATCACGATAACCAGTTTAACTAAACTACATAGTTATATGTGGTTACCTGGGTGGGAAACTATAGTTAGCTAGGAATATTTAATTCAAACCATTTAATTCCACATTTCATTCCTATGTCTATTTTGACTTGTGCCCATTCCATTTTGCATTCAATTAGTTCAAAGTTACCTCCATTTTACTACATGTGAGTTGGAGCTTCATTGCAGTTGTAGTTGTAACCTGTAGGATTCCATCATTCCCTTGGCCTTCCTTGTAAGATAAATTACTTCCTATATCTTATCTTTTTTTAACCCTTCCACCCATTTTTGTCTAGTAGTTCTTAACTATCATATTAGGTATCTTTGATAGACAATAAGTGATAAGATTTCTCAATGATCTTTATGCCTTGTGATTTCTCAATGATCATTCATCCTTGCTAACAATCATATCAGGTCTCTCTTAATCATTTCTAAAACCATTCCATTTCTATTGATTTATTTTTCATTGGAATATGGAGATCTAAATCTTTTTCCCTTTTTCCCCATACCTATTCTTTCTTGTTCTTTATGCAGAACTAAAACAACTCTATCAGGTTGATCTTAGTTTCTCTCACATATACATCAATTTATGATCTTGGAATATGATGTCTATGGGTCCATGAGACAAATATTCCCTACTACTGCAAATACTATAATAAAACTAATCCAATCTAGATCACTACACCATAAGTGATAGCTTTTTATTCACATGCATCTATTCCCTAGGTTGCCTACATATCATCTTGTTCCTACTGCACAAGCATAATTAGGGATATATTAGCTTTTTCAAGACCCAAATAGTGATATCAAATCTAAAATCTTCACTATTTTTATGGTCTCAAATTATCATAATGAAATAGTTTTGTTTAAATCTCCATTCAATTATTTCTCTCAAATGAGGATATTAATAGATATTCATGTGTTTATATTTATAATATTCTCCACAATAGTTATGTAGTCATTATGCCTTACAATTGTGATCCTCAATTACTCCACTATAATTCCCCAAGGTCTTGGTGCATAGTCACTTGATAATTTAGAATATAGCAGTTAAAGTCACATAAAATATAAAGTGACCTCAACATATTTAAGTGGATAATTCCACTTACTTCCAATTGAAAAGACACATAAATGGACAAAAATAGATAAATTAACAAGTCCCCAAATTTGAGAATGTTCATGTGATTCTCTAAGGGAAAGAAACATTATGTTTGAGGCAAGCATAATTGAAGGTCTATGATATATGTAGCCTCTAACTATGTTGATCCAAAATACTAACATGGTCCTTGAGTATCCATGAAACTCTCACACACAACACTCACACATAGAATTTACAACAAATACATGTGGCCATCACATTTTCATTACTTACCTGAATCTAAGTGATTGATGGTAGTGATTAATACATATTTAAAATTGAATAGACCGTACTTTAATATCTAATGGCTCCAAAAACTTACATAAAGTCATAGAGTTATTCAAAGTATTTTTCTTCGTGTTCAATGAAAATGGAGAAACAAGTCAACGAATCATAGTAAAAAAATCCACATGGCCATGGTTAATAATGTAATGTGTGAAATAATCACCCTACATTCATATTGTGGTCTCAATAATATTATAGATTAAATTTCACTCTAAATTTTATTCCATATGGTCACACATTTGTAAACTTATATAGTTATATAGATAATAATATTAAACATAATATTAAATGAATGTGGAGCCCTAATATTATGAAACATGTCATGATCACAAATCATATCGATCCCTATTAATTTTAAACCCAACTAGCCTTATGTTGGAAGCATTCATTATTTTATTTGATAAAAAGAAAAACTGATTTAGTCTTGTCCACATGTCTACAAATTAATTAATAATCACTATTTTATTTATTTTTTTAGGGTCTCCATACCCATATAGGATCTTATTTTATTAATCCTGAATGGTAATTAATGATTTCATTTTAATTTAAGAGGTTATTAATTCTCCTTATCTAGACCAATCAAACTATATTATTTTATGTACTAAATAATATATGAATTTTTTACCTGAATTAAATACAAGGTGTTTAGCGTAGAGTAAATCTATTGTAATATAATTCACTACAAAACTACTATGTTAGTTATAGCTTCACATAAATCAAGAAAATAATTTAGTTATAATAGCAAATAGCAGGGTACAGAGCCTCATGTCTACCAAAAATAAAGACAAATTCAAATCCCAATTATGAGCATTAGATGGAAGTCCAATTAAGGTATGATAATGTACAAATAAAATAATATCACCATTAATGAAATCCTTGAATGGATTCATTCTGCAAGCAAAATTTTCAAACTGTCAAGCTCTATCTTCCATAAATCCACCAACAAGATTGACCTTTTCCATAAATCCAACAAAGAGCTTGAACTCAAGATTCTATGTCATGCATCAATTGAATCTCCCATAGTTATTTTCCTATAAAAAGAGTCATCACATTGATTCTCTAATAATCATAATCATAATCATTACCACTAATTATATAATAGGAAGACTGTTAGAGTTTGACATGATCAATTATTAGAAAGATCTAAAACAAAAAAAGATCACCCAAAACCAAGCTCTAATAATAATTGAACATTTTCAAACAAATAAAAATAAACCATTGTGTATAAAGAAAACAAAAACTCATAGCCAAATATAAGCATTTTTCATAACCAAAAGAAATATAGAATAGCCAAAATAAAAATACTTCCTTAAATTATTTAAATAATTCTCCATAATAATAAAGATCAACTACAATGTATTAATAGAATTGCATGTAAACCTAATTTCTTAATTAATTAAAAAATATATTCTAAATTTATCTAAATAACAATTTGTATGAAATATAAATTAAAGTTATCTCAATCCTTTCAAATACTTTATTTTTATAAAAAACTATATTAATTGAATATTAGATTATTATTAAATAAATTGCATGATTATTTTGCATGATTGAAGTCAATGTAGAACTTTAGTCAATATAAATTAACCAACATTCTCCCCCTTGATGTTGAGTGGACTAAAAATATTATCTTAGATTTTCAAAAACTAAACTTTTGCCATAGCTTTTTTGAAGATATCTGCAACATGTTCCTATGTGTTTATATAATTTAATTCTAAATATTTCTTCTAAACTAAATCTCAAATAAAATGATACTTCAAATGAAAATTCTTTGACCTATTGTGATGCACTAGATTCCTTGTTGATTTGATATCACTAAGATTATCACATAAAAGTACTATAAGCTAAATTTGTTTCTCTCCAATTTCTTCTAAAACCTTTTGGATCCATAATTATTGTGTACCTACAGAAGTGACTACAATATATTCTCATGTTATAGATGAAAGGGAAATTGAACTTTGCTTATTTGAACTCCATATAACCAAACTAGAACCAAGTGAAAAGTAATTCCTAGATGTTGACTTTTGATCATCCAAACCACCACCCAAATCAAAATCACTAAAACCCAAAAGTTCAAACTTTTTAGTAGTGTTATAATGAATTCCAGAGAAAAATAGTACCTTTCACATACCTCAAAATTCTATTATCTACCTTTTTATGAATTATAGATGGATCAAACATATATCTTGATACAAGATAAACTGAATAAGTAATATCCAATGTTATGTGAGTTATAAACATTAAGATTCCAACAATAATTCTATAATTTATCTCATCAACTCTTTTAGCACCATCTTCTCTACATAGCATAACTCCATGAGCAGTTGGAGTAGAGACTGGTTTACAGTCAACCATATTTAATTTATTCAACATATCATTTGAATGCTTTGTTTGACAAATGAAGATGTCATCTTTACTTTGATGAACCTCCATCCCTAAAAAGGTATTTAATAATACCTAAATCTTTCACTTGAAATTCATTCATCATTACAATTTTGAATTCATCTTTCATCTTATAATTGTTTCACATATATAAAAAATCATCAACATATAAAATTATAATAAGGACATCATTACCTTCTTGCCATTATTAAAGAGTAGGCTCACTTTTGTTTCTTTTGAATCCATTATACTGAAAATAACCCTCAATATTTGCATACCATGATCTAGATTCTTGTTTGAGGACATACAAATCCTTCTTCAACTTGTAGATTTTACATTCTTTACCTTATAATTCAAAACCTTGTAGCTGTTCTACATAGACTTCTTCTAATTTTCCATTCAAGAAGGAACTTTTCACATCCACGTGATGTATGCTCCATTTCCTTTGAGCTGCTAATGAAATCATCATTCTGATAGTATTTTGTCTTATTACTCATACAAATGTCTCTTCATAATCTATGCCATACCTTTGCGTGAAATTGTTAGTAATTAACCTTGCCTTGTGTCTTTTAACACTTCCATCACTATTGTACTTAGTCTTATAGACCTATTTAGGACCAATATTTTTCTTTTCATATGAAAGTTATGAAGCTCCCAAGTATCATTCCTATTATTAAAATGTATCTCTTCTTGCATTGCTTGCAGCCAAACATAATTATTACATGTATATTAAAAACATGATGGTTCAAAATTAGACTGTTTAATTAAAGCATAATTTACTATCTCAACTCTTAGACATTCTTCATGTGATTGGCTTCTTGTATGCTAATAAATTTCACTCAATCTTTATACCTTCCTTTAATAACTAGCACTTGAAGCAAGAACTATGCTTGGAATACATGAAGTAGATGAAGGAATGTTTAATGGACTTGTACCACTTGGTATTTAAGTACTTATGGGTTTATCATTATTAATATCATCATAATTACAATCAATTAAAATAGATTTGTACTTCTCAATATTGACTTTATCTTTATCATGACCATACACTCCCCCTACATCAAAAATAACATCTCTTGAGATAATTACACTATTAGTGATAGGATTATAAAGCCTACAATATTTGCTTTGTTCATTGTACCCAAAAAAAATACAAGACTCACTCTTTGGATCTAATTTCTTCCTTTTATGATCAACTACATGAAAATAAGCTACACAACCAAAAAAATTGAAATATTTGACACTAGGATTCTTTCATACCATCCTTCATATGGAGTCATATTTTCAATTTCACTTGTGGAACTTTGATTGAGAGTATATACTATTGTAGCAACTCCATCACCCCAAAAGGAGTTGTTAAATCCCTTTATTTTTAACATGTTCCTTGCCATTTCAACCACTATACAATTTTTCCTTTCAACCACACCATTTTTTTGAGGAGTTTAGATAGTTGTGAGTTGCCTTTTGATGCCATTCAAATCACAATAATTCATAAAATCATTTTAATAGAATTCACCTCCACATTCAGTCCTTGATCACTTTATTATGTAACAACTTTTATTCTCTATAAGGGATTTAAATCTTTTAAATTTATCAAATGTTGTACTTTTTTTCATCAAAAAATATACCCAACACTTTATTTAATAATCATTAATAAATGTAATAAAATATGATGACTTACTGAAACTTTCTATTTTCATAGGACCATAAATATCTAAATGAACCAATTGAAGTGGATGATAATCCCTCCATGCAGTACCTTTTAGAAACATTTTTCTTATATGTTTTTCTTTAACACAACCTTCACAAAGTTCTTTATTATTTAAACCTTTGGCAAACCATGAACTAATTCTTATGATATTAGTAACTTCAAACTTTGAAAATTCAAGTGCCCATCCCTGAGATGCCATAGCTAACTTTTATCTCCATATGCCATATTTTCAAGGCTATTACTATGCTCTCCAAACTTGAATGGAACATACTATTCTTAGACATAGGTATTATTATAAAAACCTTATTTCTTTAATTCTTATCATATATATTACATTGATTACCATCAAAAACTACCTTGTAATTATTTTCACATAGCTGTCCAGTAATCAATAAGTTATGTTTCAAATTTAGGGTATAATAAATATCATTGATACTTTTCATACCTTCTATAGTATTCAACTTCTTAGTTATTTTTGTTTCAACCTATAAATATTTATTATCACCACGTTTGATATTAATTTTGTGATTTGTAAACTATAAGTAGACCCCTAATATAAAAACTATTTATTTAAAAATGGATTTTAATAATATGTCAATTTATAAAATTTATTTTTAAAAAAATTGACTTTTATTCTAAATGTAAATATTTTTCAATAATTATGATTATGAGTATACTTTAAGCTAATATAAATCTATTGTTCAATTTAAAAAATTCCATTCATATTTAATGCCTTTGAATAATCTCTTAATTAATTTTTAGTAATTAAATTCTAAATATCAATAATAATTTAAAATTGATATACTGATGGAAAACTAAAAATAAAATAGAGACTAATGATTATTTATGGGGTTTACCAATTAGCTATGGCCCTAAGATTTCTAAATAACAATTCAATCCATTAAAAATCAATTTATAAGTAATAATATAACTCACAATAATGATAAATGAACCCTGTCACCTGTAATAGAATTGGAAACTAGTTATTAAGACTCTCAACTTGATCAACAAATGTCTCCTTATTCATCTAAAGCTTTGCAAGTACTTTCTTTCTCTAAAATGGGTAAAATAACTCTCTCTATAATAGGCAAAAATAGCCTCAATCAAGGTATTCCAAAATTCTATCTCTATAAAAATAAACATGATCAATCCTCTCAATTTAATAACTTGTGTTTTGTAGTATAATAAACTTCCACCTGTATGGCATGTCTTTGCTTCAAAAAAAATTCACAATTATTTATTTGTAAAGAAAATGTACAATCTATATCTTCTCTATTCTATATAAAGAATAATAATAATCCAAAATATAAAATAAAATATTTTTTTTATAGTCAATATTGATTAACAATCTCAACTCCACCCTGAAGTTATTTAAACTCCCATAATAGGCTACATACAAATTTAAATGGAATAAAATACCATATATTATGGTAGGTTGAAACACCATGTTTAATTTTATAATGGATTACCATTTAAAACCAATGGTCCACCTAATACTCCTCACTTAATGGTTGATCCATGTGGGAGTGGGGAATGATGATGCCATATGGTTTATTTAACAAAGCTTTTCCCATAAATAACATGGTTCATGGTACCATGATCTTCCACACAAAACCACCGACCATGCAAAAGTCAAGTGGATAATCCACATGGAAGAATAAAGTTTATTAAAATGGGACAAAGGTACTTTTTGTTTTAAAAATAATATCCCATGGTTTTTTTAAATAACCATCCATGTAGAAGTGGTTAATATTAAAATTTGGGACTTATATTTTAAAATATCCAATGGAATAATCAAATTCATAAATAAGATAATTAAATTGGGACTTAATTGAATTTGGATTTAATATCCCATGGTTGTTAATAACCATAATAAAATAAGATATTAGTAATATTTCTAAAATGGAAGAATTACGGTGGGAATAATTGGTTATGTGGAAAGAATATCTTGATGGCATTAGTAGAATTATATGGTAAAGTTGATAGTGGGATAATGTGGATAAAGGTCAATTTGGCCTCACATCTACAACACAACACCCATTAGCAACATAAAATAATAATTTCAATATAGAAATTAATTGTATCAACTCTTTATATTTTTACCATGTGTCAACTTTCCTTTTCTAACACGTATC
Source organism: Torreya grandis (assembly GCA_037957365.1). Lineage (NCBI taxonomy): Eukaryota > Viridiplantae > Streptophyta > Pinopsida > Cupressales > Taxaceae > Torreya > Torreya grandis. Next base: position 1,187,203 of record JARHVA010000126.1, read on the forward strand.
TATTCCACATTTTTGCATTTGAAACATATAATCAGTTAAAATCCTTAGTATCAAAACTCCCAAATAAGACCCTTTTCACCTCTAAAAGGTCAAATCCCCCACTGAATCTACAAATGGTTCACTTTGTAAAATATCATTGTAACAATTTAAAAATCAAACTAAATCCTTAAATTCCAGTGAAATAAATATCTATCCAATAACAAATTTTAGATATAAATTACCTGTACAAATGTCACATCTCTAAAATGGTAAATCTACCAATAAATGATCACCAAATGCAACTACAAACTAGTTTATTAGTGTAATAAATATATACACTAATTATAACTGCATTTGAAAGTTACAAATAAATTCCCAAAATTAATGAGGAAATTCTAAATATACAAATATCATGTATGGCTACAAAAAGTTTTTAAAATTATTAAAATTACAAATGGTGCCCAAAAGGGGTCTTATAATCTTCTATTTACACAATGTAAATGACAACATATATACTGAAATGTAATTTTTTTCAAAATAGACATACGGATCATTCCCCATATAATCTGCATATAATGTTGTCAATGTTTAAAAATGAAGTTTTTCTAAAAATTCAAATATTATAAAATAATTCTAGTATGCTAACCCTGTCCCTTGGCTTTTCTCTACAAGTTACTCCAATAAACCATATTCAAATCCTAAATCATTTGAGAATATCTCCAAGTTTAAACATGAGTTAATTTCTTTTACCAAAGTATTAGGAGCTCAAAAACTTATTTATGAGAAAAATATATATCTTAGTAAAACCACAAGTATGAGAAAATAATCCAAGTATGATAAACCTATCACTCAAATTTTCTCACAACTAGTAGCTCCAAAAATATGTTCAAAAACAAAATATATTCCTTTTAATGAAATCCCAAAACTACTTTGAACATTTGAATGATAATAAACTATCACAACTAAGCACACATGAAACTATGGAATTGCTTACCAACCCACTTTATCACATTTTCATATTTGGGTGGTTTAATTTCTTCAGTGAATACCTGAGTAGCTTCATGGGTCATATTTGAAACTATTATATTTAAAACAACTTTCTATTTGCTTAAAAATGCATCATTCTTCATAGATGTCTTCTTACAATACTTAAAACATAGTTGTGGATACAATACCCATCATGTATCATTTCGGTGACCACTTAGACTACAATGAGTACATTGATTGTTACCCATTTGTTTCTCCTTAAAAAACGTAAACATCCTAAGAGTTTGTTTTCTTTTCCAACATAAATCAACATATTGATTATTTAATCCACAAAAAATACATGGATATTTAGACTAAAAATCCATTGATAATATATGTGGTTTAATATACGTTGGAATATTTACCAGGTTTTCTAGAACTAGTGCAAGTATGAGAAGGTGGAATGATTTTATATTTTCTCAAATCATGTATGTATACAACACCATATTTCTATAGGGATGGATTTCTTTTTCTCTACATGCTATCACTTTATAGGATTAGTGACTTGAACACTTAGTTGTTAGAAGCTTGTCTTCCTTCAATGGTTCTAGAATTTTCACCAACGTCCATTTTCACACTATTATATCCCAAACTTAAAAAAAAAGGTCTATCCTCTACCTAAATGGGGTTAGCAGTGCCTTGGCCATACTGTGAAAGACCTTTTCCATTAAAATCAAATTTTAACAAGTAATTTTGAACCTATTCCTTTTCTATACTATTCAAATTTACCAAAATCATTATTACTAGATTCATCATGGGAAGGAAAATTAACTGGTGACTCATATTTACATACAGTGCATTCGTATATTATGTGGAAACAATATCTTAGTGGCCTTAGTGGAATTATATGGTAAAATTGATAATGGGGTAATGTGGATAAAGGTCAGTTTTGTCTCACATATACAACACAACACCTATTAGAAACATAATAAAATAATTCTACTATAAAAATTACTTGTATCAACTCTTTATTTTTTTCCACATGTTGAATTTCCCATTATGACACTTGTCTTTTCTACATTTTTCCATTCAAACCATATAACAAGTGAAAATCCTCTTGATCATTTTGAAATTTTTATCCATTATAGAAAATAACACGTTATTCCATGACATTTGATTAGAAGAACCTGAATCTAAATACCAAACCTCATTATGACTATTTTTAGCTTTGTCATATGAAATGAATAAATTTCATGATGCATCACCATCCTCATTAGCATAATTAACATTTTTATTTTCATTTTCTGCTTCTAATCTACTTTCACAATCAAGGTGACCATAATTGAGACAATAATAACATTGAATATTTATTTTATCAAATATACCTCTATCTTTATCTTTTACAGTTGAACCACCTCTTCTTCCTCTGTATCCTTCTGAATAACTATAATTAATATCTTTACCTTGTACTTGATTATTTTTTAAATTATATTTGCCTTGTACATGGCTATTCTTATTTCTAGTTTTGGTACCTTCATTCTTTGTGATTTTTAATTTTGGGGCAAAATCCTTCTCATCACTTTCATTTAATGTGTCTCTTAATCTTTCTTCATGAGACTAAGAAATCTAATCAGGTGATCAAATTTAAGAGTAGTCAAATATTTTCTTTATTCAATAATTATGGCAACATGATTCCACCTTGGTGTTAGAGACCTTAACACCTTATTTACAATAACCTCTTCATTCAAAATTTATCCAAGTGTATCCATCTTGTTAACTTCATCCTTAACTCTTACATATAAATCATTCACACTTTCAGCTTCTTGCATCCTCAAATTCTCAAATTCTCTCTTCAATGTTTATAATCTAACCACTTTGCCTTGCTTGCTACCTTGGTAACCTTCTTGTAGAGTCTTCCAAGCATCCTTCATTGTCTTTCCACCTGAAAATCTTGGAAATAGGTTCTTCTTTAGTGTTGTTTGAATATGAAATAGAGATTATGAGTTATTATTCTTAGCTTCCTTCCAGCTTACCTATTATAATTTCAAATAGTGGCCCAATCAACTAGTCCATGATAATCAATTTCTACAATATCCCATAATTCTTTTCCTATCAAAAGAGTCATCATTTTGATTCTCCAATAATCATAATCATTACAACTAAATTATGGAATAGGAATACTATTAGAGTTTGACATGATCAATTGTTATAAATATTTAAAATAAAAAACATCCACCCAAAAGCCAAGCTTTGGTACCATTTAAAGATTTTTAAATATAGAAAAATAAACCATTTCACAGAAATAATTCAGATACTCATAGACAAATATATGCAATATTCATAACCAAAATAAATATAGAATAGCCAAAATAAAAATACTTCTTCAAATTATTTGAATCATTCTCCATAATAATAAAGAATTTCGATAAAAACACTTAATTTCTTCATGAATTTCTATAAGGATATTTTTCTCACCTTATGCCACACTTTTCCAACTTTGGTGAAACCCAATTGAATTAGATTCCTCTATTTATGAAGTTTGTAATGGGAATCTCCTTACATTTGTATTTCCTCTATTTATGAAAATAATTATTATCGATCAATAACACATGGATTAACATAAGAAATGAAAAGGCCATGATTTTTTATTATTGTGGTTTACTTTATTCTAGAATAGTTATTTCTATTTACTTTATTTTTACATCTAACTCTGCCATACCCTTGCACACCAAGTATAAGTCATCAATATTTAAGATAATATTATATAAAAGGGTGAATCTTATATATTTGGTTTGTTCTATTATGAATCTCAATATTTAACACTTTTACCTGTTAATTAGTGTTTCATTATACACTAGCATTTTAACACTTTTATTTATAAATTAGTATTAATACACACATGTTCAATACCAAATAGATTGAATACAAGACTTTTTACTTGAGATCCAACCAAACAACATGAATGTATTGACTCTTTACTTGAGATCAAAATTTAATATTGATTCTTGTACCTTTTAAGAAAATCAACTAGAAGACCCTACTCATTGAATCTCCACCCCTTGTAGGATTTGGCATAATTTTCCATTGAAAATTGACCAATGCTAAAACATTTCTCAATAATACCTCCTTTATTTACCAATAAAATATGATCAAGATTTTTTTATTTCCATGGTGTTTCAAAATTGAGGGAGAAGTAGCTTTTAAATGGGATGAAGTTTTCTCAGATTTATTTGAGTGGTGATAATAAAGATCTCCACAACCACGTGTTCTGAGCCTATAATTATGTGAATTGCATGATAAAAGCTTATCTATTAACTATTGATCTATGGGATTCCTAGTCAATATGAATTCATTGGATATTTACTTCAAATTAAAAATAAGATCTAAAATAATTAATAAATAATGACATACAAATGACTATCCAACTAGTGGTAATTTGAGTTGTTGTCACAAACATGAGATTTTTTTAACTACCATAGCCATCCTTTATCTTCTTTACCATAGTCAGGAGTGAACGCTCTTCAAAAATATTATATTTATCACTATTACTATGAGTTCCATCTATATTTTCTTATTTAGGATAGTAATTAGTATCTATCCTTTATAATCATATCTAGCGTTGGGCAATGAGTAAAGCCAAATTTCATCCTACTTTTAGCAATGTAAGGCTAAAGATGAGGATTCCTCAATATTTCATTACCCTATAAGCAATTATGAAATTTTGGGGTAAAATTAAATGAAAAACTGATAAATATGTAAGAAAATGTAAGGCAAATTTAAAATTTACATAAAAATATAAAACTTACATTGGGCCTTTGTTCTGGATTATTCCTTAGCATAATTTTCATTAGACCATTATTGTAGCATGATAATTATAATTTAAATTAAAATATACTTAACCAACATAGAGGAACCCTTTTAAATAAGATTTTCTCTTGATGAAATCCAAATAAAACAGTCATTTTTAAGAAACAATCCTCTTGAAGAAACCTCATGTTGTTCATTAAAGATATAACATACAAACATAATATTCTGATACACCACCAATGGGTGTCAACCATAGCTATTGTGTGCTTGAATAATAGGAAATGAAGCAACAATAATTGCATAAGAACTTGTAATTCTGAATGCTTCTTTTGCAAGTACACTACTAAGAATTTAAAATACTTAAAACATCATTTCATTACATCCAAAAAAAATTGCTATATCATATCTAATATAAAATAGCATAATTAAAGAATTAGAATATATTACAAGGCCATAAGATATATCCAAGGTATATTTGAAGGATGGTTATTCATGAAAAATTATATTGACTGGTAAACTTAAAATATTTTTAAAAATGTGTACAAAGGATCCAAGTGTCAAGTAACATGGTTTTAAAAGGAATAGGATCCATGTGGCTAAGGTCATATCCAGTGAACAATTATATGTCAAAAAGTTTACAGTGCCTGCATTTTTGTGCCAAGTAATTTTGCACATAGCTTATGTCTCTCATCAATTCAAAATAAAACTAGAAGTTGTATGAATAGTTTCTAACCCTCTCAAAAAATACTTACCTTAAAAATCCTTCCTTCACCCAAAAAAACACATTATAAAACATTTTATCAAGTAAGTGCATACTCAAGTGAGGGCTAAGAGGTGATACAAAATTTCAAATAATTTAAAATCATCTACATATGTGTTATCACTACCAGCATGGTATATGAAGCATGATGTTTGTAATGAATCAAGAAATTCAAGAAGCAACTAAAACTATTCATGAAAATAGGTGGCATTTATTTTTTCATGGATAATATGTCTACATGGGATCATTCATAAATAAGAAAATGCAAGGAAAAATAGAGTTTTACCAAAAAAAATCTAGAAGATGAATTTAGCCAAGATCTGTCTAATGGCTCATAACCATAGACATTGATGCTTCAACATAGAATAAGAAGAAACTAATAAAAAACAAGATCAATTGTTAATACATAATGAGATATCCAAAGTATTACAAAATCATGTAAAATCATAAAAAAACATGTATATTACAATAAATAGTACTTACTTATATAGGCAAGATAAAACCTAAACTAGCCAATGTGGGACAAAACCCCCACATAGTATAAAACTAGGTAAACATGAATACCTAAAACCTAGTAAGAATGAGTAAAATAATCTAACACCCCCCTCAAATGAAGCTAGGGGACAACAATAGTGGATGCAATGTCAAGTCGCATGTCCCTATGGACGCCAATCTATCATGTTGGAGTACATGGATGTCAAGTTGATGTAAGCACCAAGTCAAATTAGAATTGGTGTTGAATATAAGGATCACTAAACAAAGAAATTTCACTTTAAATTATTAGGTAGAATGATGAACCCAAGGAAGCATCACTTGAACACCCTCCAACATGATGGTGAAAAGTGAGCATAAAGATTGGTGGGGTGCCACACTAGTGTCATTAGTAGAGATAACATATTGGTGTCACTATAAGAATCATTGAGAAGGTTATGAAGTCAAGTAATATTCCTCATATGTGTTTCATCAAAAAAGTGCCTAAATAAAATACCCATTTACAAAGGAGAAATCCAAAAAACATTCAAAAGTGCACAATAGATATAACTATCATAAAGTGGATAAAAGAGAGAAAACCTGTATGAAAAACTCTCCCCTAAAATAGATTAAATAGTAAGAGAGAAAAATAAATCCCCCTAAATATGATGTTAAAGTAGTCTACACTTCAAGTACTCACAAGTCACAAAAGAACTCAGTCTACATGAGTGGTCTGAATCCACTACTCGATCCTAAAAAAAGACTAAAACTAGGCTTCACTAAAATAACTTCAATCAAGAAGAGTGCCAGTGGTGATGAAAGTACAATAGAGTACTACATGTAGAAGGAACACTCAATACCAAAAAAAAAGAATATACATCACAACCCCCATAATGTTGAATGAATGGAGTGGATATAAAAAAAAATCATGAATGGTCTAAATCCACTTCTCAAACACCGAATAATCTGACATTATATACACCAAAATAACTCCATGTCACAATAAAAGAGATTATCAAAATATTTAAAAAAATGACACTGGAATTCACTAGAATAGATATATTCAAGCTATGGGAAACTATCAACTATCTAAAAAATGGTGCCAAAAATATATATAAAGGTTTCTCAAAGATGATGGCCCATGGTGGTGATAAAAGAGACAAATAATTGATGAAGTGAAAAGGTTTCCAGAATAGAGCACACAAATACATGAAGATAAACAAGGTCAAAACAACAACCCCCCATGGAACTTTATAGATCACTATGAGTAAAATATAATCCATATACAAAAACAATAAATGGAGACAAGAAAGACACTGAGATTCACTAGAATAACTCTAAATAAGGATACTATTGACCTATCTAATAATCCATCAACTATAAATATATCAAAGTACTAATATATGTCATGGGCTAATATAATAGTGTGGAAAATGGAAAAAAAGAGCCATGTTTATGTAAACACACTAGAAAGAAATCAACAACTAGAAATAACAATGTGCAAAGCACATGTAAAAGGACATTGAACACAACCAAAAATGCATTCAACATAGTGCATGTGTGAAGTATAATGTAGGGCCCATATCACTTGAAACCCTGTATTAGTGATAATGTACACTTAAGAACAGGACATCAGACTCAACCAAAAATGCATCCATGATTACAACATATGATGATAATGCAATCTATAAGAAGTAGGAAGGAAGTTTGTGTTGCCTGTGAGGGGGTCTGACCTCATGCCAGACTGGGCCTCACCCTCAGATGTATCACATATGAAAGAGATAAGGTACATGAAAAATAAATAATATTATCTCAACAAATACTCAAAATATATCAAAATACATCACTACTAAAATGTCATCACAAACTGTAAGCACAAGGTAGCACAACCAATGCGAATAAACACCCCTTAAATGTGGCACTTTATAAAATTAGTGTTTTTCTACAATTTGATGACACCAATGGATAAAGAATTAAAAAATATATACTTTCAAAAAATAGATCTCAAATCTGAGTTATAGTTCAAAAGTTATAAACATTTTGATTTCCCATAAAAATGGGTCAAAATAATTAAGAAACACTACAAATTATAATTTGAGACCAAATCAGTAAAAAATATAATCATCCAACTACTTGTTGGAATCATAATTTTATCATGGACTTAAAAATTTCAACCAAAAGGAAATATATTCTTTCTAGTTACCTTGATATGCATGCGAGTGAATTTGACTTCTTCTTTTAATAATAATACAGTGATTAAGGCAAATAAAATGAATGAATAGTTATGTAAAGAGAGGAAACGAGTGAATTTCTATTTGTTTTCATCATGTTGAACAAGCACATGGCATGACATTAGGAGAGAGAGCGCTATCCATACTTCCTTTCTAATCAAGAGGATGACAATTTTAAATGCAGTAGAGAGAAAGGAAAAAAAACACCTCAATCTTATATGTCAATCTAAAGAAATCATAGTTCTATAATTTCTAATGTAACAAAAAAAAATTCCTATGAAAATTTGGGATGCCAAGGTAAACCTCATATTTGTAACATCGTGTTACATAATGATAATGCAATAGAGGTGCAGTCTTCAATGCCTCCTCTTACTTAGATCTGCAATGTCACTCTCAAATTTATTTCAATTCCACACTTATTTATCTCCACACTAAGCTAGATGATTCCTCCCTATAGGTTCTCCAAATAAAGAAACATCAAAATTCAATGCAGTATTAGCCTTTCTAACACCACTTCATATCTTGACCAAATCATGTTTACAATGCCAAAATAGAAAGATCTTATCATAAAATGTAGGTCTGATGCAAAAAATGCCAACTAAAGTGTAGTCCTATGCACAAGATGCCATGGTTGGGACATCATTATTGGTGGAAGCATTGGAGAGTGGTCGAGTAGGCTAGTGGTTGGATGGTCTATAGATAAACATAGGTAGGATTCAACTGATGAGTAGTTTATTTTCCATGTGAGTGGAGTGAAAATGCCAAGGTTGAAAATGATCTCAAGTAGTGGGTGATAGGTGTTGTGCAAACTCCAAAAAATAGACCTTATTTGACTACATCAATAAGGCATTCCATAAGCTTTAAAATAATATTCTATCAAGTTATTTCATCTTTATTTGGATAATTTCAGTCCATATATGCCATTGTTCCTCCCCAAAAATTTATGAGTGCTCACAAACTATGATGTTATTCGAAGCAACATAAATCAAGACTACATGTGTATATGGATAGTCCAAAAATAAGCATGACCATTCAAAAAATGTGGATCATGTCTCCAGAAATAGACCTCAAAATGAAATATTATAAACTAAGATCCACATTATTAGTGAAGAAGTAAAATTTTAGATCTATAAATAAATTTGAGTAATGGCTATTGGAGAGTGGCTATGGTACCATGAAAAAGTTATCAAAACTCTTCATTAAAGATCTCTTCAATAGCTCTTTACCATAACCATTGATGCTTTAGCATAAACATAAAAGAAACCAATCTGAAACAAGATCAATTATTAATACACAATGAGATATGTAAAGTATTACAATAGCATGTAGAAGCAAAAAAGAAACATATGTATTATAATGAATAACACTTGCTTATATAGGAAAGGCAAAATAAGATGAAAGTTAAAATAGCCAATGTGGGACAAAACCCACACATAGGATAGAACTAGGTAAGCACAAATACTTATAGCTTAGCAAGCATGAGCAAGATACTCTAACATTTTTGTATTTAACGAAAGGCCTTCTTTTCATCAAAAAAACAAGAAATGGTAAATAAATGTAAAATGACTACTATTAAATTTTTAGAGAGATAAACTTACAAGGCACTAGAATACATGCTTGGCAAGGCCCTATTGTAGATTCATTAATTGTGTTGATGAGTCCTTTCATATCTTGGCCATGAAAAATAAATGAGATTTTATGGGTAAAAGAAAACTATTTTTTAATGTAAGTCATCTCTGGTAAAGTGACACCCATGCCCCAATTATTTACAGATTATTTTTTGTTACATTTTTGTCTTAAAAAACTAATAGATATTATTGTGTCTACAAGTTTTTAATCAAAAATAATCTAGTAGACCACTAGGTGCAATATGGAGATGATCACAATTTTTATCCTCTGTTAAGTAATCATGAAGATTCCATACAACTATTTATCTATACCATCTAGTAAATATTTTTGTCCTATGTCAAAGATCTTATGGATTGATCCAAGCACTTCTAGATGCAATCTATAATCTCCACAAGGGTACCCTACTATTACATTTCTACATCAAAGGTTATAATACAAATCTGAAAATTCTGAGCAATAGAGAAATCTGACAAATCTGACAATTCTGAGGGGGAGGAATACTATACCTATCGGTATTTTGTAGAGAAGGTTATAAGATAAATCTAAGGGGTAGAGAAAGTATACACAAAAACACACTTATTTATGCAAGAAGGATGTAACAGTAAACCAAGACCAATGTTTGGAGTCTCTTATCTTTCTTATAGTTGAATGGTGTAAATGTAATTCATAAGATTTATAACTATTCTTCTCTTTCAAAATTACAATAGAGTTTCAGAACTAATAAAAGAAGTGATATTATCATTAAGGTTATTTATAGTCTACCATATGAAAAACAAAATAGCTTTTCATTTATGAAAGTGAGATTATTTAACCCATCTATAATTGGAAAATAGCCTTTGACGTGCTCCATCAAATAAAGTATGTACCCAAAAACCACTAGTAAACAATGCAGCATGTCCCTCAATCAAGTATTCTCCCCATGTACCTTGATCATAGATCTTTACTCTATTATAAACATGCTAAAAATACCCTTTATGAGGAAATTTTTGGAAGGCCATACTCTTTACCCCTAATAGTCAATATATGATTTAATAAATCATAATTTAGGATCTAGTAGACTAGAGAGAATAAAATAAGTTAAGCAACATGGTTAATATATTTAATAAAATATAAGTAAAAAATTATAGTCAGTAAAGGCTCCCAATAAACAGGGTCATATCAATGGAAAAGACAACTATGAAGATATTATCTACAAAAGTGATTATTAACAATAGTATGCCCTTTTTCCTAATATCTTTTAGGTTTGTGTGTAACCATGGAAATATGTTTACATGAACCAAATTATTTCTATGCTAGGAGCTAATCAGTTTGAGAACTTGGGCCAACCAATCAATTTGACATCTTGGGCTAGTATATTGAGATCTATCGACCAATTCATTGTGTAAATTTGTGATCTATTATGTGGTAGTTTTGTGAGAAATTATGGGTTTGCTTATTGTGAATTCTAATTGACGGTCTACTAGAGGATAACTCATTTATGTCTATAAGTTTCTACAAATTAGGTTTTCTAGAGGAGGAACTTAAATTTTATGAGGGATTATAATTTATCTAGGCAATTTATTTCTACTTAATTTGGGATATGGCTATGATTTGTGAGCTCATCTTCTAATTTTCATGTTTGGGCATGTTTTACATTTGTAGAGACTAACCCCTTGTATATCATGAAGATTTCTACAAGATATTTAAATTCATACTATGTAATCTTTTAAATATGAATTTTGTGCTTTCCTTCTAAATGATTTGTGATTTATTTAGCTTCCCAATAGGGAGGGGGTCTATGTTTTGCAAGATATATTTCAATTACATAAAATGGTATAATCTAGAATCTCCATGGTTTTTTTTGGCCCTAAAAAGGAAATATTTTCTATTAATATGGTTTATAGCCCATTCAGAGGCTACATGTAATCTACATATAAATTGAAAATAAGAGGAGCCATAATATTAAACAAAACTAGCTTAAATATAGGAATCTCACAAAATAAATTGCCACTTCTATAGTATCATGGTTATAGACATGGCATTACTTGAAAATAAAGTAAAACTTGGCAAGGATACAAAACCAAAATAAACATGATAAATTAACAATGATGTACTTGGAATTTTGAAATAACCAAAAAGACTAGCATCTCATAGGTCTAGTAAGCTGGGATATATTTATCATCAGTCTAAACATAATTTGGAATTGATTTTTTTTCATCTATTGTTCCCTATTTTATGATATGTAATTAGTATGGATATTCCACTAATTAATTCATCATCATAAATCTTAATGTTTTCCAACAACACTTGATTCATTAACTTGTTTTTTTCTCATGAAATTAAACAAAATAATCAACAATATGCTAGAATTGAATTGTTAATTCTTGTGAACTAAAAGGAAAAAAACTAAACATGAAAGAAGAGAAATAATCTACTGTAAAACAAAAATATCATAACTACACAAGATAGTGTTAATCATAATCAGAAATTAGGATCTAGTAGAGTAGGGAGAAGAAAAGAAGTTGACCAGCATGGTCAGTACATTTAATAAAATATAAGGGAAAAATTTGGGCAAAATTTTTTGATATTAATTTGTATGGGGAGCTTCTTGCATCAATATATCACAAAATATAGGGAAATGTTTCCGCAAAGCATCCTTAATCCACATAATCACCCTAAAAATTATAAATTCATATTCATCTAAAATTACTGTGTTAGTATGTATAAGAAGCATTTTGTCACAGCCTATCACATTGTACTCTCAGCCATGCATCACATATCATAAGACCTAACCTATCCATATGCATGAAAAGAAAATGTAGGAGAGATAAATTATAGACATAAGCCGTAAAGCCTTCTAAATTTGTAAATGCTAAAAATAGGATTTATCTTCAAAACTAGTTTTATTTTTTCATATATATAAACTATAAATACTATTTAAGGTACATATATGAATATTTTAAATGTCATATTGGATCATACCTTTGACTACGCTGAAGGTCAGAATAAGGGAAATAGAAAATAGAGAACATGCAAGGTCCTTGTCTAGTTCATTAGCAACTATGAGATTTGTAGAGTGTAGAGGTTGTTAATGTCACTACTCTACCTTCAATATATACAACATTTATCCCATGATATTAAACAATAATTTTTTATATGGAATGTAACTATGTCTTTTCCCAACACCTGATTGCCATGGGAAGAAAAAAACTTTACAGGCTTTGGAATTATAGCTACCCCCCACCGGTATTTAGGGCACTACTAGAGCACACCAAAATAGTTGTTGCTCTTTATTTTTAGGAATTAACACATTTTTATATAGTTAATGAGAATAAATATTTCATGAGATCGCATGTTCTATAAATCTAGTGTAGTTGTAGTCCCCATGGGACCATGTTCTTATTATGCTAATTTTACTATAGAATTGTGATTTATTAGGAATTGCCGATGGAGATGTACTTCCCCTAGGAGCCTAACTCACCAAAAATTAGACTATAATTTAATATAATAGAACCTTTGAATTGATATTTTTCTATCCTCGTTAAACTAATAATTGGTATCTTGGCAGCTGGTATGCCCAAATCTCTGACAAGACCATCATTTGGGTGGCTAATAGAGAGATTCCCTTCACAAACATGCCTAGCATTTTGAATCTATCGACAGAAGGTTATCTCACATTGTCTAGTTTATAAGGACAAGCGGTTTGGTCAAGTTATAAGAGCCAACAATCTAAAGCCTCCAAGGCTTTGATATTGGACTACAAAAATTTCATTGTCCTAGGCACTCAAAACACTTTTGAGATTGTTTGGGCATGTTTCAAACATCCATGAGATACAAATTTGTTTGCGATGAACTTTTGGAAAGACATGAACTTAATTTATTTGAAAAGTTTGAAGAATCCAGCACCCAGAGTGTTCATTTTTGAAAATAATCCATCCCTAAGAATGACAGAGTATAACTTGTGCTATAAAAATGGTGTTTATTATTGGATAACTAGAGAGTGGACTAGTAAGTATTTCACCAATATACTAGGTTCATCATCTTTAATTATGGAGGAAAATGTCCAAGTTTCTCCCTTAAGAATGTATAGCATAAACACTCATATGATGTTAGCATGACAACCTTTGAGTGAGAATGCTAACATGTTAATTTACTTCTTCATCAATAATAGTAGATGGAGCATAGTTGTGTCTAGAATATAATATGATTTCACTATCTATGGTGTATGTGGGGCTTATGGATTGTGAAACACCAACAAATTTTATCAATCATGTAACTGTCTACAAGGCTTCTACCCCCAAGATGATCTTGCATCAAATTTAGATGAGAGGTCATCAAGCAGTTATGTTTGGTGTAGTCCATTAAACTACTCTATTTCAAATGGCACCAATGATGGTTTCCTTCAAGTCAGAAAGAATTCCTTATCTATTAAAAAATATATGGAATATAGCTAAGACTTAATTCTACAAGGATACAGAACTACTTGTCTCACCAATTGCTCTTACATTGCTTTTGCTAGGACTAATTTTGATCCTCCAATTTGTAGATTGTAGTTGGGTGATTTGTTAAACATGCACTATAATTTTGAAGGTCCACCATTCTTCATTCAATTGGTTTCTTTTGTATAATTTTAAATATATAAAATAAAATCATAACCAAATATATGCAATATTTATAACATAGAAGAAACGCAGAAGAAATATAGAAGAAATAAAAATTGTCAAAATAAAAAATACTTCTTCAAATTATTTGAATCATTCTCCTTCTCCTTGAAAATAAAGATCAATTACAATGTATTATTATAATTACATGTGAACATATTTTTATAATTAATAAATAAAATATTCTAAATCTATCTAAATAACAATTTGCATGTAATATCAACTAAAGCTAACTCTAGCCTTTTCAAGGCTTTATTTTCCTAAAATATATTAACTAAAACTTAAATAAGAAAACTATAATTAAAAATGATTATTTAAACTATGCATAGAGGTTGGGTAATAATTTTAACTCCTTACATGATATACACCTATGCAGATGGGAATGGTCAGCATCAGTTATCAACATACTCCCCCTTGATGCTGAGAGGGCTCACAATCTGATCTCTGGGTATCAAAACATGATCCTTTACAACTGCCTTAGTGAAGATAATTTACAATTTTTCTTTAGTGTTGATGTATTTCAATTCTATTTCCTTCTTCTATACTAAATATAAGATAAAATGATGTTTTAAATCAAAATGTTTTGTCTTGCTATGATGGACTAGATTCTTGGTCAATTTGATGGCACTAATGTTGTCACAAAAAGTCACTATGTGTTGAACTTGAATCTCTCCAATTTTTTCAAGAAGTTTTCTAAGCCATAATGCTTGTGTCCCTACTAAAGTGACTACAACATACTCTGCTTGTGTAGAAGAAAGGGAAACTAAACTTTGATTTTTTGAGCTCCAAGTAATCAAACTAGATTCACGTGAAAAGTGATTACCAGATGTAGACTTTTGATCATCTATACTACCTCTCCAATCAAAAATACTAAAACCAACAAGATTTAACATTTTAGAAGTGTAGTAATGAAAACCAAAACCTAGAGTGCCTTTCACATACCTCAAAATTCTCTTGGCTACCTTCATATGTATTTTTGATGTCTTTATTATGTACCTTGAAGCAACTAAAATTGAATAAGCAATATCAGGTCTTGTGTGAGTTAGAAACATCAAGCTTCCAATAATGCTCCTATAAACTGTCTCATCAACTATTTCAACACCATTATCTCTACACAACACAACTCCATGAGCAACTAGAGTGGAGACTTGTTTACAATCAACAATATGAAATTTATTTAACATATCTTTAGCATGCTTTGTTTGACAAATGAAATTTCATTTTCACTTTGATAAACCTCGATTCCTAGAAAATATTTAATGAGACACAAATCTTTCATCTGAAATTCATTCATCATAACAACTTTGAATTCATCCTTCATCTTAGAACTGCTACCCATATACAACAAGTCATCAATATACAAACTTAAAATAAGAATATCATTACCTTCTTGTTTGTAGTAAAGGGTAGGTTCACTCTTACTTCTTTGAAATCCATTCTCTTGAAAATATGCATCAATCCTATCATACCATGCTCTTGGTGCTTTCTTTAGGCCATACAAAGCCTTCTTCAACTTGTAGACATGATTTTCTTTTCCTTGTACTTCAAAACTTTGTAGTTGATCCACATATACCTCCTCTTCTAAGTACCCATTCAAGAAGGCACTTTTCATGTCCATATGATGAATGCTCTAATTATTTTGACTTGCTAATGAAATCATATTTCTAATGGTCTCTTGTCTTGCTACTAGTGAAAATATCTCTTCATAATCAATGCCATACTTTTGTGTGAAGCCTTTAGCAACTAATATTGCCTTATGTCTTTCATCACTTTCATCACTATTATACTTAGTCTTGTAGACCCATTTGATTCCAATATTTTTCTTGTCATGAGGAAGCTTTCTAAGCTCCCAAGTGTCATTCTTGTGAATAGAAACCATCTCTTCTTGCATTGCTTGCATCCAAACCTCATTAATATATGCATCTTCAAAACATGATGGTTCAAAATAAACCTTTGTAAGTAAAGCAAAATTAAATGTATCACCTCTTGAATTTTATTCATGTGCTTGAATTTTACTCCTTTGATAGATGTCACTCAATCTTCTTACCTTCCTTGTATAACTAGGACTTGAATCTAGACTTGCACTTGGAATTAAATAACTAGATGAGGGGTTACTTGGTAGATTTGGAACAGAAGCATTAGTGTGGTGCCCATGATCAATATCATCCATAATAACATAATTTAAAACATATTTTGACTTCTCCATATAACCTTTTTGATGACCATAAACTCTCCCTTCATCAAATATCACATCTCTTGACACAATAAGCCTATTAATGAGAGGATTATATACCCTGTAAGCCTTACTTTCCTCACTATATCTAACAAAAATACATGACTCACTTTTGGCATCTAACTTTTATCTTTTTTTATCAAGAACATAAACATAGGCTAAACAACCAAAAATTTTGAAATAATTAACATTTGTCTTTTTCTCATACTAGGCTTCCTACAGAGTTAGCTTGTCAAGTGCACTAGTGGGACTACGATTGAAAATATATACTATTATAGCAACTATATCTCCTCAAAAATATTTGCTTAATCCCTTTTTTTTGTAGCATACTCCATGCCATCTCCACCACTGTATGATTATTCCTTTCAACTACACCATTTGGTTGAGGTGTGTAGGCAGTGGTGAGTTATCTTTTGATGCCATGCATATCACAATAACCTTGAAAATATTTTGAACAAAATTATCCTCCATGATCAATCTTTAAGCATTTGATTTTTCATCCTTTTTCATTTTCCACAAGAGATCTAAACCTCTTAAATGTATCAAGGTATTCACCCTTGGTCTTCAAAAAATAAACCCAACACTGTTGTGAATAATCATCAATAAAAGTAATGGAATATGATGACTTACCCAAACTCTTTATCTGCATAGGACCACAAATGTCTGAATGAACTAACTAAAGTGGATAATGGGCCCTCCATTGATTTATTTTTGAAAATTTCTCTCTTTCATGTTTTCCTTTAACACATCCTTCACAAACTTCCTTGTGCTCTTCAACCTTAGGCAAACTAGAAACTAATGCTTTTGATGTTAGAATCTTCAAACTATAAAAATTTAAATGTCTATACCTGAGATGCAACAACCAAATTTTGTCCTCATATGCCATATTGGTAATGCTGATATTATGTTCACCAAACTTCAATGAAAACATTCTATTCTTTGACATAAACACAACTGTAACCACCCTATTTCCTTAATTCTTATCATAAATTATACATTACTAATTTTCAAATACAACCTTATAATTCTTCTCACACAATTGCCTAAAACTCAATAGATTATGCTTTAATTGTGGAGTGTAATAAATATCCTTAACACTTTTCATACCTTCTTTTGTATGGACTTCCATAGCTCCTTTTTCAGCAACATCCAATGATTTGTCATCACTAAGCTTAATTTTGAATTTAAAACTTTCATCCATTATAAAAAAGGCTTTTCATTCCCTGACATGTGGTTATAACATCCAAAATCTAAATACCAAACATCTTTAGAAATATTTTAATCTTTGTCATAAGATAAAAATAAATTATCTAGAGAATTCTCATCACCTTCTTTAGCATAATGAACGTTTTTATCATTATTACCTTCTTTTAATCTACACTCTTTTTCAAAGTGGCCATACCTATTATAATGATAACACTAGACATTTATTTTATTAAATCAACCTCTACCTCTTCCTCTGAAACCACCTCTTCCTCGTGAACCACCTTTACCTCTATTTTCACTTGAGTAATTCTGATTTTGACCTCTACCTTGGCCTTGATTGCTTTTGGTGCTACTATTAACATCTTCATTTTTTATGATTTGTAATTTGGAGGAAAAGGCTTTCTCATCATTGTCTCCAAATAAATCTCTCCATATTTCTTCATGAGATATCAAAAATCCAACTACATGATCAAATTGAAGGGTAGACAAATTCTTGCTTTCTTCTATGATTATAGCAACATGGTTCTACCTTGGTGTGAGTCCTCAACACCATCTTGATTACAACCTCATTTTTTACAATTTCACTAATTGTAGCCATCTTATTGACCACATCTTTTACTCTGGCACAATAGATACTCACACTTTCAACGTCTTGCATCTTCAAATTTTTGAATTCTCTCTTCAATGTCTATAATTTGACAACTTTGACTTGATCACTACCTTGGTAAGCTTCTTTTAGAGTCTTCCAAGCATCCTCAGTAGTCTTTGCTCTTGCAATTCTCAGAAATAGGCTCTTATCTAGAGCTATTTGAATATGAAACAAGGTTTGAGAATTCTTCTTAGCCTCCTTCTTAGTTGTTTTATCATTCGATGTGAGGGCATTCCAATCAACAGGCTTTGCATACCTGATTCAACAATCTCTCACAAATCTTTTCCTATCAAAAATTTCATCATTTTGATGCACCAATAATCATACTTATTTCTATCAAATTCTGGAATGGGCAAGGAGTAAGAATTCGACATAATAAACTTTTGGTAAAATTCCAACCACTAAATCTTTAACTCAAAAGAAAATGCTTGCTCTGATACCAAATGTAGAATTTTAAATATCTAAAATTAAATCACAGTCAAATATATACAATATTCATAACATAGAAGAAATGCAGAAGAAATAAGAAATGCCAAAATAAAAAATATTTTTTCAAATTATTTGAATTATTCTCCTTCTCCTTGAAAATAAAGATCAATTACAATATATTAATAGAATTACATGTGAACATACTTTTCTAATTAATAAATAAAATATTCTATATTTATCTAAATAACAATTTATATGTAATATAAACTAAAACTAACTCTAACCTTTCCAAGGCTTTATTTTCCTAAAATATATTAAGTGAAACATAAACTAGCAAACTGTAATTAAAATTGACTGTCTAAATTTCTCTAAATTTTGCATAGAGGTGGGGAAACAATTCTAACTCGTTGCATGATATATGCCTATGCAGATGGGAACGGTCAGCATCAGTTATGAACAGCTTCCCATTTCTTACAGTCGTCATCCAACGGAAGAAGAAGAGGTAGAGTCCTTACCCTCTCCATTTCCCTTACTATGAGTGTTGTTGTTTTGGCATTCCTGTTTGCATTGTTCATTCAGCGTAGGCGGGGAAGATTGCTTCACAAATACAAAGAGGATGGATGGCATGCCAGCGTCGCTTAGAACATTCACGTACAGCGAGCTGAAAACGGCCAGAAACAATTTCACCCAGAATCTGGGGAGCGGAGCATTCGACTTAGTATTTAAAGGATCTCTCCCAAACGGTACAAGTGTGGCCGCTAAAAAATTAGACGGCTCTATAGGAGGAGAGAAACAATTCCGTGCAGAAATAACCACCATTGGAAACATACATGATGTCAATTTATTGACGCTCAGTGGATTTTGCGCATAGGGACGTCAAAGATTACTTCTGTATGAGTACATGCCCAATGGTTCCCTGAATTCCTTCCTATCCGGCAACTCTGAAGGAGTAAGGATGGTGTTGGACTGGAAGACTAGATTTGACATCGCTTTAGGCACTGCAAGAGGTTTAGTTTATCTCCACGAAGAATGTATAGATCACATTATCCACTGTGATATCAAGCCAGAAAACATTCTTGTGGATGTCTATTTCTCTCCAAAATTGGCTGGTTTTGGCCTGGCAAAGCTTGTTGGTAGAAATTTCAGCAAGGTATTGACGACTACAAGAGGAACGAGGGGTTTATTTTGCTCGAGAGTGGATCTTCGGCCTTCCAATCACCCCAAAGGTGGACGTATACAGTTTCGGCATGACTTTACTGTAAATAATATCTGGCCGAAGAAATATGGACCTGAGCGTGCAAGAATCTAGATACTACTTTCCTACGTTGGCTGCAACTCAAATTGAAAAGGAAAACATGATGGGCCTTGTCGACGGAAGGATTGGAAATAATGCAAATGTTGAAGAGGTGAGAAGATCAGTTGTGGTAAGCATTTTGGGCATTTAAAATGAAGAGAATGTGAGACCAAGCATGGCAGAAGTTGTTTTGATGCTGGAAGGGAAAACACAGGCTGATTCAAAACAAATTGAGAGGTCTGTTAAGGTGCTTGTGGACGAGCACGTACAGAATGATGATATATCAAATACAGATGATGTTATGTATTAGATCTTAGAGAGTAAAATAGTGGTCTTCTTTGCCTATGTTAATTGTAATGATCTTTGAGGGGGAATAATTGATATTGGTGATTGTATGCAAGGGTGGATGCTATAATATATCATACTAGTTAGATTATGGCTCACTCTTCTAAATTTGATATCGTATGATTTGTGTGATCAAATTAATTACATCGTATTTATTTATAAAATTTCAGGTCTTTTATAACTTGTAATTATTATGAATAAGTTTTAGAATGATTATTTGAAACAAAACTAAAGTAATAAGTAAAATTGTAATGTGTGAGATTTTGATATTTTTTTCAAAATGTAAATTTAGACTTAAAAAGAACTTTAGATTAAAGCAAATGAAATTAGTGTTAAAATTTTAAAACTATAGTATGTTAGTGAGTAGTATACAATAGCACTAGATAAATTTTAGACGCATGTTTTAAGTTGGGTGGTAGGTAGTTTATTTTTTCAACATAGATTTAAAATTTTGTTAGAAATATTTTTGTAGTGTGGTTTTAAGAAAAGTGTTGGAAGTAAATGATAAATATTAAGTTATATTAAGTTATAATGTAAATAGCAGAGTACTAATTTTTTTTTAATAAACATCTTAAGTTTGAATTTTAAGTAGTGTATCATTTTTTATTATAAATTGATGAATTACAATTATAATTTGTAAAATATAATTTTTAAGTTATGAAAAGAAAATATATAAATAAAATTAAAAAATTGAGTAGTTTGTGAGCATTGTTTTATTTTAAAAAATTGTTACAACCAAAATAAATTAATCCACTTATTTAATATGTCAATTTTGTTTAAAGAATTAAGTTAACTTTGATGTTAATCATTTAAGACACTTTAAATTCTTATTTTTTTTTTTAAAAAAAACTCAATTTATTTATTTAAATTATAAATAAAATTAATTTTTATAAAATAAACTTCCAAATTTTCAATATAAAAATAATAATTAAAATAAATACAAATAAAAAATAATAAATCTAAAAAAAAATGGTTACATCTTTATAATTACAATGTATGAAATTTAATGAACTTAATACATGATTTGTAAAATGGGGAAGGATGTCCACTAAAAAATGAAACATTAATAACCACAAAAATTTGTTGAAACATAATCTTAACACATTATCTCTGCTAACAAACATAATAAATAAAGTCACTTAAACAAGAAAAGCCAAAAAGTCTATTTGATATTAACATGTGATAAGATTTACTTTTTTATTTATCAAATATCTGAATATTATTGTGAAGCATGGTCCCCATGAGTATAGTCACAACCCACGCTAAACATGAAGTAGAGTCACATCAACCTCCATGCATTTTTACAATTTAGATTATGCCTACCTGCCATTTACCAAGTGCACACACACAAGGCATTTTATTCTAACAAATTTATAGTGTAAATACATTATCAACAAAATCTAAAGGTGCCTCATTTTTGGAGAGTGGAGCTTCATCATGGATGCACATATCTAATTATTTATTTCTTTTTAGAAAGATGTCATATTTACAATTTAACATCTTATAGTTATTTTTATACATGGAGTTGTTTCACAACATGGTGAGGATAGATTAGGTAGTTGAATTTCTTGACCTGATGTATTAGATCACATTTATATGTGATTTGATATTGTTATTTTAATTTTTTTAAAATTTTGTTTAGATATGTTAAGAAGATGTTGAGATATATTGAGATGTAAAAATATTTTGATATATTATTTTTTGAGATATTTTGATATCATTTAAAATATGATTTGTTGAGATATTTTGATAATTTGAGATATTAATATTTGATGTCATTTTTTATGTTTTAGGTGATATTGTAGATCTTATATTTTTATTCTGGATTGGTATGTTATTTTAATATTTCAAATTTCAATAATTATTAAGTATTATTTTAATATTTATTGAATTATTTTGTTAATATTTATTGAATTATTTAGTTAATATTTATATATTATTCATTTTATATATGTTTATGATATGTGTACTATTTTTTTCATGTATTTATAATATTTTCATATGATTATCATCTTATAATTTTTAAAATTTTAGATATAGTTTACATATTTATGATGTTATTATGATAGTTATGTATGTTATCATGTAATTAATGCAGTATAAGTTTTTTAGATGATAGACTATCATATGTTGTTATGTAATTTTTGTAGAGAAATGAAACATATTAAATAGCACACATATCTTAGATAAATTTATGTAAAATATACCAGTAGGTATCATTTTCGAGGTACTTATATTTTTTTGAATTGTGAGTACTTCGAGAATGATATCTATTGGTGTATTTTATATAGATTTTTCTAAGACATGTATGCTAGTAGCACTTACGGTCATGTAAGATTAAATATTTTTTTAATAAAAACACATTTAATATAAATATTTAATTAGTTATCAACACTAAAAATGGAGATAAACATAAATTTTGATATATAAATATATAGAGAGAGAGATCAAAACTGTACATATATGACATTTATGAAATATAACTATAATTTAGAGATGAATGGAAGTAGAGAAAAACATTGATATGACATATATGAAATATAACAATAATTTTATGAAATTCAAACCATATACATTTGACATTAAAATGAGAGATAAAGATCAACACATATATGATATATATAAGTAGTATAATATTAATAGGTTTAATAAATTCCATATATGTACATGAGATCCTCTAACAATTGAAGTCTTTCTTCTTCCTCTTTTCTTTTATGTACCCCTTTTCCATTCTTCAATTTCTCAAACCTGTCATATGTGTAAGGTGGTGCAATCCTTAATATATGTAATGCCTTTACACATGATATTGTCACAAATGTCAAACCTTGTCTTTCTATAAGTCCTCTATCAATTGTGGCTTTGTCTAGTGCTAAGGCTTATGATTTATGGATTGTCAATCATCGTGCCAATTTTAAAGGTAATTGACTCACATCACTACTTTGTATTGGACTGATAGGAATTGTAATTAGAGATTCATCAATAAAAATAATCCCTGTGTAGTTATCAAATTGAACCATAACATATGTAGGTGGTTTGAGGGGGTATTAGCCTTGGTTTGTATATAATGCTTCGTATATATCCAAGTGAAACATTGACAAGTCCTGATTCTATCCATAAAAATGTGGTGAGAGTCACCCTCCCACCAACAATAATCAATAATTTAACTTCCAATTATTCATCATCCAATCTCATAGCAGTATTGTTTTATCCTCTAGTTGAAATGCTTTGAGCAACAAATTGATTCAATACATACAATATTCTCTTATTTTATTAACACACATTCTCATTTATTGTAAATAAATGCATATGTTCATTAAAATCCTTATTTTTAGTTATTTCAAGTGAAGCATCTAATTTAGTCATCAATAACTACTAGTTGTTAATGGTTAGATTGGCATCTCTTAGATTTTTTAGAATTTCTTGAAACCTTTGTTGTTCTTTAGTTTGACTCTATTGTCTAAAAATGTTTTTGAGTGTAATAATAGTTACAAATTTTTCCCATAATAATTTTGCTTGTCTTGTACTTGTATATGGAGGTATATCCATTATTGGTGACAACTGCCCCAAATCCCTAACAAAAATCATCAACCTTCCACCAAAGCACATATTAGTTTTCTATAATGCTTGGCTGAGTCAAGAATATATATTTTCAGTCATCTTTTGACCTATGAAGTTCATCTTATATATATATATATATATATATATATATATATATATATATATATATATATATATATATATATATAACATGTTTAATTTCTTCTTGAAAAGTTGTTAACCTTATTCCTTCTAGTTTTTCAAAATCTAAAATAGGAATTTGTAAGGTTGTATGTATTATTGATGCACTAATGTTAAATGTGGAAACTCCTATTGGAATAAGTAGTAGAAGGGGGAAACATTGTGTTTGTGATAACTCTAGAAGTACCTATTTAATCCATCTAATAAGATAAAATTTCCCTATTCCTGTTGTTCCTTAGATTATAAGATGCAATGGAAATGTATTTTGTCCTTGATTATAATGTCTTATAATTATATTAAATTGTAATTTTTATTCCCACTCCAAATTTCATAAGAAAAATTAGACTCTATTTCATCCATAGAAAGTAAGCTATTTTTTTGCCAAGCTTACAAATTTAAGAGATCTATTCATTTGTTATTCACCTAGGTAATTTGAATCTTAAATTGTTTGTCTATCAATATATCTTCGACCCAACATATCAATTTTAAAAACATGTAGATATTTTTTTTTTATGTAGGACTAACATGATCTCTCACTGATGTTGAATTATATTATGTTGGATAATGCCATCATCTTCATCCTCTATTTCTTATTGAATGTCATTATTTATTTCAATCATTCACTCTATATGAAAATGATTATATTGAAATTCACCCTAATTATATTTTATTATCTCCTCATCTTGGCAAATGTCTATCTCAATATCATAGAATGGTTTTTACAATAGTAACTTTGACCAACAAAAAGCTACAAATTTTTGACTATCTTATTCTAGGATGTTGTAAAACATGGGGCATATCCTTACAATAGCAAATGTTTTTTTTTGGTTTCCACTTGTCTCCTTTTTTTAATTCTAGGATTATATATCCAAGATCTTACGACCTCAATGAATGGTAAATGCTCCATTGAGCAAGCTCTATCAATATATCCATCAATTATTGACTTTCCATTTTTTTTAGTATTTTCATCCTATTTTAATACCAGTTTAAAAACTTTATGCCCAACATTCAATGAAACAACTACCCTACTACACTCCATTAAAGTAAGTTCTAGCAATATGTGACATGTTTCTATTGCACCTATATCTCTTTAAATAATCATTTTAGTTAACAAATGTCTATCCACTCATTCAACAGGATCTTCTGGGCTTTTAACATTTTCAAGTCGCATCAACATTTATTGATATGTTTATGAACTTTTTTCTATTTTTGCAGCATACTTTGAAATGTAGTTCACAATGGCATATTTTGATATTAATAATTTCCAATATATATTTGTAACCAATGATTGAAACACATGATGATTATGAGTATTCAAATAATCATCATTTCTTTTTGGCTCATATTTTTTAATTTTTCTAGATTCACACATAGTTTTGATCCATCAAGATATAAATGCCAAGGTATGTTGTACCTATATTAAATAAATATGTGTGTTATTATTCATATAAAAAAGCACTTAATACATATTTTTATACTAATGCTTATTACTTTTAAGATAATTTTTTTTACTTGTGTTGGCTAACAGGTTTGTCCTTATATAAAGATATTTAATTTTGACTCCATACCCCTCTCTCAAGAATAAATAAG
This sequence comes from Torreya grandis, assembly GCA_037957365.1. Classification (NCBI taxonomy): domain Eukaryota; kingdom Viridiplantae; phylum Streptophyta; class Pinopsida; order Cupressales; family Taxaceae; genus Torreya; species Torreya grandis. The sequence goes on from JARHVA010000126.1 coordinate 1,213,170, forward strand.
TTAACAATAAATGGGTGAACTATCAAGACTAGTTCCCCTCTGAATTAAGGTGTAGCTCCACTTAAGATTTTTAATGAATTTAAATATTTAGATTCACTTTTAACTAGAAAGTGCTTAAAGGTAGACTAACATCCATACATCATTATGTTATGAATGTGAGATTTTATAACAGTGATAGGTAACAGAATACACAGATTCTATTTTCAATAAATATTAAATAAATAAAAGTATATATATTGCTGAGTCAATAAAGAATAAAACACATATAATGAATTATCTAAATGGAGAAAAGTAATCACTATATGAAAGAAGGTTTCTCACACAAAACATAATTTTAAATACTCAAACACACAAATCCAAGTATGCAGTAATTAATTATCCTTTGCATTCACAGATGAAAATGTTTCAGACAAACATTAAATATATTACTAACAATAGTGGTTCAATTTTTTTTATTTTCTAATTTCTTTCTCCTCTTTCTCTTCCTCATCTATTTTTACAATCAAAAATATATATAGTTGCAATAACTAATCCACCTATCAAACTAAACCATAGTTAAATCAACTCTGACCCATACGGGATTTAGTTTTTACAAATTTAATAAAGACCAAGTTTCAAAAGTAACTGAATAACTGAATCAAAGAAACTATGTAAGTAAAGTTATTGTTGAAGTGACAGGTTAGGATCTCTAGATTTGATCTGTTCAGTTGGGTAGACATGTTGAGTCTTCCACTCTTGAAATACTGTAAAGAACTCCTAAATTTTTAAAATATTGGGAATGCTGACATGTTTTATCCTTGCTTTCCAGATGTTTTCTTCTCTTCAAATTTTTTCCATCTTTTCTGTGTGCTCTAGGAGTATGTCGATATAGTGACAAAGAAGTGATTCCACCTTTAAAATTTGAGAGAAGTTTTTGATTGATAAGCTGTCACTTTATTTAACGAAGTTAATCTTTTCCCTAAAGGACTGAATCACAGTATTGATGTCTTTCTCTGGTTTTCCATTGGCTTTTATGTAATTGATATCAATGCTATGTAGATCATGCTGTAATGACTGAATGAATTTAGTTATTTCATTGATCATTTTTATTATTTCCAATCATCATTGTCTGGATATTAAATTTCTCCATTCAATATTTTTCTTACTTGCATATAATATATCTTCATCTAGTCCTATTAAGTTATTTTTTAACAAAAACTTTGATATCCCATATTTTTGCACTTCTTCAATCTGATTCATCATGTTTATCCACTTTCCTTCTTCTTTTATCCACAAAGCATTCTAAGTCTTCAAATATTCAATAGTGATTGTGGTCAGATCATATACATTTTTCAAATTATGAAAATATTTTGTACCTTTTAGGATGGTACTCTCCAACCAGCTATCAAATATTCTGGTAATCATTTTACCCCTAAATATCTAATCCAGCATCCTTTGATTGACAAAGGATTTTAGGTCAAAAGACATGGGCATTTGAGAAATTGGTTGAGGATCTGGATTATGAATGGCATCAATATATTCTTTTATTAAATGCACAGTCTATTTGAACTCTTTTTTATCCCTTTCATCCTTTCAAATTCTATTAACTATCTTTTTAGTAGATGCTTCTAGATGATGCACATCAATAGCACGTGATGCAATCCCAAGGTCTACCTTTTCAACTATAAAATCCTGAATAGTAGGATTTTGAACTTCTTCATTGGTTTTTGGCTAGGCAATTTTTGCATACTAGTTCACTGTGTTTGGGTCAACATCTACCCTGGATGTCATTTTTAACTTTTTGGATTTAGGGGCTTTCCCTAAACATTTGCTTACCATATCTTCCAAGGGTATAGAAAATGGAACTACTTTCCTTTCATGACTGATTGAACTTTGTAGCCATTTAGGTGTAGAATTTGAGGCTTTTCTATCAGGATTCAGTTGATCAAAAGGTAAAATTGAATAATCATCAATTTGGAAGAATCAAAAGGAATCATTATCTGTTGGTCTGTACTAACTTCTTCCACCATTGGTGAATCAGACTCTTTATCACCTTTGACTTCTCTTGAATCCTCTTCAAAATTCAAATCCACAATCACTTTTTTAGAGATTTGATTTTTCTTCTTGCTCTGAGTCCTTGACCTAGTGACACGAGGAGGTAGGGTAATTACAATGGCCTTCTCAGATTATTTGATGACAGGGTCCCTTCCAATTTTTGACTTGGAAGTACTTGCATCACAAATAGCAATAGGTTGATTAGATGAGATTATTGGGAATGGAAATTCAATTATTGTTGCACATTATTGGGAGACTATATTTTGAGGTCCTCCCATTTTTCGTTCTCTCAACCACTTTTTAGTTCTCCTTGTTACTGGAAGAGTCTTGACTTCAATTCTATCTTCTTCACTTTTTTCCCAGTCAATTTTTGGAATAGGTGATTATTTTATTTGCTCAAATTGTGGATTAGTCACCTGTTCATCATTGTCAAAAATTCCATAAATGTCCATATTTAATTTAAGGGTAACTATCTATCCTAAGGAAAACCTAGACCACAGTCTTTTTCTGACTTCAAATTCATCTGAACAATCCTCTAAATAATCTTCTAATTGGGGAATATGTGAAAACCCTATTCCAAAATCCAGATTATCCTTGACGAAACCTTTTCTATCAAATTGAGATCTGGTTGTGAAGGACTAAAAATTGAATTTCATAAAGTCCAATTCTAAATTCAAAGTATCAGATTTTGTTTTGCATTAATAATGTCCAAGTTCAATAGGAAAAGATATGCCAAATTTATTCTTAGTTGGGAAGTTTTTATCTACATGTGCTAATTGCTTGTAGACTTCTATTAGCACAAATCAGTCAAGAACATACGTCAAGAACATACCTTGTTAACCTCAAAGGTTCACCATCAAAACCCCCAACTCTAATGTAAGTGAACCTATAAAATTGAATTAAGAAACTACCATAAATGTTAATCAAGTACATAGCTTCTTTAGATAATCTTTTATTGATATTGTTGGATAGTTCAAAAGTCATTTTCCCAGTAAAGGCACCATTGATTCTCCTATAACCCTCATAACAATTACGCATTTGCAACTGTGGGTAATAGTCATAAATTTTACTATCTTCAGCCAAAGGTGCATGTGGTAACCCTACCCATTGTCTTGTAGATGCCAAGTAGTAGAGAGGGTATGAAGACATAAAATTCTCTATTTCCCAAACAATTACTTAAACCCTGATGTAAACATTCAGCTACAATTTTTCCCCAATCCAAATATTATTCTCCTTGAAGTATCACCTATATAAATAAGTACATCTAGTCTTCCCAATAATAAGCATGAGCATTGCCTTTTAGTCTGTGTAATAATACCATGATATCTTGTATTTTTGGAATCATATGATTTCTTGTTAATGGCCTAGGCAATCTTGAACCTCCTTTTTGGAATTTTAAGAGCCAATTCCCAGCAATCACACTTTTGTAAATTACTTTATTCATTGAAAAATAACCATAGGAAGAAGTAATACTAAGGTCAGAGTATGGTTCATTAGGAGGGATTCTCACCATAGACATTATGGTTTGTCTTTTGATATGTAGTAAAACATTGCCATCTGCAGTCTTGATACACCTATTATGAGGTTCATATATGTTCATGCATTCAAGGACCAATTTAGGACATTGTATAGCCATGGGAAAGGCCACAGCTTCAACCAAGCCACTTTATACTATTTTTTGCATCATAGGATTTAACAGATAATTTCTAACCCTTTCCTTAAAATCTTCCAAATCATATTGGACCGGAGAAGTGTCCCCAATTCTAGGGAGAAAACATATGAGACCAGGACCATGTTCGTAATCAAGACAAGTAGATTTCATGGCTACAGGTTAGAGAATATAATGAAAAGAGAAAGTTTTGAATTTTTAAACAATACTGTAAACTCAAAAAGATCCTTATTTCCAACCAAGTAGAGGAAACAACTTACAATAAGAGTGAAACTCACATTAAATTTATCTAAAATCACTATGGATTCAAGTAGCTGAATATCTTATATCACCTATGTTGTTCTTCTTTTTATCACCCAGTATGCTTGTTTTTTGAATTTGAATTATTCTTTCTTGATACAAATATTAACCAGATCAAAAAAATAAAACGGGAGAATACGTGCTAAACATGCTTGATAAGATGCGTATTCTGACATATGCATTAATGTCAAACATATTTTATGTGCAATTTTGATGAGTAATGATTATCTGTAACCTCATGAAAATTCAAATTTTTTTGCTTTATAGTGAGTTTCGGATATATTTTCCTCTAAATCTCTCGCTAATTTTAACTTAGAGAAATCCTCGTGGTGAGATAAGAATATAGCCATTGAACCATTAAACCATTAAACTCTTAAACCATTTAAAATTGTGGTTCAACTTTGGGGTTCAATGATATGACATAAGCCACATAGACAGACCAATAATCACATGATCTTTCCAGAAGCTTTGGACTTTGATAGAACCGTTGAACTTTTGAAATCTAAAAAAGGGTTCAAGTTCAACTAAAAGGTTCAAAGACATAAATAAAATATAAAAGAACAATGCATTTTGAGAAACATTGAACCATTGAACTTTGCTATATAGGTTCAAATGATAGGTTCAAGCGATAGGTTCAAGCAATTTATTAATTTAGACAAGGGAACTGAGTGAACAAGACTCTTTACAAAGAATAAAATATTTAAATCCCTTAACCATTTAACTCTTGAACCTTTGAACTCTTGAACTCTAAAAAAGGTTCAAGTTCAACTGAAAGGTTCAAAGATATACCTGAAAAACACAAAAGGACAAATAGTTCACTTTGAGAAAATTTAAACCATTGAACCGTTGAAGTCTTGAACTCTAAAAAAGGTTCAAGTTTGAAGGTTCAATTCTTTTAAAGATTTAACACATAGGAAATGATAAGTGGGTGAACTTATTATATGGCATAATTCATGAAATTGAAAAAGGTGACTCACAAACTAACATTGACTCTGACTGGGCACTGTATTTTATGGCAAAATGCAGAGAACTTAGAAACTCTAGTTATGCAAACCAAGAAACAAAAATGAAATAAAAGGAGAAAGACAAACCAAAAATGGGAAAGGAAAACACAAAATGTAACAAGAAAATAAAAGGTTATGTACAAAACAGGGGATACATGTTTCATAGTTGGTACAACTTGAGATCCTGTCCATTATAAGATAGGGGTAAAATAGCTCCATCTAGATATTCCAATTTAAAAGAATTAGGACCAAGTACTTGATGAATTTTAAAAGGCCCTTTCCAAAGGGAATCATATTTACCATGTGCTCCTTTAGGTTCTCTTCTTCTATCCCATAGCAATACCTCATCTCCTTCCATGAACTTTCTAGGTGTAGTTTTTTGATCAAAAATATTTTTAACTTGTTTTGATGAGTAGTAATATGATCAACCAGTTCATTCCTCTCTTCTTCAATATTTGTTAAATACATAACTCTTTTTTCTAAAGAGTATTGAAAGTACTGATCTTCAATAACATTTTGTAATCTGGCTACAGATAATTCTAGAGGTAATGATCGTTGTGCTCCTATTCCATAAACCAACTCAAATGGTGCCATTCCTATTGCTCTTTTTGGGGTTATCATGTTAGCCCAAAGTGCTTCATATAATTTCTTATGCCAATCTCTAGGGTTATCACTCACTAATTTCTTCATGATGACCATTTAATTTTTACTATTGGACTCTGCTTGTCCATTTCCTTGAGAATAATACTCTGATGAGTGAGAAAGAGAAATATTATGATGATAGTAGAATGAAGTAAGTTCCCTCAAAGAAAAAATGTTAGCGTTATCAGCCACAATCTTTTAAGGAACACCAAAATGTACCAGTGTATATTATTTGAGAAAATCACATACCACTTCTGAAGTAGTTCTCTTCATAGGGATTGCTTCAACCCATTTCATAAAATAATCAGTTGTTAAAATGTGTGTATGACCAGCACTTGATGAAGGTGAAAGAGGACCAATGAATTCTAATCCCCACTGTTTGAAAGGTTCTTCAATAATGACAGGTCTCAGAGGTAATTTTGCAAGTTGTGGTCTTCCTAAGAATAATTTGCATTTTCACAGTTAGCTACCCATTTATATACATCTTTGAACTTATAATAGTTTGCATTATTGTTCTTTATCTACACATCTCAGAAAAGTTCCATCTAGTTCTTTTTTGTACAAGACATCACCCCAGATCATATATTTTGTTGATTTTAACTTCAAGTTTATTTTCTCCTTTGGGGATAAATGATTGGGACATTCTCCATAATTAAGATAATGTGCCACGTTTAGGAACTAGGGATCTTATAAGCTCACCATTAGGATAGTAGGGAGTTCTTCTTCATCATCTATACTTTCGGCTATCAATTTGCACAAACCTTAACCTCTAACCAATTTGGTTGGCTTAATCTCTAAGTCATATTCTTGAATTTTAGCAACCCATGTTGATTTATTGTTCATCCCAACCTCTTGCTGAGTCAGAATGCTTTTCATAGCCGAACTAGGAACCAATACAATTGAATGAGAATGAAGTATATAGTACCTGAATTGTTTAACGGCCTTCACTACAGCAAAAGCTTGTTTCTCAGCCAAAGAATATTTATGTTCATGTTTCTTGAGAGGAACACTCATAAAGGCTGTTGGGGATTCTACATTTACTTCATTTCTTTGTAATAAGATACTAGACATGGTATGTTCTGAAGCATAGAAGTAAATAACAAAATCTTTTTGGAAATCAAGATTTACCAGAGTAGGTGTTTGTGCAATTGCTTCCTTAATATCTTCAAATGCTTTTTTAGCAGCTTCATTCTATTTGAATGCTTATTTTTTTCTCATCATTCCTACAATATGCTTTGTAATCTTAGTAAAATCAGGAATGAACCTTTTGATAAAATTAATCTGACCAAAGAAAGACTTAACCCCAGTCCTATTAGAAGGAAGACTTAACTATTTTATTACTTTGACTCTTTCTGGGTCAATTTTGATTCCATATTTTGAGACTAGGTGTCCCAATAATTTCCCTTCTATAACATAGAAAACTGATTTCTTAGGATTAAGAGATATCCCATGATTGTGGCATCTTTGTAAATCAATCTCTAGATCTTTCAAATGATCATCTCCTTTTCTAGAGAAAATAGTCAAATCATCAAGATAAATGACAATAATCTTATCTTTAAAATCTTTAAAGGATGAATCCATCACTTGTTGGAAAGTTGCACCAGCATTAATCAAACCAAAAGGCATACGGTTATAGACAAAAGTTCCTTGAGCTGTAGTGAAAGTAGTTTTATGTTGGTCAGCTGCAACTACACTTATCTGGTTATAACCTGAGAACCCATCTAACATGGACATCATTTTTGATCCAGAAACAATATGCAAGATGTAATCCATTATAGGTAAGGGATAATTATCTTTTAAGCTGGCTTGGTTCAGGTTCCTGAAATCAACATATATTCTTATTTCCCCATTCTTTTTGCGTACTAGAATAATATTCTCCACCCAAGTGGAGTGATGAATTGGATAAATAATCCTGGCCTTCAACATCTTATCAATCTCCTTAAAGATAGCCTCAAAAACTTTTGGGTTGTAATTTCTCAGCTTCTATCTGAATGGAATTGTATTTTATTTCAAAGGAATATGGTGTTGAAACTGCCCACTTCTAAAATCTTTAAGGTCATCATAGCACCAAGCAAAGACATCTTTATAACTAATCAAGAGATTAATCAATTTGTTTTTCTCTTATGGTGAACAACACCTACCAATGGAGATCTATTTAGGGTCAGTTTCACTTCTAATATTGCTTTTTTCATAATCCTCCATTTTGTCAAGATTCTAGATAGGTTTACTTTTAGTGTATTCATCTTGTCTAGTGAATAAATGTTCTAGAGAGACCAATCCTTTAGGGATTTTGTTTCCTTTTAACTAAATTACATCACCTTTTGGATTGATCCCTAGATCAGAATTGAATTCTTTACATTTTGAATCAAAATCTTTAAAATAGGTCCCCAAGAACATATCAACATTCTCCAAAAAAAATTATCTGTTTATTACTCTCAAAAACCTGCCAATTTTCAGCATTATCTAGGACATTAGTATGATAAACCAATTCTATTCTATAAGAATATTTTTTGAAATCAAGGTGTGGGAGAAGAAGAGAAGCTAATATTGCTATAGAATCTACCTAAGATTTTTGGTCTCTGGGAATTTCTTCAATAGAAAAGGCATCAAAACATTCTATCTCATCCCAAACTCTATTTCTGTAATGTCTTAGTCTGTCATTTTTGACTGAGAAAATACATCTCACTTGTTTGATAATTAATTCAGCATCTCCTTTTGCCTTGAGTATTTTTATACCCTTTCCTTTAGATTCATTTATCCCAAGTAATAAAGCCTCATATTCAGTGGTATTATTAGTATTTTTAAATTCAAGCTTGAAAGAGTAAGGAAAAGTTTCACCTTCAGGTCAGATCAATACAACCCCTGCTCCTAAACTAGCAGTAGCACAACTACCATCAAATTCCATGGTCCATAGATCATCTGAATGAACATATTTTGGTACAGATTCTTCCTTTAAATCCGTAGAGAAGATAAAATAGTTTCCGAATTCGCATTCTTCAAATAGAATTTGAGACTTAGGATCATCAGAAGGATATACTATGAACTTGCATTTAGGTTTGGGTTCAAGCTTAACTTTCTACTTTCCCAATAGAATCATAGCTTCTGACCAATCTAATTTAATCTACCCTCCTAAATCCTTACAAAAGGTTCTACTCAATAACATCCCATCACTAGCAGGGATATCAGCCACCAAAATAGTCAACTTCACCTTTTTATTAGGATAGGCTGCAAGAGCAACTCGTGCATCTTTAAATTGTCTGAGAAAAGAGATTTGTTTACCATCCATGGAATAACATCTACCAAATGTTTTTGTAAGGATCAAACCTAAGGCTTTGGCTACAGAATAAGGCATTATATTATCGGAAGCCCCTGAGTCTATGATACAATTGCTGAGTTTATGACCATTTATGAACAACAAAACATAAAATGGATTTGGTTTCATATCAGCCATATATGGAGTATCATCAGATGAATTAAGGGTCATTCTAAAAGTATCAGTGGGTGATTCAGCTGGAGAATTAAATAATTGGGCAATGGGAGACTCAGTATTAATTATTAATTGACTTTTAGGTTCAACTTGTGTAGGACCATTTTTGACATATTTGACCAATTTATCAAGCTCTTTAGGTTTTAGATTGAGGTATTTAGTAGGGGATATCTAAATTTTTGTAGACTTACAAAAATCTAAAATATCAAAAGAAGTTTCATAATCATTTCTTTGTAACAATTTATTTTCTTGTGTCTTAGCATCAAAAGTTTTAGTAAAAGGTTCCTTACCTTTAACTAGAACTTCTTGAATATTAGAAAATCTCAGATTCTTTTTGACTTCTAATAAGTACAACACATGAAATATCTGAATCAGAATCATATTCGAAGAAGTGTATTTTAGAGTCGCTAGGTCTCTCAGAGCTCCTTTTTTCTTCAGTAATTTCCCCTAAGACATCTTGAGTATAGTCATTTGATTAAATCTAAGCATTTCTAGACAAGAATCTCCATCATGATTAGTAGTCAAATGAAAAATACACATGTTATTTCTTCCAGGAGGGGCTTTAATAGCTAATCTTGGTTGTGTTGATGTAAGTGATAATGTCTTACTAGTATTTGTTTGTTGATTTCTCCTACTGATATCTTGATATGGCTATTGGAATGAAGTACTAGCCTTTGGTAATTATCTTTTAAGAGCAATCATATCATTGACTAGTCTTTGAACTATACGATCTATAGAGGATGAAGGATTAGCATTGGGTACCTGAACTTCTTTTTTCCACTTTTTGGCCATAATAAGATCATCCTCTAACTCAACTTCCAATGATTGTGCATCAGTTAAATTGATAATTATACTTCTTCTGAGATGAAAACTTATATTAGGAGGCATAAAATTAATAAAGAAACACTTCTGATTCTCAGTAGTTGTTATTTTAGCAGTAGGAATCTTGTGTACAATTATATTAAATTTGGCTATAAATTCCCTCATGGGTTCATGTATCTCCTTTTTAAGTTGAGTTAACTGGGCAAGAAGGGAATGCTCATCTTCTACACTTTTGAACTTATTTTTGAATGCAGTTTTCATATCATTCCAACTTATGACTGAGGAATCTGTTAGATGATAAAACCATTGTGTTGTAGCATCAATTAAAGTTTGCACAAAAAGCCTTATGGATAAATCTTGATGTTGTACGCCTAACACACCACATGCCGCTATAAAGGCATTCAGATGTTCCTCTGGTGATTGTTTTCCATCTCCATTAAATTTGGGCAAATTTTCCCTTGCATTTTTAGGCAAAGGATTGAGGTTAGCCCCTAAATTTAGAGGTCCTATGGCTGCACCCCAAGGTTGGGCCATTGGAAGAAACCTTATGGTAGAAGGAAAGATAATACCAGAAAGGGTTAATGCTTGATAAACAGAGGATGTAGGTGGTTTGGGAGGACTAGGAGGTCTACTTATAGTTTTTATAATGTGAGTAGGAATATAATGAAAGTTTAAATTCTGTAAAGCTTGAAAAGTAGAATCTTCAATTCCTTCTCTTCTTAAAGACCTTGTGTACCTTCTGGAATCTAGCTTATGATATAATAATTATTAACTTTGATGTTGCTCTTAATCTTTTTTCACTTTAGTAGGTTTAATTCCTTGTTGTGTCTTCTGCTTGTCTTCTTCTTTTTCTAGAGTAATAGCAATCTTATATTATCAGCCAATTCTTATTCTTTTTCTAATACTCTATTTGCCAATCTATAATCATTAATACTCTGACGAGAACACCAAGAAAGAGTATTTAACTGACTAATTATATCTTCATGTTCGTCTTGAAGACCAAGATTAGGTTGTAAAATAGGAATTATATTTTCATGAGGAAGCACCATTGTTGCCTCATATTAAGGTGACCAAATCAATTTTGTTCCTAAGTAGAGTCACCAAAAAACTGTTGGTTAACAGATTTGTCCTTATATAAAGATATTTAATTTTGACTCCATACCCCTCTCTCAAGAACAAATAAGTTAAAAACAAATGGGTGAACTATCAAGACTAGTTCCCCTCTGAATTAAGGTACAGCTCCCTTTAAGATTTTCAATGAATTTAATTATTTAGATACACTTAAACAAAAAGTGCTTAAAGGTAGACTAACATCCATACATAATTATGTTATGAATGTGATATTTTATAATAGTGATAGGTAATTGAATACATAGATTCTATTTTCAATAAATATTAAATAAATAAAAGTATATATATTGTTGAGCCAGTAAAGAATAAAACACATAGAATGAATTGTCTAAATGGAAAAGAAGTAATCACTATATGAAAGAAGGTTTCTCATAGAAAACCCAACTTAAAATACTCAAACACACAGATCCAAGTTTGTAGTAATTAATTATCTTTTTCATTCACATATGAAAATGTTTCACACAAACATCACATATATTACTAACAACAATGGTTCAGTTTTTCTAATTTTCCAATTTCTTTCTCCTCTTTTTCTTCCTCATCTCTTTTTACAATCAAAAATATATATAGTTTCCATAACTAATCCACCTATCAAACTAAACCAGAGTTAAAATAACTCTGACCCATACGGGATTTAGTTTTTACAAATTTAATAAAGACCAAGTTTTGAAAGTAACTGAATCAAAGAAACTGTGTGATTAAAGTTATTATTGAAGTGATGGGTTAGGATCTCCAGATTTGTTTTATTTAGTTGGGTAGACATGTTAAGTCTTCCACTACTGAAATACTATAATGAACTCCTAAATTTTTGAAAGATTGGGAATGTTGACGTGTTTTCTTCTTGCTTTCCAGATATTTTCTTCTATTCAAAATTTTCCCATCTTTTTTGTGTGCTCTGGGAGTATGTCAATATAGTGACAAAGAAGTGACTCCACCTTTGAAATCTGAGAAATTTTTTTGATTGATATGTTGTCACTTTCTTTAATGAAGTTAATGTTTTCTTTAAAGGACTGAATCACAGCATTGATGTCTTTCTCTAGTTTTCCATCATCTTTTATGTAATTGATATCAATGCTCAGTAGATCATGTTGTAATGACTAAATGAATTCAGTTATTTCTTTGATCATTTTTGTGATTTCCAATCATCCTTGTCTGGATACTAAATTTCTCCATTCAATATTTTTCTTACTTGCATATAATATATCTTCATCTAGTCCTGTTAAGTTCTTTTCTGACAAAAACTTTGATATCCCATATTTTTTCACTTCTTCAGTCTGATTCATCACACTCATCCACTTTCCTTCTTTTATCCACAAAGTGTTTTGAGTCTTCAAATCTTCAATAGTGATTGTGGTCAGATCATATACATTTTTCAAATTATGAAAATATTATGTACCTTTTAGGATGATACCATCTAACCAGCTATCAAATACTCTGGTAATCATTTTGCCCTTGTATATCTGATCTAATATCCTTTGATTGATAGGAGATTTTAGATCAAAAGACATGGGCATTTGAGAAATTGGTTGAGGATCTGGATTATGAATGGCATCAATATATTCTTCCATTGAACGCATAGTATATTTTAACTCTTTTTTATCCTTTATAACCTTCCAAGTTCTGATAACTATATTTTTAGTAGACACTTCTAGATGATGCACATCAGTAGTACATGATGCAATCCCAAGGTCTACCTTTTCAACTGTAAAATCCTGAATAGTAGGATCTTGAACTTCTTCATTGGTTTTTGGCTGCGTGATTCCTACATTCCAGTTCCCTGTGTTTGGGTCAACATCTACCCTAGATGTCATTTTTAACTTTTTGTATTTAGGAGCTTTCCCTAAACATTTGCTCACCATATCTTCCAAGGGTATATAAAATGAAACTACTTTCCTTTTATGACTGATTGAACTTTCCAGCCATTTAGGTGTAAAAATTGAGGCTTCTCTATCAGGATTCAGTTGATCAGAAGGTACAGTTGAAACAATCATTAATTTAGAAGAATTAGAAGGAATCATTATCTATTGGTCTGTACTAACTTATTCCACCATTGGTGAATCAGACTCTTTTCACCTTTGACTTCTCATGAATCCTCTTCAGAATTCAAATCCATAATCAATTTTCAGAGACTTGATTTTTCTTCTTGCTCTGAGTCCTTGACCTGGTAACATGAGGAGGCAGGGTAATTACAAGGACCTTCTCAAATTATTTGATGACAGGGTCCCTTCCAATTTTTGACTTGGAAGTACCTACATCATAGATAGTAATAGGTTGGTTAGATGAGCTTATTGGGAATGGAAATTCAATTATTGTTGTACATTATTGGGAGACTATATTTTGAGCTCCTCCCATTTTCCGCTCTCTCAGTCACTTTTCAGTTCTCCTTGTTACTAAAAGAGTCTTGACTTCAATTCTATCTTCTTCACTTTTTTCCTAGTTAATTTCTGGAATAGGTGATTGTTTTATTTTCTCAAACTGTGGATCTGTCACCTATTCATCATTGTCAACAATTCTAGAAATGTCCATATTTAATTTAAGGGTAACTATCTATCCTAAGGAAAACTTGGACCACAGTCTTCTTCTAACTTTAAATTCATCTAAACAATCCTCCCAATAATCTTCTAATTGGGGAATATGTGAAAACCCTGTTCCAAAATCTAGACTGTCCCTGACAAGACCTTTGCTATCAAATTGAGATCTGGCTGTGAAGGACTAAAAATTAAATTTCATAAATTCCAATTCTAAATTCAAAGCATCAGATGTTTTTTTGCATGAATAACATCCAAGTTCAATAGGAAAAGATATGCCAGATTTATTCTTTGTTGGGAATTTTTTATCTACATGTGTTAATTGCCTGCAAACTTCTATTAGCACAAATCGATCAAGAACATACCTTGGTAACCTAAAGGGCTCACCATCAAAACCCCCAACTCTAATGTAAGTGAACCTAGAAAATTGAATGAAGAAACTACCATAAATGTTAATCAACTGCATAGCTTCTTTAGATAACCTTTTATTGATATTGTCTGATGGTTCAAAATTCATTTTCCCAGTAAAGACATCATTGATTCTCCTATAACACTCATAATAATTATGCATTTGCAACTGTGGGTAATATTCATTAATTTTACTGTCTTTGGCCAAAGGTGCATGTGGTAATCCTACCCATTGTCTCACAAATACCAGGTAGTAGAGAAGGTACAAAGACATAAAATTCTCTATTTCCCAAACAATTACTTAAACTCTAATGTAAACATTCAACTACAATTTCTACCCAATCCAAATACTATTCTCCTCAAAGGATCACCTATATGAAGAATTACATCTAATCTTCCCAATAATAAGCATTAGCATTGCTTTTTAGTCTCTGTAATAATACCATGATATCTTGTATTTGTGGAATCATATGATTTCTTGTTAATGGCCTAGGCAATCTTGAACCTCCTTTTTGTAATTTTAAGAGCCAATTCCTAGCAATCACGCTTTTGTAAATTACTTTCTTCATTGAAAAATAACCATAGGAAGAAGTAATACCAAGGTTAGAGTATGGTTCCTCAGGAGGGATTCTCATCACAGACATTAGGGTATGTCTATTGATATGTAGTAAAACATTGCCATTTGTAGTCCTAATACACTTGTTCTGAGGTTCATATATTTTCATGCATTCAAGGACTAGTTTAGGACATTGTATAGCCATGGGAAAGGCCGCAACTTCAACTAGGCCACTTTTTACTGTTTTCTACATCATAGGATTTGATAGATAATTTCTATCCTTTCCTTAAAATCTTCCAAATCATATTGGACCAGAGAAGTGTCCCTAATTTTAGGCAGAGAACATATGAGACCAGGACCATGTTCGTAATCAAGAAAAGTGGATTTTTGGCTACAAGTCAGAGAATATAATGAAAAGAGAAAGTTTTGAATTTTTAAACAATACTATAAACTCAAAAAGATCCTTCTTTCCAACCAAGTATAGGAAACAACTTACAATAAGAGTGAAACTCACCTTAAATTGGCCTAAAATCACTACAGATTCAAGCAGCCAAATATCTTATATCACTTGTGTTGTTCTTCTTTGTATCGCCCAATATGCTTGTTTGCTGAATTTGAATTGTTCTTTCTTGATACAGATATTAACCAGATCAAAAAAATAAATTGGGAGAATACGTGCTAAACATGCTTGATAAGATGCATATTTTGACATATGCATTAATGGCAAGCATACTTTATGTATTATTTCAATGAGTAATGATTATCTGTAACCTCGTGAAAATTCAAAAAAATTTGCTTTATAGTGAGTTTTCGATATATTTTCCTCTAAATCTCCCACTAATTTTAACTTAGAGAAATCTTTAGGGTGAGATAAGAATATAGTTGTTGAACCATTGAACTCTTGAACCATTGAAAATTAGGGTTCAACTTCAGGGTTTAATGATATGACATAAGCCACATAGACTAACCAATAATCACATGATCTTTCTAGAAACTTTGGACTTTGATAGAACCGTTGAACTTTTTGGATATTGAACCGTTGAACTTTTAAACTCTGAAAAAGGGTTCAAGTTCAATCGAAAGCTTCAAAGACATAAATAACATACAAATGAATAGTGCATTTTGAGAAACATTGAACCATTGAACTTTTTTATGTAGGTTCAAATGATAGGTTCAAGCGATAGGTTTAAGTGATTTATTAATTTAGACAAGGGAACTGAGTGAACAAGACTCTTTACAAAGAATCAGATATTGAACTCTTTGAACCATTGAACTCTTGAACCTTTGAACTCTTGAACTCTAAAAAAGGTTCAAGTTCAACTAAAAGGTTCAAAGATATACCTGAAAAACACAAAAGGACAAATAGTTTGCTTTGAGAAAATTTAAACCATTGAACCGTTGAACTCTTTAAATCTAAAAAAGGTTCAAGTTCAAAGGTTCAATTCTTTTAAAGATTTCACACACAAGAAACAATAAGTGGGTGAACTTATTATATGGCAGAATTCACGAAATTGAAAAAAGTGACTCACAAACTAACTTCTAAATCTTTCTTCATCATTTTTCATAGCCAAGATCCATGTTTACACATGGTATGATGCTCCAAACAATTAATAAATTCTTTAAAGTCCTATACTAGATCTATTTGATTAATGTTTACTTTGTTCCTGAAACATAGATGCGACCTCAAATTATGCCCTCCTTATATCACACATGAAATTATATTCATTTTTAGTTTTATAATAGTTTCTTTTTTATATAACATAAGTAAATTTTTAATCAATTCATACTTGTATATTTCTTTGATGTGTATCTCCTCAAGAATTTCATGCATGTATGATTCCATCAAAATATGTTTTAGCAAAGTCAACTTGATCTTTATTTTCCCAATCTAAGGTGTCCATATTCGATGATCTATCTAGCCATGAAAAATCATGCACATGTGGACACCCCCTGTGTTGCCATTCATATCCACACAAAAAATATTTAACCTTCATAAACTTTTGTAGTATCTCTTTTCATAAAACTATATTTCTAATGTGCCTATAATAAGCAACTATATGTGGGTGGTCAATTATGTTTTGTCACCACCATCTTTGTGCTTCACATGGATTATTAAGTGGAGTTCCTAACATCAGTGTATGGAGGTTTGGCCAATACATGTCTGTTACACTTAAAGTAAAGAAGATAGTTGGCATTCCAATTTGATGCAATAGGTCAATTAAATTTATACGACACTTTATTTGATAAGAACATGTGCCTTGTAATATATTTCCATATTACATCAATCAATCTGCAAAGTGATATTTTGGCATATTATCTATGTGTTAACATAATTCATGAATCATAATAGGTAGTTCTTGAAGGCTTTTATTTACAAATACTGCTGACAAAGTTTTTGCTCAATTTCACATTACCATGTTCATGATAAGATACATAAATTGAGGGTGTTCTAATAAATGATTATCTCAATATCAAATTAAATGTTTCACATATTCATGTAGATATATGTGTTTTAGTCATGGTTCTAACCAATCACACCTTCCATCAGGGAATAGAGTTTGGAAAGCCATGTCTAATAAACCTTCTATCACATACTCATTCAATGGAGATGTAACAATTTTTGTCCAAGCTATTAGTTCACCTGGATCAGCATTTGAATTGTTTACCTAAGCTCAAATCACTTTCATCTCTCTCAAGGCATTGGGTAGATTGGTTTCCATTGATGACGTGTGATCTATAATATTACCTTCATCTATCTCAAGTATAGGACCTGGAAAAACATATTCATTGAAATCTATATTAAATTCCATGTTAATTGAGTTCAATTTTTTGAACACATTTGTAGACTTATTGGTTGGGAGATCCTTTAGTGTTGCTTCATCAATCTTGACATCTTTATATAACTTATCATGTTCAATCTTATATTTAAGTGCATTATATACACGATCTTTATTCATTGTAAAGTTGTATGTAGTTCCACATTATTGCTTTCTTTGCAATATGATAATTGGAAGATCTAAAATATAATGTGGTAATTTTTTGGCAATTGCCTATGGGAAACAAATATTATGCCCTTTGTATTTGTATTTCCCTCTTATTGCATGGGTCACCTAAGGAATTGAATTCACATGGGCAATAAACATTTCTTCCACTTGGGTTAAGTTTGCCAATTCAGGTGGTTGGCACCCAAGATCCATGTTATTTGCTTCCAAAAATTGGTGCACACCTTTCTCTTAATGACATTTGCAACAAACAAACCCTTCAAGAGCTCGATGAACAAACACACTAGGGTAACTCTCTTGAAAAATATAACACATGTTTGGTGAAACAAGTTTATCTAACTCACATCAAAATAATAACTATATAGTCTTGAAATCTATGCCAACAGTTTTGGTTATATTAATATTTATTTGTTCTCAATTTCTCTGGGATCCTTGTATTTCATTTAGTTGTGTCTCTTCATTGATTTTAAAATTATTTTTCTTATTTCTTCTTTGGATAGTGGTTGCTTCTATTTGATTCTTCAGATACCCTCGTATATCTTCATCAATATTAGCAAAATTGAATTCCAATGGCTCTATTAATCTTTCTCATGGGGTTTCTGCTACACAGTCTATTCCACTTTCACTTTCATGAATAAGGATTTCAACAAATTTTATCATATGTTCTACTTCTATGTCCATTGAAATTTCACCATTATCATCTACATCGACATTATTAGTTGCAAGATGATGTCTTTATACTCTGTCTTGATTTTGTTGTTGTAGTAGTTCTCTTTCTATATCAATCATTTTATCTACTTGCATTGATTGTTGTAATCTTCTTCGTAACATAGCTTGGTATTGTTGAGAAATTTGTGCATGATGTGCTATCATATACTCTGCATGTTCTCTCATTTATCCTTCTATCTCTTCAATTGGCAACTCAGCTCTACGTTTTGTGCATCGTTATCTTTCAATTTTATTTTTATTTATTCTATCCTCATCTAACATCAATAATTGTTGGTTTTGTCTTTGATATTCTTGAGAGTATTATCTTTGATGTTCTCTCTTTTATTCTTCATATTCTTTTTTGTGTTGTTCATTTTCAAATTGCATTTTTAGTCAAACCATAATCCCTATATATTTATTAAATAGTTTTTTAATTAACATACACATATACATATACATATATATAATTCATAAAATGATATAAAAAACATAACTTTAATATAAAATTAATTAAATATTTAAATATCATATTTTAAAAAACTAAACTAAAATAAAATTTCACCGAAGATAAACATTAATAAATTAGTTATTCCATCTTATGAACATTAATTTATAAATTGAGAACAAACTTAATTTTATCTATGGATATCTGAAACAAAAACTACTGATAATTACAAATAAAAATTAGATAATTACACTGAGAAAAATAACTATCTAAAATATTTTCTGTACACATGTAAAATACTGTACCATAGCAGCAAAATAGAGAACAGTCAGAGGAAAATATTTTCTTATTTGAATTCTAAACTATAAGATCTTGATAAGGTTTTTTGAGCTCTCCGTCTTGTTCATTTTAGATTTTTTTTACCACCGGGTTATGTGGTTCCTCTATAATTATTAAATCTACAGTGAGTTTTAGAATAGTATGGTTTTCTTTATGTGCATGTATGTCATTTTTGTTTAACCTTGCAGCTTTGCCCCTCTTTTCCACCTTTCTCTGCAGGCACAGGATGCCTCCTTTGCATCCTATTTTTGTTGTGGTGAATGTTAGATCTTGATTATTGGCATTGATACTGTTGTTTGAGTATGGAAAGTTGATGTAATTAAAATTGGTTTAGGACTGACCTTTGCATCCTATTTTCCATTTCATTTACTATGGGTGTTGTTGTTTTGGCCTTCTTGTTTGCATTGTTCATTCAACTTAGGCAGAGAAGATTGCTTCAAAAAATTAGAAAGCTCTATAAGAGGAGAAAAACAATTCTGTGCAAAAATAAGAACCATTGGAAACATACAGCATATTAATTTAGTCAAGCTCATGGGATTTTGCACAAAGGGACCTCAAAGATTACTTGTTTATGAGTACATGCCCAACGGTTCCTTGAATTCTTTCCTATCCAATAACCCTGAAGGAGTAAGACTGGTGTTGGACTGGAAGACCAGATTTGATATAGCTTTAGGCACTGCAAGAGGTTTAGTTTATCTCCATGAAGAATGTAGAGATTTCATTATACATTGTGATATCAAACCAGATAACATTCTTCTAGATGGCAATTTCTCTCCAAAATTGGTTGATGTTGGGTTTGCAAAGCTTGTTAGTAGAAATTTTAGCAGGGTGTTGATGACTACAAGAGGAACGAGAGGTTATTTGGATCCAGAGTGGATCTCTGGCCTTCCAATCACTCCAAAAGTAGACGTATTGTAGAAAATAAAAGAGCAAAAATATAATAAACAAAACTCAGATTGCTACAACAATTTTGGAAGACAAGAATTTTATTGATCTTTCTTGAATCTTGCAGATCTTCTTGATCTTGCTTATCTTGCTCCCTTCTCTGTCTATTACAATACTACACCCATGATTCCTTTAAATATATTTGAAAGTAAAAAATAATTAGAAAAGCAAACTAAAGACTAACTATAGTCTTTACATGTAAACTAACTCTCTAACAAATTCTCTAACTGTTGTTTAACTAACTAAATGTTAACTATTGCTGCATGCATGAGAAGGAAGTGGAACTGGTAGTTTTGGAGAAATTAACTCCAGTTGACTTTAGTTTCTAACACTCCCCCTTAATTTCTACCACTAACTACTTCAGCATTTACAATGCCTAAATTTTGTCTTAGATAATCAAAGGTCTCCTTTGTTAATGCCTTTTTGAATATATCTGCCAATTATGTAGAATACACCACCTTGCAAAATACATTGCCTTATATGTGGAATACACCACCTTGCAAAATACATCACCTTATATGTGAAATACACCACCTTGTGAAATACATCACCTTATATGTGGAATACACCACCTTGCGAAATACATCACCTTATATGTGAAATACACTACCTTGCAAAATACATCACCTTATATGTGGAATACACCACCTTGCAAAATACATTGCCTTATATGTGGAATACACCACCTTGCGAAATGCATCGCCTTATATGTGGAATACACCACCTTGTGAAATACATTGCCTTATATGTGGAATACACCACCTTGCAGATTTCGATCTGATCTTGAACACATTCGATGACTCTTATCTTTGGCATTTAGAGTAGGATCCTCAGAGCAATATTCTTCACTTCCCAGAACAAAAATCTTCTCAGCAATCTAAACATGCACGATTATGTTGCTATTGCAGCCTTTCACCTAGGTAGATCTTCCTTGGCACAAGACCTCTGTTATTCCTTTCTTCTCCTTGGATCTTCTCTCCAAGGCTCTAATACCAATTTCTCATAAAATAAAAGAGTATAAATATAACAGACAAAACTTAGATTGCTACAACAATTCTAGAAGACAAGAATTTTATTGATCTTTCTTGAATCTTGCAGATCTTCTTGATCTTGTTTATCTTACTCCCTTCTCTGTCTATTACAATACTGCACCCATGAGTCCTTTAAATAGATTTGAAAGCAAACAATAATTAGAAAAGCAAACTGAATACTAATTATAGTCTTTACATGCAAACTAACTCTCTAACAAATTCTCTAACTGTTGTTTAACTAACTGAATGTTAATTGTTGCTGCATGCATGAGAAGGAAGTGGAACTGGTAGTTTTGGAGAAATTAACTCTATTTGACTTCAGTTTCTAACACGTATACATTTTTGGCATGACTTTTCTGGAAATAATATTAGGGCAAAGAAATTTGGACCTGAGTGTGCAAGAATCTGGATACTACTTTTCTACGTGGGCTGCAAATCAAATTGAAAAGGGAAACATGATGGGCCTTGTGGATGAAAGGATTGGAAATAATGCAAATGCTGAGGAGGTTAGAAGAGCAATCGTGGTAAGCATTTTGTGCATTCAAGATGATGAGAATTTGAGACCAAGCATGGCAAAAGTTGTTCTGATGCTCGAAGGGAAAATAGAGGCTAATACAAAATAAATTAAGAGATCTGTTAAGGTGCTTGTGGATGAACACATACAGAATGATGATAAATTAAATTGAGATGATATGTATTAGATCTTAGAGAGTGAAAAAGTCATCTTCTTTGCATATGTTAATTGTAATGAACTCTTTGTATATAGGGGGAAGAATTGAGATTGGTAATATTCACTTATCTTTTTTACAAGTTTATCTGTCTTACATTTTCCATGTGTGGAATGTGTGGAATATTTAGAGGGATTTGTAACCTAATGGATAATATAATAAATTATCATTTTTATCAGTTCAATTATAACTTTTTTAACAATTTTTAATTTCTATATTAATTAATAAAAATAATTAGAATTTTAACCATAATGAGACTAGTGTTTTAAAATATATATCTTAGAAACTGCATGATCAAAATCATTACGCCACATTTATTTTTTTTATAAACTTCATTTATAAAATTTTAATAATTTTTTTGTACCTTTTGACTTGTAATTAGTATCAATACTTTATCCATTAACATAAATATTAATTATTCCCAAGAACATTTGATTTGAATAACTTATTTTTAATTTATGTATTTGCATAAAATATATAATAATATTCATAGAAATAAATTTTAACTATTACAAAATCGAAGGGAACTTAACATTAAAGTAGATCAAGAAAACTAATGCAATCAATAAGAAATAGAACTAGACAAGACAAGGTTTACACACTACAAAGATAATATTAAAGACAATACTTAAGTAAATAGTCTCAAATTAAGAAAAAAATATATATATTATCTCAATGTGAATGTCTCTAATTATTCTCTTAAATAATTGTCTCACCAGAAATAATATACAATACTACGTATTTTGACTTTTGAGAGATAATATCATTTTTGTCTCTTTAGAGACAATATCATTTTGTCTCTCTAGAGATGATATAAAATACTATTTTTTTATCTCTCAAAAAAAATATCATTTTAATCTCAACTATTGTATCTTGAGAGATAAAATGAATTAAATAAATTATAATTTTTTTACAGTGAAACCAATATCGTTAATGACACCAAAATAATTTGGGTGGAATCTTGTGTCCACAATTTATGGGTCTGCAAGAATTTTATTATATCAAATAGGACAAATTAGAAAAGGTGCTTAAATAGTGTTAACCCTTAACATAGAATGCCAGAGGGATGAATTTAAATATATTTCTATAAAATTCATTCTTAGAACTATGTGATTCATCTGGACACTCCATGATCCTTAGGGTTATTTAATCTTGTTGTACCAATTTTCCATTTTATTATTTCTCCTAAGTGTAATTAAAAGATCTTACTCTTCTTATTTTATTGATCCTTATTCAAACTTATTTCCATAAAATATTATATCTAACATAGGGTTTACAACATTAACAAGATCCACATATTTGACACTTTCTATCTAAACAAGAGACTGTTCAAAAATAACAGGGCACAAAAAGATGTCAACAAATTGAACAAAAGAAAACAAAAAAACAACTAGCATGAATATTATAGATATTTGAGTTTGCTTGGATATTTAGCAGCTAATGCCTTTTTATATCACCACTCAAACAAATTTGAAGGAAATTATGAAACATCATGTAAACAATTAGGTAGTTCTTGTAAGTTAAAAATGACTTTTCACAGTTGTCTATCTTCTAGACATTGTTATAGAAAATAAAATAAATTAAATGTCATATTTGCACTGATATGAATTATAAAAAATGTTATTATTATAGAATTAAGAGGAAAAGTAGCTTGGAAATACTTGATAAAACTTCCTAGAGACTTGTAGCCTAGTACTTACTCCAAATTAGGAAATCATTTGATGACATATTTGTCTCTTTCTTTTTAATCTTATGTATTGACTTGTATCACTAGCAAATATGTAATATTAATATCTAACTTTGTTGAAATAATAAAAAAATAAATATTTTCAAACCCAATTTCCAACCATCCTTCACCTATGGTATTCAAGGAATTAAATATCTCATTAAAGTGAATTTCTTTTACATATGCCACCAACCCTTTTTGGCAACATCATGTACAATATGGCTCTGATCTTCTAAATGAATCTAACATGTGTCCCAAATTTAATCAACTTGCCTATTAGCGTGCCTATGCAATTCATGATGGAATAAATAGAGGAAATTATGTTAAAAAGAGTATTTGTCAAATAATCTCAGATAAAAGAGAACATCCTTCAATGAAGGAAATTGCATACTGAAGGAAAACATCCTTTAGAACATGTATTTTTTTCCCCTTAATTTATGAAGTATATTTTTTTGAACAAGTTTGTGTTAGGTTGTGGAGCTAAAAGCTTCACCAGGATGCAAACAGGAGAAGTTACGGAGGATGCAGAGTTGTAGAGTCAGTTGCAGGGCAATTGGCATCAGTCTGATCAACCAACGTCGGTCAGATAGCAGTGAAGAACCAACCGGCGTCGGTTACCAGTCGGCTGACATCGGTCATGTAGGTTCCGGCGTCGACAGCCTGTGCGTGAACAAGCAGTTTGCATGTTGATCCCGGAGAGTCTATTTCTGGACTGTTTGTTTGCATGTCAAAGGCTAGTTGTAGTCTTGAGTTGCGCATCTAATTATTGTAATTATGATAGTCTAATTATTGTAAGCATGAGATCTATATATGGACTCATGGGCTATATTGTAAACTTGTAGCTAGAGAGTAAGAGTGCAATAAGCTCCTTCTGAGAGAAGAGAGCAATGGTGTGTTCCTCCTAGTGCCACAGTACCAAGGTGGGTACTGGATTGGAGAATCAGCAGGGTTCTTCATATTTATATGATCTTAGTCAGCAGGATAGCATGGCTTCTTTAGGAGATCTACAATGGTGAGTAAGGTCTAGTGATTTACAGGTAGCAGCAGAGAGCAGGAGATCTACTTGGAGTACGGTTGTGTACTTGGTGTACTGGCAGCGTGTTACTGACTGGTTGGAGAGGTGAACATCAATTCCGTATTAGAGTTGATTTTTGGGACCAAGAGAGAGAGAGAAGAAGGTCTTGAGGTGTGGCAAACCTTTGAGGTGGAGGAAGAAGTGGCATCTTCCTTATTGTATATTCTTCTGAGTGATTATTAATACAGTTGTGTATTGTCTCTCATATTCCTGTGTTGTTTCATATTTCTAATTACTTATTGATTCTGGTTAAATTTCATGTTTAGTTGCTAATACAAGAAGTAATCATATGTGCTCTATTGTTGGAGCAAGATCCTGACACGTGGTATCAGAGCATGTTGATTGTTTTAGGTTCCTGACAAGTGGTATCAGAGCCTTGGTTGTAGGTTCAAGAGCTGATACCAACAAGTGGTATCAGAGCTTTTGGTTGGGTTGACTAACATGTGGTTTCAGATCTGGTAGTGTTTTTGATTACAGGTCACTCTCAGAGGTTTCAGATTGAGTGGGAGTATAGCAATGGCAGAAGAAAGTAAGCTACGAATGGAGAAACTGAATAGCACGAATGGTCTGATTGATGGAAAGAAAGAGCAGGAAAAAGGAGATTATTGGTCGGTAGAAGATCAGCATGTAGAAGCATATGTTATAGGTAATGTTGCACAGGATGTTCTGGATAAAGTAGAATCTTTGTTTACAAATTCTTTTGCCTCTTTCCATGCAGCCCGAAATAGAGCATCTTTTCATGGGTATGTCTTTGGAGACTTTGGAGAGATTTATTTAGGGGTTGGAGAGCCTTGTCAGATTATTGACGAAGGGGAAGTGAAGCTGAAATTGTAGACAGATAACACACAGGTGGTGAAGGAAGTCATGCAAGTACCAGTCTTGGAGATTAGTCTAATTTTTTCAGGAAATTTGGGTGATGAAAGATGCACTATAACTCTCACAGTAGATACACTTGAACTAGATGGTGGTAATAAAGTAGGTATCCTTTGTCTATCTACTTATATTACTGATTCACCTTTTGTTACAGAGATGTGGCTTTGTAGGCTTGGTCACATATGTAGGAGGGGAATGCAGGTTCTTAAGCGGAGGACAGATGTTTTTGACAAGCTAAAGAACTAGAAAGCCTTGGTGTTCATGGAGGAGATGACGGACAGAGATCAGGTGAGGGAACTAAATTATTCTAAGTAGAGCTGTGTTGATTTGAACAGGGTTTTGATCCATGGAGAGCTCGTGGGTAAAAAGTTATCACTCACAGATGAACATAGGTACCGACGTCGGTCAGACAATAACCGACGTTGACAGAATAAATACCGATGTCAGTCATGAAGGAACTGACGTTGGCAGGAGGGATACTGACGTCAGCCAGGGAAATGATGTCGACAGTCAGGGTCAGTGCAGGGAACCAACATCAGTCAGGAGCAGACTGGGAGATGGCTGAGATCAATCACTGGTACGGATGGTGGGTGGACAGCAAGCTATCAATAGGTCTCAAATGCTCATATGGAGGTCAGAAAGGGTAAGTGAACCTCATATTTGTTGTTCACCTTCTTTATATTGCTTATTGATGGTTAAGAACCAGGAAGATGCGAAGAGGCAATGCAGGTAGAATCCAGATACAATGGGAACTTGGCATGGATGAGGAGTGAGTCCTTAGAGAAGAACCAAACAGGTGTTTGTTGGTAGAATTGTCAACTAGAAGAAAGCACTGGATAAGGGACGGATTCCCAAGTTAAATAAGAGAGTGGATGGATACGTGAGATGAAAGGTCTTGAGGAAGCTGTAGGACAGTGGTATAGGTTTGACAGGTGGATGACTAAGCATGGCTTCAGTCAATGTCAGTGTAACTATTGTGGTTTTGTCTTACTAGATGGATGATGAGTCACGACATTATCTAGTTACTGTATGTGAATGGTATACTAGTTATAGGTTTGTACATACAGGGATTTGTTGAGCTAAGGGTAAGGTCAGTTCAGAGGTGTGTCATGAAGAATTTGGAGCAGCAAAATTCTTTGGCATAAGAGACATGGATATTTTATCTCCAGTGGGAGTTGATGTGAAGATGGTGTTGGTGGGGTTCATGATGCAGGATGCAGAATCGAAAAGCACACCAAGGGCTGGACAGTTCAAGCTTAGCATAGAACAGGGTTCGAAATCACATGAGGTCTAGTGTAGACCTGAGTTTTCCCAAGCAGTAGGGGTTGTCAGAAAGTATGGAGCCGATTCAGGGAAGGAGTACTGGAGGGCAATTCAATGGGACTAACAGCATGGATTCTTGTTATGCAGGGTCAAGGTCTTCACTACATGGATATGTAGGTTCGGATGTGGCAGGTTACTTGAATGACAGGGAAGGCATCATAGGTTGTGTGGTGGTTGGTCTTCAGGATTGATCTTGAAGAGGGATACAAGTTAAGGAATAATTTAGACGGTGTACAGGTACAGGTATAGGTGCAACTGTTTATCTCCAAGTGGGAGATTGTTAGGTTGTGGAGCTAAAAGCTTCACTAAGATGCAAATAGGAGAAGTTACGGAGGATGCAGAGTTGCAGAGTTAGTTGCAGGGCAATCGGCATCGGTCTGATCAACCGACGTCAGTCAGATAGCAATGAAGAACCAATCGGCGTCGGTTACCAATCAGCCAACATCGGTCATGTAGGTGCCGGCGTCAGCAGCCTGTGCGTGAACAGGCAATTTGCATGTTGATCCCAGAGAGTCTATTTCTAGACTGTTTGTTTGCATGTCAAAGGCTAGTTGTAGTCTTGAGTTGCGCATCTAATTATTGTAAGTATGATAGTCTAATTATTGTAAGCATGAGATCTATATATGGACTCATGGGCTGTATTGTAAACTTGTAGCTAGAGAGTAAGAGTGCAATAAGCTCCTTCTGAGAGAAGAGAGCAATGGTGTGTTCTTCCTAGTGCCATAGTACCAAGGTGGGTACTGGATTGGAGAATTAGTAGGGTTCTTCATACTTGTATGATCTTAGTCAGCAGGATAGCATGGATTCTTCAGGAGATCTATAATGGTGAGTAAGGTCTAGTGATTTGTAGGTAGCAGCAGAGAGCAAGAGATCTACTTGGAGTACGGTTGTGTACTTGGTGTACTGGCAGCGTATTACTGACTGGTTGGAGAGGTGAACATCAATTTCGTATTAGAGTTGATTGTTGGGACCAAGAGAGAGAGAGAGAAGAAGGTCTTGAGGTGTGGCGAACCTTTGAGGTGGAGGAAGAAGTGGCATCTTCCTTATTGTATATTCTTCTGAGTGATTATTAATACAGTTGTGTATTGTCTCTCATATTCCTGTGTTGTTTCATATTTCTAGTTACTTATTGATTTTGGTTAAATTTCATGTTTAGTTGCTAATACAAGAAGTAATCATATGTGCTCTATTGTTGGAGCAAGATCCTGACATGTGGTATCAGAGCATGTTTATTGTTCTAGGTTCCTGACAGTTTGATATAAAATTTTAGGTGTCAATTAGACTTATGAATTCATTTGTTTTATGATTTTAATGCTTAAGAATCTAATCCATTGAGGCCTTTGCAAAATTTAATTCATTAATAATACACCTGAACTACATAAGCTTTAAAATGGTCCTATCTTAGTCCTACCATTTTATCTTTTCATTACCTTACAATAGAGACTCATGCTCAACCTACATAATTCATATCCAATTTATATAAGTAATGTGGAATGATGGTAAAAGTATTATGTAAAAAAAATTAGTGAAATAAATATCAAATTTATCATATTAGATATGAGCTTGAATGGGTCAACTATATGTATGGTTGTGTAGGCCATTAGTGATCAATGGTGAAATAAAAAGTTGAGAAATCTTGTGGAATCACAACAGTTCACTATATAGTATACCACTAGTGGTTTGGTCTTAATGATAATAAGTTGTAATCTATTTTATGGTTAAGATGGTGTGACATTTGATTTTTTGGTAATTAAGATAATGTGAGCATGTAAATTAGACTTCGAATTAAGTCAAGTTATGATGTTGAAGTGTAGTACTACTAATGTAGACAAATGACCACTTAACCTTAATTTTTATAATGGCTTCCCTAATACACTTACTTTCTACATGAGTTTTTATAAGGAGATTTTTTTCAGCTTTTGCCACATTTTTCCATCTTTGCAGAAACCCAACTAAATTAGATTCCTTTGTTTATGAATGTTGTAATGCAAATATCCTTAGAGATCTCAAGGAGATCGATGAAAATTAGAGATCAAAAAATAATAACACGGCCAAGAATACCATTGCACACAACCAAACACTATTTT
Organism: Torreya grandis; assembly: GCA_037957365.1. Lineage (NCBI taxonomy): Eukaryota > Viridiplantae > Streptophyta > Pinopsida > Cupressales > Taxaceae > Torreya > Torreya grandis. Next base: position 1,242,033 of record JARHVA010000126.1, read on the forward strand.
AATACAAAATTTATGTGGAGGTAAACCATGTGTGGTAGATGTACAATAAAGACACATAGGGAAACTCATGAAGATGCAAGTTATGTTGGAGGATCTATATTTGATAGTGTTTTTTTAAAGGTTATTGGTATTTTGAGGGAAGTTGTTGATGAAGAAATCCAAGTGAAAAGAAGTTGACTGAGATATACATAGAGATGTGAATATCGAATCATCAATCAAATGGATGGGTTATTTAGCATTGTCAACATTCAGCCATCTATTTGTAAAATTAAATACTCTAAAAATAAAAAAAATGTAATAATAGATATAATTAAATAGATAAAAATACTCGACATGATTGAGAGAAAACATAAGATTTCTATGGTAAAACCTTAGCAAGCTAAGGAAACATCCATGGTGCAAGATATCAAGCTTTATTAATTCCAATATGAATAGATACATGTGAACTCACTGTGTAGATTATAAGATAACTCCATAAAGATAAATATGCCTAATTGGCAAAGCACCATTAGGTTTTCTCCTTCTAAAAATAGAGTGGAAAATGCCATTAGGATTGTTCTTCTAAAAATAAAATTTGGTGGAATTCATCTTCCTATAAACAAGGATTTGACTCCTTGATTATTCTTTTTTGGGGACACTACCCCTCTCCCTTCCTTCCCACCCGCATAATGCATTGTAAAAGTGGGCTATAAACTACATCACAAAAGGTTCCAAATTTTTATTTTATTGTCACATATCTAACAATCTCCACCTTGACAATAATTTCCACCTAATATTTTTCCATCCAACTCATCACCTTTTATGCAAGACAAGAGAAGCCAAACATCGTTTTATCTTCTCTAACAAAACTAGTTTTGTGAACATCTCTGCATTATTTTTTTCAAGAGCTACTTTTCCTTCATCAATCACCTATCTGACAATATAGTACTTTACTACAATATATTATGATAAATTAGATTCTTGGCCAAATAAAGTACACTCTGACTATCATATAATACCTTCATTTTATACTTTTCTCCTCAAAATTCACCCAATATTCCCTTTATCCAAATTGCCTCTTGACAAGCATGATCAATTGCCACATATTCTACCTCAATAGATGATACAACAGTAGTCTTTTGAAACTTTGACATCTAACTAATAGGTCCAACTAAAAATGTAAAAATATAACCAGATGTTGATCTTATTTTGTCCATATCTCCTATAAAATTAGAATAAACATATCCATAGATATGATCACAAGTTATATTATAAGTGATACAATAGTCAGTTGTGCCTTGCAAGTAGTGAAACACCCACTTCATTGCTACCTAATGTTCTTTACTTAGATTCACCACATGTCTATTGATAACTCCTAGTGCATGTGAGATCATGAAAAATAAATAATACTTAGATTATATGATGATGCACAAATAGATATGATGTGTACATGTGTGTAAATAGGCTATCTAATGATCAAGAACCAGTCATTAGATTGTAAAACTATTATTTCTAGCTTCCTAGGCACTTGCATCAACTTATGGATAATTGCATCAATGTTATTGTCTAAATCTTGACAAAATTATCTGATACAAAATTTTCTCTATATCAATATGTAACTACATGGTTTTTTATGGGATTTATGTCACCTTTCATCTGATGTATTTATATCTCACACACCAACTTTGTATCGTTATTTATATCTAAAATCTTATATCTTCACCTTAGGTTAGGTCATCTTGACAAAAATAGGTTAGTGGGATCATGGTGTTGAACTAACCTCAAATACCCTTTATAAATGAGCATTTCCTACATATACACCACTTTTAAGATGACCTCAGACATGTGTTTTTCTCTTTTGTGTGTTGGTATATGTGTGAACAATAATGTAAAATTATATATGTGAGTTCATGTAATGATCTAACTTATAACTTGACAAATATGGATTATCAGATGTTTCTTGAGTTCTTTATACCTATAGTATGTCTACTACTATGAATGATAAGTAAATAGGGATGGATATGGGGGTAAGTGCATAAATTTTGGGAACAAAAATGGGCTTATTTGTGGATATGTTTTTTTTTTAAATTGAGAAATCTAAACTTCTATAGATAATTTGAGATGGCTACTCTCAAAATTCAAAGAATTTTAAATGTTGTTTCCAAAAAATGTTAATTATAACTATGTCAAACATCTAAAATTTAAATAATAACCCCTTTTTTAGTGAAAACATAGTAGATAGTTGTCCATATGGCCTCTTATTTTTTTAGCATCATTTAATATTGTTTAAAATAATTTGGTAAAACTTTAGATAAGATCATCTAGTTTGTAACCTATGTTTTCTATAACTTATATATATATATATATATATATATATATATATATATATATATATATATATATATATATATATATAAAAGTAAATAGATCCTAAAAATTGATAAAAATAGATAGTTGACCGTGTACCCCCTTAACTACCTCAAAAAAATGAAAATGAGTTTTTTTTAATGTGTGTGGAATTAGGCCTAGTTTATAACCATATATTTATTTTTGCATTTGGATTAAAAAATAAAATATACACAAGCATATATAGGAATGTATATTTTTGGCATGTAGTGGCCTAGAAAAGCTATAGCTATAAATCAACATAGATTGAAACCTTAAAATAGTTCAAAAATTACAAAAAATCATATATTTGGAAAGAGGAGAGAGTGCTCATCATCATGGTAATAATTTTATGAATTTTGTAATTGAAATCCATAGTGTACTTGGTGATGTAAGTTGAATTTTTTAATCAATACTCTCAAATTCAGCTGTGTGTTCATAGGTCCAAGACTTTGTCTGAGGAATCCAAGCCATTTTTGAGCCAAAAGGATTTGTTTTTGAATTCAAACAAAACATAACATGTATGTGTTATAATGCATATACAATATATTTCATACATGTTCCTTTCACATTACACTAAAAAGAAGAAAAGATATATTGGAAGGATTGTCTAATTTTCTTTGTACAATGTGAAAGGAATGCATATGCACTATAATGCATATGCAATACTTTCACATTGTACAAAAAAATAGGAATAGATCTTTTGGAAGGGTATATGGTTTAATTGGAAGCATAAGATGGTTTACTAAAATAAATATTAAGTATAAGGAATATAAAATTAATAATATAAATTAATTTTATTAAATATAATAAATCAGGGTCACTCTACATCTAATAGAGATCATCTCACAATTGCATGCCTTATGATGTAGGAGATAGTTTATCAAAATCTAATATGGTCAGTAATTAAGCATTATCTGTGTCTCAATACTAAACATAGGGATTTTAGGGCTTAAATTTTACAATTGATATCCATTTTTGCTAAACATATAGCCATTTTTCAGATTTTTGTGCCTTATATATTATTCTTTAACATTTATAGGATTCGTATGTTTGTCAAAATTGAATTTTACATACCACTCACTTTGAATTCAATCCAAAGCGGTGATATTTTGACAAAATATATCACATCAAACAATCACTTTGTGTTATTTTCACTTACTCATCAACCCTCTCTCATCCCTAATCACTCTCTCATTAACCCTCACCATCCCTCATCATCTCTAATCACTCCCTTATTATCCCGAGTGACCCCATCATTAACCCTCACCATCCCTAATCATTGATTCATCATCCCTTATCATCCTAATCACTCCCTTACCATCCATAATAATATTTAATCATTCCCTCTTCATCTCTCATCATCCTTAATCACTCATTCATTGACCCTCACCATCCCTTATCATCCCTAATCACTCCCTAATCATCCCTAATCACTCCCTCATCATCCCTAATCACTTCATCATTAACCCTCGCTATAACCTCATCATCTCTAATCACTAATTCATCATCTCTTATCATCACTAATCACTCCCCACTTGTTCCTCATAATCCCTAATCATTGCCTCTTCATCTTGTAAAAAGGTAAACAAATTGTCACCTTTTAGGTTGTTGTTCCTTTCAAATTAATTGATAGCATTTATATGAGTCTTAAGTTTGTTAAAACTAAATTTTACAAACTAATCACTTTTAAATCAAGCTAAAATGGTGTGATAAGGGTAACATAGGTCACACTGATGACTTATACGCATCAAAAAATAACTTTATATTGATTTCACTTGTTTATTATCCCTCCTTCATCCTTGATCACTTCTTCCTCATCCCTCATCACTCTTAATCACTCTTTCCTCATTCCTCATTATCCCTAATCACTCCTTCAATGAACCTCACCATCCCTCATCATCTCTAATCACTCTCTCATTGACCCAAATCACTCCCTTATTAACCCTCACTATCCCTCATCATACCTACTCACTCCATTATTCCTCATAATCCTTAATCACTCCTCATTCCTAATAATCCCTAATCATTTTTGCCTCATCCCTCATTATCCCTAATCGATCCTTCATTAACCCTCATCATCCCAAATCACACCCTCATTGACCCTCATCATCACTTATCACTCTTTCATCATCCATTATCATACCTAATCACCCCCCCCTCATCTCTTATTATCCCTAATCACTCCCTCTTCATCTTCATTGACCCTAACCATTCCTCATAGACAACAAAGTAAACATATAGTTATTTTTTAGGTTTTTGTTCCTTCAATATTGCTTGTTGACATTTATAAGAGTTTTAAGTTTGTTAAAAATAAATTTTACAAACCACTCACTTTGAATTCAAGCCAAGATGGTGTGATTGGGGTAACATTGGTTAGATTGATGACTTGGGAAAATCAAATTACCACTTTATGTTAATTTCACTTCCTCATCATCCCTCCCTCATCCCTAATCACTTCCTCCTCAACCCTCATCACCCCTAATCACTCTCTCCTCATTCCTTATTATCCCTAATTACTCCCTCATTGATCTTTACTACCCTTCATCATCTCTAATCACTCCTTCATTGACCCTCATCATCATCCATCATCCTTAATCACTCTATCCTCCTTCATCATCACTAATCACTCCCTCATCAACCCTTACCATCCCTCATCATCACTAATTACTCCATCATCCCTAATGACCCTCACCATCCCTCATCATCCTTAATCACTTATTCATCATCCCACATCATCCCTAATTAGTCTCCCCTCAGCCATCATTATCCCTACTCACTCCCTCTTCACCCTCATTGACCATTACCATCCCTCATCATCCCTAATCACTCCCTCATCATTTTTAATCAATCCCATATTGACCCTCACCATCCATCATCATCCCTAATGATTCCTTCATCATCTCTCATCATCTATACTCACTCCCTCCTCATGTCTCATCATCTCTAATCATTCCATCCAATACCTTGATCATAGGTGTAGTATATTCTCATTTGTGCATGATTGTCTTATTTTCTAATTCCAAAATTTTCTCACTCAAATAAGGCCCAAGGAAAATTTTATTTCATTATTCTATTTCACTCAAATAAAGAACTCAGAGATGTCATTTGATTGTTTAGTGTGATTCAAGGATATATATGGTAATCCATGCTCAAACTATAGTGAGAGAGTGTATCCAAATCCTTATTGGAGAGTTTTTAGTGATGTCATGGAGGTGTCCAGGTGAGTGGATGAAGTGTCTTGATAGTATAAGTGTCAATGACAAAGTGTGTAGAGTGTTTGTCCTAATATGCTTTAAGTAGGCTTGGTTGATCTTCAATTTTATTATGATTAGGCATGGGTTTGAAGCATTAAACACATGTGTGGGGTTATATCAGAGGTAAAGGATGATTGGAGAGCTTATGTAATTACATGGTGTTCATCTAGTTCTTCATTATGTTCATCTTGGCATAGTTGGTTTTGTGATAGAAAAATCTAAGTAGGCAGTTTATTGATGTCACCATTTCCATGTATAGATAAATTAGTGGGAATTGGTCATATGAGTGTGATAAAATGAGGCCCAAGTTGATATGTTCTAAGTTTTAAGTCATGAGGCTATGTATATCAAAATATATAATCATGCAAAATTGGCTTCCCAAGCAATTTGAAATGTTTTCCCTTATTTAGCTAAATTTTCAAGGGAGATCTAACAGTGTGTATTTAATCGCATCATAACTCAATGATGTAAAATAAATATGAGATTAATGTCTAAGTTTAAGAAGATCCAAGTAATCATTTTTATGGAATTATATTTCACATGCATGAAATTTTTAGGAGCAATTTGTTACATGGTTAGGTTCCCTTATGTGAGGAGATAATATGGTTCAAATTTTAGGACATGTGATTGAGCACAAAAAAAGTTATTAAGGTTCAAATTTGCCCTTCCAGGAACATTTTAGAAGTTCCCATACTCAGCCAAATTTTCACAAATTTAAAGACTAGGACTAAATAAGGATCTAAGGGTGATCAAGGGTTCATACAAATGTAGATTAATGATTCATATTGAGTCAAAGAGGTCAAAGTGTTTGATGTTTAAGAAGGTTAAAGTATAGGTTTCTCTCAAAGAAATAAAGGGAATACATTTTATCCAATTTTTTAGGAAGTAGTGAGATGATGATAAGTGTTTGATGTATAATAATTAGCAAAGATAAATATCAGGCTAATCCATGGAGATCGACGGTGCCTATTTGGTCAAAGTTTCCAGGGAATAGGAGATGAGGTCAAAGTGATAGTTGTTTAGCATAGTTATATATCAGGATACTTTTGAGGAGATAGATTATGTGTATTTTTTCAAGTGATGTAAAGACATTAAATGTTGACAAAGTGTTTGATGTTTAACAAAACCATTGGAATTTGAATATTTAAATTAACAAAAGAAAAAATTAATCTATTGTATTTTGTTCATATCTTTTGATTCAAGATGAATTCAAAGGAGAAATAAAAATCAAAGTTTTAAAAGAATGAAAGGAAAATACATAAAATCTAGTTACATGGTCTAAATTTTTGTACAATTAAAGTTATTGAGTTCTAAATTTGTCTATGTGTTTGACCATGTTCTGTAAGAGATCTGAGAAGGATATTTTGAGTTGTTTTCATGGTATTCAGATATTTCAATGGGATTTAGATATTGGAGAGTGTTTTAGAATCATTAAGGATGATATTTATGGATTTAAGAGGTTTGACCAATCCATGATCAATATGAACAAATGCTTATAAGTTGACTATGTGTTCATTCATGGTGTTTCTATGTATAATGTCAAAGATTGATTTATTTAGCTTTAGAAAAGGAGTATTATGATGACTGTGATCATTTAAAGATGTTGAAGGGGTAATGTGGAGTGGACCTATGCATTTTGAAGTGGTCCTATGTTTCTAATTTTCTCAATGTGGTGCTAAATGGAGAAATAGGTCTCCATGAGACATATAAGGGCTACTAAGGCATAATTTAAAGGGTAGCTACTTAATTGTGACCCATAGCTGATATCGCCAACCTATGAGGATAATATTGAGCTATGTAAGATGTCTAGAGTGTTAAGGTAATTCTAAAGGCTGACCAAGTATATAATAATCATAAAGGCTCTATAAAGGGTGAAATTAAAGATGATGATTTCTAGATGTGAGAAGAGTTGTATGTGAGAATTAAAGAGTGGAGGATAGAAGAAAAGGTGTGCGCCTAGTGGATAGGTTGTATAATAGATTAGGTTTATGACTATGTGTATAAATTTTAGGTTATATTTTTGATGTCAAAGATAGTTCTCTTGTAGGTTTTAAAATTGAGATAAGTGGAGAGGTCTAGAGTGATCCAAAAGGATGTTTTAGATGCCTTGGGTGTGATTGAAGGATAGATGATGTTTGTGTAAGCTTGGTGTTTGATTTGTGAGGCAAATCAGAGTGTGGACCATGTATATGACAATTTGGTCATGTTGTTGAGGTTGTGACAGAGTTATTGATGAGAAGTGTAGAGTGATCTAAAAGGTGGTTTTGGATGTTTGTGGTTGTATGAAGAAGTGAAGGGGGTTGATATAAATTATATCTCCATCAAATTGGTAGGCAATCAATGTTTAAGAGATGTTCATTTAATAGGTTTTGGGAGGGTGCTCAACATATAGGTCATAAGGATTTTACCATCCTAGGGGTAGGTGCTCCTTGTGGAATAGGTGTTTCACTAAATTCTGGTCAGAAGGACTTGACCATCCTAAGGTCAGGTGCTCCTTATGGAATATATGTTTCACTACATTCTATTCAGAGGGACATGACCATCCTAGGGATAGGTGCTCCTTGTGGAATAGGTGTTACACTAAATTATGGTCAAAATGACTTGAGAATTTGAGGGGTAGGTGCTCCTTGTAGAATAGGTGTTTCACTAAATTTTGGTTAGAAAGACTTGACCATCCTAGGGTTGCGTACTCCTAATGGAAAAGGTGTTTCACTAAAGTTTCATGTATACATACTTTTTATAAGACAAGTAGTCCATATGTTTACAAACTTGAGACTGGGTTTTATTCCCCAAGAGGGTTTCCCACATAGATCTTATGTTGTGTGTGTAAATTTTCATTATCTATTTGTTCATTTCTATAAACATCTTGAATGCTTAATTATCAGAAGGGTTTGGAAATTGAATTGGAATTTTTGCCACCACTAATTCACCCCCCCTCTCAGTGGTGTGTACCTCTAATAATTGGTATTAAATTAGGTCTTTTTTGCAATTTTAAACACTTAAAGGTGATCAAAGGTATAATGGTTGACAAAGATATTATGGCTTGTCTTCAAGACAAATTAGTATGTTCTTTATTAAATGTTAATTCAAGCATGGATGATGTCAAGATGAAAGTGAAAGATATACAAGAAAAAATAAAGAATCTATAAGTCATGATGGATAAAGGTCTCAACCAAAAAATGGAATAATTGGAAAATAAAGTCATAACTTACTCAAATATGCTCTTATCCAAAGACAAAAGGGATTTTAGCTCCACAAAAAGGATCAAAAATTAAAATTCATGGATTGGTAATGGTCAAGAGAAAGGAAGGTCAAATATAAATAATGTCTTTAATGGGTATTGTTTCTCTTGTAATCAATTTTGTCATAGATATAGGGATTTTGCTTTCTTTCTAGAGATCAAAATGGATCTCATATGCTACAATTTTAACTAACAAGGTAATAAACTAAGAACTATAAAAGAGATTTTTGAAAAAGGATATACAAGTCATTGACACCATCAAATAGTTCAAGGAGACTAAGTCTAAGATTGAAGATGAAAAGAAGTAAAATTCAAGCAGTCCATCAAAGGAAGACTTAATGTTTATTCAATCAGCCTTGCATACTCAAGAAGATGGGAACAAGATATGGTTCATAGATAGTGGATACTCAAATCATATAACAGGAGATAAGAGAAAGTTTATCTCTCTCAAGAATACCAACCCAAGTTCAGTGAGGTTTGGTGACAACAAATCTACTAACATAGTTCGTAAAGGTGCTATGAGTTTGGTCAATGGTCATACTAGAACTGAGAATGTCTTATATGTATAAGGTTTGAAACATAATATTTTAAGTGTGAGCCAAATGTGTAAGCAAGGAAATGTTGTAAATTTTCATGATGATGAATGTGAATTAAAAAATACAAAATCTGGCAGATTAGTTATAAATGTTTATAAAATAGATAACAACATATATGTATTCCATGAATCCAATAAGGAGGAGTGTTTCATGAGTCAATTGGAAGAAAGTTGTCTTTGTCATATAAGTCTTGGACATAAATTTTGATAATATGGTAAATACCAATTGAAAGGGGTTGGTAGGGCATATGCCCAAGATTTCTAAGATTCCTCCTTATCTTTACAAGGCATGTCTTCATAGAAAGAAAACCAAAAGAAGATACAAATCTAAAGATTTCTCCACTAAAAATCCATTAGATTTGATCCACACTAATCTATGTGGACCTATGATAACTCAAAGTATTCAAGGTAATAGCCACTTCATACTTCTCATTGATAATTTTACTAGGATGACTTGGTTATTTTTTATTAAAAAAAAATCAAAAGATTTTCCAATATTTATGGCATTCAAAGTGCTTGTTGAAAATGATAAAGGGTCAAATATCAAGTGTGTAAGATTAGATAGAGGAGGTGAGTTTTAGTCTCATGAATTTGATGATTTTTATGATAAACAAGGGATAAGGAGATAATACTATGTGCTAAAACACCACAAGATAATGGTTTTGTTAAAAGGAAGAATAAAATTGTTCAAGAGATGAGTAGAACCATGCTTCAAGATGCCAAATTATTAAATAGTTATTGGGAAGAGGCAACCAACACTTTAGTTTACATCCTAAATAGGTGTCAAATTAGATTAAATAGTGATAAGACTCCTTATGAGTTATGGAAGAATAGAGAAGCTAATGTCAAACATTTTAGAGTGTTTGGGAATAGGTGCTTCATCAAAAGAGATGAAGAGAATCTTGGAAAATTTGATTCAAGGTTTGATGAGGGCATCTTATTAGGTTTTATTCTATCAGTACTACCTATAGGTGCTTCAAAAAGAGACTTCACAAGATTTTTGAAAGTTCAAATGTAAGGATAGATGAGACAAGTAGAGTCAAGAAGCCAAAATTACAATTAAGTGACTCAATTAAGAGTTCTAATACAAATAATGATGAATTATCTATTAAAACAAATGATGAAGATGAAAAGGAGGAAGAAAGAAAAGAATCTAAAGCTTAAACTAGAATAATTTAGAAAGATCATCCAATCTTTCAAGTTATTGGAGATGTTAGTGTAGGTTTGCAGACTAGAAAGAGAATGTTGATCAAAATCAGAATCAATAAGACTTAGCTCTGTTATCTATGATTGAACCCAAAACATTCATAGAAGCTAGAAACGATGAAATTAGGAATGGTGTAATAGATGAATAACTTGATCAAATAGTAAAGAATGAAACATGGGATTTAGTTCCCTAGCCAAAAGATAAAAAAAGTGATAGGTACCAAGTGGGTTTTTAAAATAAGATGAATGAAAAAGGAGAAGTCATAAGGAACAAAGAAAGATTTTTGTGTAAAGGATATGCTCAGGTTGAAGGAATATATTTTGATGAGACTTTTTCTCCTATGGAAAGAATGGAATCAATTAGAGTCTTTTTTGCATATGTAAGTTTCAAAGTTTTTAAGGTATACCAAATGGATGTGAAATCTACATTATTGAATGACAACTTAAAATAAGAAGTCTACATTGAGTTATCTAAAGGATACATCATGTAAAATAATCAAGAAGGCTCTTTATGGTCTTAAACAAGCTCCTAGAGCTTAGTATGATAGGTTAGATAAGTATCTTTTAAGTCAAGGTTTTAAAAAAGGGGTAGCTAATAGTAATTTATACACTAAGATAGAAGAAAATCACCAATTTATAGTGGTTGTATATGTTGATGGCATTTTTTTTGGATCTAACAATGATAATATGAGTAGAGAGTTTGTAGATACTATGAGGACTGAGTTTGAAATGTCAATGTTAGGAGAAATTTCTTTCTTATTAGGATTGAAGATTAACCAACTTGATGTAGGGATATTCATTTCACAAGCTTAATACATCAAAGATATGTTAAGGAAGTTTGACATGATGGATTCTAATCCAATGTGTACACCTATGATCACAAGATACAAGTTGAGTAAACTAGATGACTCACCAAAATTTTATCAAACTTTGTATATATCCATGATTGGAAGTATTTTGTTCTCTAATACATCTAGTCTTGATATCATGAAAACAATTGGTATTATAAGAAGATTTCAATATGATCCTAGAGAATCTCATTTAAAATTAGTCAAAAGGATCTTGAGGTATCTCAAAGGCACCATAGAGTATGGTTTATGGTATCTCAAGAGTAAAGAATTCACTTTAAAATCACATACCAATGCAAATGGGTAAGATGTGTGGATTATAGGCGGAGTTCCAGTGGTGGGGTATTCTTCATGGGAGAATGATTTGTGTCTTGAATAAGCAAGAAGAAAGCCTCAATGTCTCTATCAACTTCAAAATCAGAGTATATAATAATTTCCTCTTTTTGCATGCAAGTCATGTGGATGAAACAAACATTGAAAGATTATAAGGTAAGACAAAATGGACCTTGTCCTATCTATTATGACAATATTAGTGAAATTAATCTCAAATAATCTTATTATACACTCAAAAACTAATCACATTCCTATTAGATATCATTTCTTGAGAGAACAAGTGAGTAATCAAGGTGTTAATTTAGATTATGTGCTAACAAAAGAGCAACTTGCAGATATTATGACCAAAACATTACCAAAATATACATTTGAGTATCTAAGACAAAGCTTGGGTGTCATTTCTTTCTCTTTAAATCAAAATAAGGTCTTTTGGTTAATGGGAAGCTACAAGTTCATGAGCTTGATCTAGAGGTGGCATGAGAGAGAAGGCTAGTAAGCTTGTGTGGTGGTTCTTCATGGTGTATGGAGATCTGAAGATGATAAAGAGGTGAAATGGATCAAAAATATTCTAGGAGTCCATCTCAAATGTTTTCTTAGTGAGTTCCATTAAATTTTAGTGTTTTTGTGTTTTCTTTCTTCATTTGTTGCAGTGCTTGGTTGAAGAGACTATTGGCATGTAACAAGAGGAAGTTGTCAAGGCAAAGAAGAGGTAGGTTCAGGGTAAAGGGGAGTTTTTATCATCATTTTAAGGTGGTCATATCCTATTTGTGGTATTTTTAGGTCCTCATGATCATTTTTGTGCCCACTTTGTCATTGTGTCAAAGGGGAAGAAGGTTTCTATTGTGAGAGTGCTTGAAGAGATAAAAGGAAGGTGATATGTATGATGGGTATTGACATCAATGACAAAGGGGTAGATAGTTGGAGAGTTTTTAGTGATATCATGGATCTATCCAAGTGAGTGGATAAAGTGTCTTGATAGTCTAAGTGTCAATGACAAAGGATGTAGTGTGTTTGTCCTAGTATGCTTTAAGTAAACTTGGTTGATATTCAATTTTGGCATGATCATGGATGGGTCTAAAGCATTCATTATTTGAGAGCGGTCCTATTAGAGGTCAAGGATGATTTGGAGAGATAATGGAAGTGCATGGTATTCATCTAGTTGTTTATTGTGTTTATCTTGGGATAGTTAGTTATATGATAGAAAAATATGAGTAGGCAGGTTGTTGACATTAACATTACCATGTATGGATGATTCATGGGGATTTGGTCATATGGGTGTCATCACATTAGTCCCAAGTTTCTATTTTTCAAGTTTTAGGTCATGAGGTTTTGTATAGCAAAAGATATAATTGTGCAAGGTTGGTTTCCCAAATAATTTGTAATTTTTCCCCATACTTAGCCAAATTTTCAAGGGAGATCTAATGGTGTGCATTTAATCACATCATATATCGATGGTGAAAAATGAATCTAAGTTTAATGTCTAAGTTTAAGAATATCCAAGTAAGAAATATTATGGAATTATATTTCACACACATGAAATTTGTAAGATCAATTTGTTACATGGATGGATTCCCCTATGTGAGGAGATCATATGGTTTAAATTTTAGGACATGCGATTGAGCATAGTAAAAGTTATTAAGGTTTAATGTTGGCCTTCCAAGAATATTGAATAAGTTCCCATATCCAAATTTGAATAAAGTTAAATACCAATACTAGATAAGGATCTAATGGTGAGCAGGTGTTCATACAGATGCACATCAATGATGCATATTGAGTCAAAGAGGTCAAAGTGTAATGTTTAAGTAGGTTAAATTCTAGGCTACTCTCGAAGAGATAAACAGATTGTGTTTTTTTAAAATTATCAAGAACCAATGAGATGATGATAAGTTCTTGATGTTTAACAGTGAGTAAAGGTAAAGACCAAGCTAATCCATGGAGATTTATGGTACGCATTTGGTCAAAGTTGCCAGGGAGCATGAGATGAGGTCAAAGTGATAGTTGTTTAGCATAGTTATAGATAAAGATACTTTCAAGGTAAATCGACAATGTGTATTCATTCAAGTGATGTGAGGACATGAGATGTTGACAAAGTTTTCAATGTTTAATAGGGACCATTGGAATTTGAATATTTAAATTAACAAAAGGAAAAATTTGTTTACAGTATTATGCTCATTTATTTTGATTTAGAATGAATTATAAGGTGGAGTGAAAAGCAAAGTTGAAGAGGACATCAAGGCACATCTATAGAACCTAGTTATAAGGTATGAATGTTTGTACAATCAAGGTTATTGAGTGCCAAATTTGACTATGTTTGACCATGTTTTATAAGTGATCTGAGAAGGATATTTTGAGATATTCTGATGGTATTTTGATATTTCAAGGGGACTTAGATATTGAAGAGTGTTGTACACTCCCTGAAGATGATCTGTATGGATTTTGGAGGTTTGACCAATCCATATTTAGTATAAATAAATGCTTAAATTTTGACTTTGTGTTCATTCATGGTGTTTCTATGTATAAGGTTAAATATTGATCTATTTGGCTTTAGTAGAGGAGTGTTATGATGACTGTGATTATTTTAGGATGTCAAAGGGGTCATGTGGAGTGGACTTATGCATTTGGAAATGGTATTTTATTTCTAATTTTCTCAATGGAGTGCTAAATGGTTTAATAGGTCTCTATGAGACCTATAAGGTTTATTAGGGCCTAATTGAAAGGCATGGCTGCTTAAGTATGACCCATAGTTGTTATGGCTGACCTGTGAGGATAGTATTGAGATATGTAATATGTATTAAGGGTTAAAGTAAGTCTAAAGTCCAACTAAGAAGATAATAATCATGAAGTTTCTATAAATTTTGAAATCAAAGATGATGATTTATAAATGTGAGAGACTTGCAAAAAGAGGTTAATGTGAGAATTAAAGAGAGAAGAAAAGAAGAAGGGGTATGTGCCCAGTGGATGGGTTGTATAGTAGATCATGTTAATGACTTTGTGTATGACCTGTAAGTTATATTTTTCATGTGAAAGATAGTTCTCCTATATTTTGAATATTGAGGATGAGCAAAGAGGTCTAGAGTAAACCAAAAGGATGTTTTGGATGCTCTGAGTGTGAGAGAAGGATAGATGATGTCTATGTAAGCTTGGTGGTTGATTTGAGAGGCACATCAAAGTGTGGACTATGTGTATGAAAATTTGGTCATGTTGTTGAGAAGTGTAGAGTGATCCAAAAGGTGGTTTTGGATGTTTATGCCTATGTGAAAAAGTGAAGGGGGTTGATATACATTATATCTCCATCAGATTGGTAGGCAATTAGTGTTCTAGATATGTTCATTTCATAAGTGTTAAGAGGGTACTCAACATCTAGGTCAGAAGGACTTGACCATCCTAGGGGTAGGTTCTCCTTTTGGAATAGGTGTTTCACTAAATTTTGGTCATAAGGACTTGACCATCCTAAGGGTAGGTGCTCCATGTGGAACAAGTGTTTCACTAAATTCTAATCAGAAGAACTTAACCATCCTAGGCATAGGTGATCCTTATGGAATAGGTATTTTAATAAAGTCTTATGTTTGAATACTTATTATAGGACAAGTAGTCCATGTGTTTTTAGGATTGGAGTGGGATTTTTCCCAAGAGGGTTTCCCATAGAGATCTTGTGTTGTGTGTGTAATCTTGCATTATCTATTTGTTAATTGATATAAACATCTTGAATCCTTCATGAATGGTTGTATTTAATGCTTAAGTTTTTGAATGGTTTGGAAATTTAATTGGATTGTTTTCCACCTATGATTCACCCCCCTTCTCAACAGTTTGTACCTCTAACAAGAATCAAGCCAAAATAAACAATCAGGCAACTTATAAAATTGTGGGATGAAATTGTATTACTTACATATATAGATTCATATTTGGGAATCTAATACAACCCTTCATGTTAATTATACTTTTTATTAGGTCCCTCATAGGCCAAAAGTGACACAAAATACACTATATTCACTTATGATCAAGGTAAATGCAAACAATGGGCCCACCACACTAATGCAACCCATACATAATGAAGTCTATTCAATTATGTCAAGAAGTTAAAACCAACTATTATATTAATAGGGTATGAATTAAACATCACATAATGTTAGCCACACTTGTATTTCATTATGTATCATGCCAACATCATGAAATACATATAAATATGACATCGATATATTCTATGATATGGAAAGTAGGTAGGATAAGAACAAAGTTATATATTAGGAAATAATTTTCACTTACCTTATCAGATAGGGCATAGCTAAGTAGTTAGGGTAAGAACAAATCTATCTATTATAAATCAATATTTCTTTGATAATTATGCCTTAATCTAGAAGTAAATCAAATCTAGATATTAGGAAGGCAAATGTCCCTTGATAGTTATGCCTTACTCCCTTGCTATCTATCAAGAAAGCAATCTTACCTAGATATGCTATATTAGGTGAAACAAAGCTACGTATTAATAAGGAAGTTTTCCTTACCTTACTCTTTGTCATAGATGAAGTAGGTAGGGAAAATAGTGGGATAAAGTTATATTACTTACATATATAGATTGGGATTCAGGCATCAAAAAATCCCAATACAAAATTTTAGAATCCAAATTTATATCTACATAGATAGGAGCAACTGGAGAGTAGTTGATATTTCCAATCCCAACCCCATATCTGACTTCTCATTTTCTCTATATGTCATTGAGAGTATGTTCATAGTAGACTAGTTTTCCAAATAGATAGATAGATGGTCACCAATTCGATAGAGTGTGATTCAATCCAGTAGTTGTTAGAGTGTGTTTGCCAACCCAACTTGGTCTATACCCACCTTGATCTATGAAGGGAATGAATTACATATACCTTGATCCAATTAATTGCATATGCTCGATGGGTCCTAAAATCTAAAATAAGGGATTGTCATACTTTGAATATGCCCCAATCCCTAATAAAATATATCAAAAGATATTGTATGAATGGGGAGCCTACCATAGACATATGGGGGTCACCATTCCAAGGGCCCTACCCTACTATCAAATTTATTAGAATATTATTATTGATTTCAAAAGAATTGTAATTGATGTCAACATAATTGCTAACAAAATTGTCAATAGAAATATCAAAAAAATTGTCAATGAAAATGTTGATGGAATTGTTAACGGATGACAAAAATGTTGATGAAAATGTTAATGAAATTATTGATGGATGATGAAAATGTCAACGGTCACATATTTTGGTGAAGAGGTGCCTCTTAGATGGGATACCTTCTTTATTAAGAGCCTTTGAAGGTTATATAAGGTAGATGAAGATTGAGAAAGATATGTCAATTGAAGTGTGAGATATGTGAAGATTAATAAAGAAGAGAAGGAAGCAAGTATGTAGGAGAATAAAAAGATATATCATACAAACACATGCAGATTTGAAGAATGAAATTAATTATTTTTATCATTCAAGAATAAGCATATTCTATGGAGAAGAAGATGAGGAAATTGAATTTTCCATCATTCATTGATGACATAACAATAGTAAGGTGGAAGATTGTTTTAGAAGAGGTCAATGACTCAAAAATAAGAGATTATTATCTCTTGATAAGTTGGTGTTTAGCAATGGGGATTGGTGTCTACAATAGGTTGGTGGCTAAAAATTGTTTAGTGATAAGGATTAGTGTCACTAGTAGGTTGGTGCCTACATTTTTTTAAATAATAAATTTATTTGTGGCTAGATTTGGATAATAGATCCAATTATTCCTTTTCTCCATGGTTTTATTTTGAAAGGGTTTCCACGTAAATCTTGTGTTATTAATTATTGATGTTTTGTGATTGATATTATTATGATTATCAATTTGAAAAAGTAAAATATTAGCTTATACTTATGAGACCCACCCTCTCTCAGTATAAGTGTGTGCTCAATAATTGGTATCAGAGCTAGGTTCCTTTTGAAACAACCTAACTGCTAGAAGGTAGATCTCAGGAGCACACGTGGCCAGACAAGAATGTTTCTCCACAAATAATTCTCCATTATTTGATGGAACAAATTATGTTATTTGGATTATAAGAATGAGAACTTATTTAATAGATTTAGGGTTTGATATATAGAAAGCAATAGTAAATGGTTATACTACTCCATCATATCCACCAATAGAACAATATATAAAAAAGGCCAATGAGAACAATGCAAAAGCTATGAATGCAATCTTGTGTGGTCTAATAGAATTGGAGTTTATTAAGGTGATGCATTATAAATTGGGAAAGTAAATATGGGAAAAACTACAAAAAATATATGAAGGTGATAATAAGGTGAAGAAGGCCAAGCTTCAAGCACATATAAAATAGTTTGAATGTTTGAAAATGAAGGATGAAGAAAACATTGTAGCCTATCTACTTCTCATGGATGAAATAGTCAACACTATCATAAATTTTCAATAAAAATTTAAAGATACAATGTGGTAGTTCCCAAAATTGCACTGAAGCAATTGAGCCCTTGTTAAGCATAAATTCCTAGTTTATTTAGCCCACTTCCTATTTTCAAATGTTTATCATAGGTCAAGTGTCATGTTAATTTGGTCTTTACTAGCCTTTGGTCTATCAAAAGCCAAGTTGAATTCATGTCTGAGCACTTTAAGACCTTTGTTCCAATTGTACTAGCTTAATCCTTGTGATTTAATTTTGAATTGGTAGGAGAAATTTAAGTGGGAAAACTTTAATTATGCCATGGAATTAGTTTAAATTATATAATAAGGTTTGATCATGTTTATTAACACAAGTAAACATTAGTTTAAAATTCATGTTTGGTGTCTTTTATTTCTTGTGGCCCTTGGTTCATTTTTACCTATTAGCATGGTCTAAATAATGTTTGATCCTATTATTGTAAACTAATCCATAAATTTTAATAAATATTATGCTAACATAATTTTATTTTTCTTTTACAATAACTTTTATGGAATAATTTTGAAAAATGATTTACAAAACATGAATTTAAAGAAAATAATTCACAACATTCAACACATAATTTGATAATGGAGTTTGGCATGAAAGCCTATGTCTCTAGGTCTAATATCGATCAATGTATTAAGAAAAACATTTTAAAAATACTTATGAACATTTCCAAATTGAAAAATGAACAAATGGAAAGTTGTTCTATGGGCAAAATAATGCTAGTCTATTTTCAAACTTTTTTCCAAATTCTTCTCCGAGCTCTTGCAAGATGCACAAGCTCCTTATAGCCTCTAACTATGGTTGTAAGCATGAATGAGTTATAAATATAGTTTACTTTCTTTATATATCCATTCACACCTATAGATTGTGTGGTTTGATCTTATCTTTTTAGCTAGGAGGATAAAGGTTCGAGTCCAAATCTATAGGTTTGGGGCTTAATTCCCATCCACTTATCCCACATTCATGGGCCTTAAGTTTATCATGATTTTTAAATAGTGTGTGTTTTACTTTTCTTTTAAATTTCCTTGGCATTAATCCCACATTCATGAGTTTTTAACTTATCTTAAGTCTTTACTAAGCCTTATCCTCCACGTTGAATTCATGACTTAGGCTATGTTCTCCACCAACAGTTATGTTGATGGTGACTCAGTCGTGGATGTCACATCCCAAACTTGACATTTCATTAGAAAATTTGTATCCAACTTGGAAATTATGTGTAATCTGTGGTAATTTGGAAACTTTGGTTGAATCACAAGCTTGTTTGGATCTGGGAACTCATTTAGGGTAAATGTGGATTTGGATCATGTTAGGATCCTTTCAACCCAACTCAAACTTCATCCCAACTCGAGTTGGTATGAATATAGATGATGGAGAATATTATGGTGGAAATCCACATGGTGGTTTGAGGACCCACCACATGGTATATTCTCCTCTCACCACTTGTAATTTACTTATCGATTGTTGAGCACTTACCACTTGTTGGTGTCCAAATCCAAATTTTTTTAACTTGCCTTAAACTTTGATGATCAATAACTTGCGCATATGGGCTCCATTTTGTGAACCATAAGTTGTACCAAAAATCTTATAATGATCTCTTCATCATGGCAATGATCATCTTGAAATTCAATGAATTTATTTTTTGAGCATAAAGGGATCTCTCAGATCAATCCTCCCCACTGAGAAGGCTTTTTGTCCTAAAAAAGCTAGTACTAGACCTAGTACTCCATATGAGGATCTTTGCATGGCTTTGGCTCTCAACTCTACTCAAATGATTTCATTAATGTCATCTATTTTCAATTTTTCAAATCTGGCACTATCACATGTCACTTGGTGTTATACAACCACATTTTTACAATTTCCCCCTAGGGTCTTACTTATCAACATAGTTTTACAAAATTTTCCCTTCTTGGGTCTTGACAAACACAAACACAATGATTACAAACATTGCCCATACTTGAGTCTTATGCATTTATAAACAATGTCTATATAAAGAAAATATACAACCTATCTTCGAGTTGTTCCTGATGTTTCTCATGATGGCATCTTTCTATTACCCTACAGTGTTCCTATCTACCATAAAATAACACTAAAGGCACCGTTTACCTATAATGATTACCACTGATGTGCTAGCATGAGATATTATATCCTATCTTTTACAATGTTATATTGATTTTATTTCTTGGAAAAAGTTGCCTTTTTTAGAGACAAGTATGGTTTACCTAATATAATGCCACTAAACTGAAGTGGGACCACATATAATTCAACTTCATCTAAAAATTTAGTGATAATTTCAAACCCTAATTTACATGTTTTACTTGCATGTACATCATTACCATCATTTATTCTTTCCAAAGAATAGGGTTGGAAATGTGGCTTAGTTTTTAAACCTAGGGTTTCTACAACATCTTCAGATATCAAATTATTTTGATAATTCTTATCAAAAATAGAATCTATCTTAGAATGCTTTACAATTATTCTTTTGAAGAAGTTTTGCTTACCTTTTCAAGGTGACAATCTCTAAACTATCAGCTTCTCATTGACTACTATCTCCTTCATACATGTTACCTCACGTTTTGATTGACAAGATTCTATCTGAGGAGGCTCTATATTTTACTTGATTGAAGATGCAGTTATAACCTTTTCCTGAGGTTGTGGATGATTTTGCTTGTCTTCCTTCAACATTTACCCCTTATCATTGAAGTAAAATCCTAACTTCATTTCTTCCTTCGGTAATTTTGTTTTTTCATTATTCTTTACATTTATCTTAAACATATTTCTAGGGATTTCTAAGGAATAATTATAATATGCATTTGAGTATTTCTTCTTTTCATACCTCAATAAGTCATCTGAAGATGTCTTGTCAGATTTAATTGCTTCATTTTTTGAAAATGCTTCCTTTAAATCTTTAGGGGGTTTTGGCTTACTACTTGAGTCACTTTTCAACTCAGCTTCTTGGGATATTTGTCCTTCACCTCCAAATCCTAATCCTACATGGAGTGGTCTCTTTGCCACTTGGATAGGTTGGACAATTCCTTGACCAATAACATTAAGACCTTTTCCTTCAAATCCCATTTTCACTAATATCTTAGAACCTATTCCCTTCATGTAATTTTCAAATGACTTCAATAAATGTTTAGGGTTAGTATATTTAGTATCCCTAGCATTGTCAATATAGCCAAAAGAATTGATTTCATTTCTTTCTTCCTTAGAATTTACATCAGAAGATACATTAATAATTGGAGTATTATTTGCTTCCAAATTTACAACATCATTTTCATTGATAGGACTAGCAGGAGTATATGAATTATAAGAATCACTGTTATAACTAGAATATACCTTTTTTGTTTGGCTTGTCCCAAACTAAATCTCATAGTTATGATTGGTCATCAGTTGGATTACTTCTCCTGATGCAGTGTTTCTGTAGTGACAAGATGTGAGATAACAATTACCCAAAGTGATCTCCTCAACTTCTCCTAGAACTATATCAAGAGCTACTTGATCAAATAATAGCCCTCTGATTCCAAAATGTAGAATGCCATAATGAGTTATATGTACTTGTACTATGCCATCATCTCCTCCAAATGTCTTAGTGCAGGGTAATGGAAGAGTCCTTATTTTTAGACTATGTGTGAGACCTTCAATAATATAATTGGCTCTAGAACTCCACTTAAAATAGATCTGTATTAACTTCCCTTCTATAATAGTAGTGCAGTTTTACCTTTGACTTTCCTCAAAGTGTAGCATAATATTTGGTACTTCTATTGGCAACAATTATTGCATTAGAGACTCTGAAGTTGTTTGATGAGGTATTGTTGGTTGTATGGATTGATTACTACTGGAAATAGTTGGTGCCTTGCCTCTTTCCTCATTTTGCCTTCTAAACCATAATGGAGCTTGACTAGGGTGTAGGATCCATCATTACTCAGTAATATGACCTCATCAAGCACAATGTCCACAAATCTCTAAATCTTCGTGCATCCTCTTCTTATATTGATGTTCTTGTTGCAATTATGCTCATAGTGTATCAATGCTTTGTTGGAGCCTCTCAATTTGCTACTCATGTCATTGCTCTACCACTTTCCGACTTTGCTCTTGGGCTTGTAGGAATTGTATTATCACAGTGATAATGGAATTTAGTAACAACTAAATTTGGGCTAGCATTAGATCCATTGTTCTACAATAATTGATTTTGGTTAAAATCATAAAATCATAAATTTACCCACAAATTTAGTTCTGATATCAAACTTGATGTTTCATAACAATGTTTACACAGAGGTTAGCCTAGCACACTAACCGCTCTAATACCAAAATGATCCATAAACTTTAATTAATATTACACTAACATAATTTGATTTTGCTTTTACAATAAATTTACAGAATAATTTTCAAAAATGACTTAAAAAACATGAATTTAAAGAAAATAATTCCCAACATTCAACACATAATTTGATAATGGAGTTTACCATGAAGGCCTATGTCTTCGGGTCTAATATCAACTAATGTATTATGAAAAAAAATTTAAAAGTACTTACAAATGTTTCCAAATTGAAAAATGAACAACTGAAAAGTTGTTCTATGGGAAAAAATAATTCTAGTCTCTTTTTAGACTTTTTCCAAATTCTACTCTGAACTCCTTCTGCAAGATGCACAAGCTCCTTATAGCCTCTAGCTATGGTTGCTAAGCATGAATGAGTTATAAATATAATTTCTTGGATTTATATATCTATTCACACTTGTAGATGGTGTGGTTGGATCTTATCCTTTTACCTGGGAGGATAAAGGTTTGAGTCCAAATTCATAGGTTTTGGGCTTAATTCCCATCCACTTATCCCACATTCGTGGGCCTTAAGTTTATCACAATTTTTAAATAGTGTTTTTTTTTTTTTTTTAAACTTTTAAAAAAACTTTCATTGGCATTAATCCCACATTCATGGATTTTTGACTTATCTTAAGGCTTTATTAAGCCTTATCCTCCATGTTGAATTCGTGACTTAGGACACATTCTCCATTGACAATTATGTTGATGGTGACTCAGTCATGGATGTCACTTCCCAAACTTGACATTTAATTATAACCTTTGTAGCCAACTTGGAAATTACGTGGCATATGTGGTAAGTTGGAAAATTTGGTTGAATCACGTGCTTTTTTGGATCTGAGAACTCATCCGAGGTAAATTTGGATCCAAATCATGTTAGGATCCTTTCAACCCAACTCAAACTTCATCCCAACTCGAGTTGGTATGAATATAGATGATGGAGAATATTTTGGTGGCAAGCCACGTGGTGGATTGAGGACCCACCATGTGGTATATTCTCCGCTCACCATTTTTCATTTACTCATCAATTTTTGAGCACTCACCACTTGTCGACATCCAAACCCCAACTTTTTTTACTTGCCTTGAACTTCAACAATAAATAATTTGTACATATGGGCTCCATTTCATGAACCATAAGTTGTGTCAAAAAGCTTTCGATGATCTCTTCATCATGGCAATGATCATCCTAAAATTTGATGACTTTGATTTTAGAGCATAAAGGGATCCTCCCAGATCATAAACTAAGCTCCAAATCCTATCCTAATGTATATCTTGTATTTATTAATGCCCAAAAACCTAAGGCTAAGACTTAGTTCTTTATTCCCTAAGCTCTAACTTAACTATTTTTAATGTAAATTTCGAGCCAATCACATCTAACCTAGTGGATTACCATCAAATGGTGTAAGTTTCATATAGATCAAGATAATCTAATGGTACGTGATCAATGTTGAATAGTCAAAGGGACTTGGGACAAGCATATATGTGCCACGTGATAAGCTCATGGAGCATGATTTAAATATTAATCGCATTACCATCAATTGATGGTATAAGATAAATCATATAGATCTAGATCAATATTGCATAATGGGTCAAGATTTTAATGAAGCCTCGAGATGAGTCAGGTGGTGACAAGTGTCACTATCTCGGTGGGCTACTTGATGATCCAACGGCTAGTGGGGGTCAACAAATAAAAGACCCTTTAGAGGGATGTGAGAAGGACAAGTGTCAAACTCTTGGTGAGTGACCAAGCAAATCAATAATTCATGATCAATCATGCATCTAAAAGATCAATGGTGTGAATGAGAGCAAACTTTTTAAAGGTTCCAAGTTGAATGTGGTAGTGACATGTGTCACTATCGTGATGAATGAGATATAAATCAATGGTCCACACTTTATCCATGCAAATGGGATAAACGGTATGAGATAAAGGTGGAATTTTTAGTGGAGTTCAAAGTGAATATGGAAGTAATAAGTGTCAAACCCATAGCTCATTATTAAATATTGAGAATATTTTCAAATATCCAATGGTGTGAGTGATATTTTTATAGTTTAACAGGGTAAGAAATCTAAAGAGGTTCTGCCACATGGCATGATAGCATCCAAGTAATTGATATTGTCTATAGAGAACCTATATAACTTCCAAGTGGTATAATCTTGGAGGCCCAAATCAAGATCAATGGCTCATGATAAGGTCAATACTCTGATATATCTTATAAAATCAATGGTATATATTTGATCCTACTTTAAGATTGTATGATAAAGTAACACATGTCCAAATTGAGCTAATTAAATAGCCTAGTCACTTTTAAGCCCCACAAGTGCTAGTTGGATTTGATGTAGCATGCCATGTGTCAATATGTGGAAAAATTTAGATTATGATTTAAAATTGATAGCTCCTTCATGGACATTAAAAGATTTGAATCACAGAAGAAGGTCTATGGGCCATTCAAAAGCATATTTTCCAATAATGAACGTGGATCATTTTCCATCCCTACCATAACTAGAGCATTCACATGCCATCATTACAAGAGAAAGTTATTCTATGGTATGGATAATAAGAAATATAATTTTATAGGAGATTCCAGCTATGTAAGCAGGTGGTCATGGGTATCTCTAGAAATTTACACATGAAGACAAAGTTTGTTTGGCCTTCACCATGAAGTTTACCTTCTATATCATGAAAAAAAGGCATATCCAGTCAAGAAATCAAGGGTTTATTACAAATATTCATCATTCCTTATAGATTTGCTTAGATCAATGATTTTTATTACAAATGGATGAAGATTTTAGGTGTGGCAAGGAATATTTTCCATCTAGGAGCATCATGGTAGAATTCAGAGGGCTGCTTAGCAATGTTGTGAATGGCAACCCATAGTCACAGATTTGAAAGGGTACAAAATGTATAAATAGGGGGTTTTGTCCTCTATTCAAGACTTGGGTATTTGTTTTTATCTAAGTCTAGGTTTTGAAAAAATTTAGGATCAAATTTTATGTGTAGATTTTATATCTCTTGCTAAGGTGTTTGTAAGTGTACAGCTATTAGCAAGCTCTGAGAGCATGTTTATGTCTCCCCTATCCAACATGGATAAATATCAACATGCTTGTCCCCGTGGAAGCATTTTGAAACACTGACATATGTAATATATCCTTTCAAAGTTAATGAAAATGTTTATGATTCTTTGCTATTTCCTTTTGATGAAGTGCGGTGATGTGTTTTGCAAATGTTGTTGATTGGACATCTTGTTCTATGATCATTATTGGTTATCATCTTGGGCTTGGAGATATGTTGTTGAATAACTTTTTTGGGCACCCTAGGTTTATGGATTCAATAGGAAAATTTATTTGAGACTCTAGTTCCAATGTATGTTCTAAGGTTCCAAGGATCATTTGGTATATCCCATTGGCTTCCCTATGAGTATTTGTTATATCTTTGCAAAAGAATATTGTCATGAATACTGCAAGATTCCCTATTATTTTAAAACCACCAACACACCACCATATTTTTATTTACTATCAACTTATCCTACCATATCCTACCCTACAAATAATATAATCCTTGTTGCATATCATAAGTGTTATTTGCCTACAAATGCATAAGATCTTGCTTATATAATATGTATTTGCATTTTGTGATTTAAATCTTAACATTGCAGTCTTCTATTCATCCTTTTGTTATTGAAATATTATTTAGAATAAAAGTTGAAATCACTTTTATATCTATCTTTAATAGCTTGTACGTGACCTAGTGTATTTGTGCATTCCATGTGATAACCCTTCCTAGGTGGAGTGTGCAAATTTACTTATGCCCTAGTCACATTTGTGTCTATTTGTGCTAATAATCCCCATGGAGGTTGAATTATAGAATCTCTCCATGTGAGAAAGCTGATACATAGGTCCTCTCACCTTGGTTTAGGTAGATCTAAAAGTAGTAGAGACTTGAGCATACCCTCTGTTGGTGCCTCTCAGTCATTTTCTACGTCTATTCCATTCTAGCAGATTTTTCATCTTTATTTGCCATTTTTTTCAAGTGTACAAGGCTAAGTTTACGAGGTGTAAAACTAGGAACCAACACTCTTATGGTGCCATTATCAGGGACTTAATTAAATTCCTAGTCACTTGTGTTGTTGGAGACTCTTATAGAGAACTATAAGTATTTCATGTTTCAAAATTATCTACTATTATTTGCTACAATGGGACTGTCTTAGCCATCAATACCACTTCACTCCATTGGGGAAATTCTAGGAAATGAGATATTTGACAATTTTACTTTTGCTAAGTTTATTACAAAGAGATGTTAAAATTACATGTTGAAAGCATGTACCATATTCAATGTGTTAACTGTTATATTTTAGGATATTGATTATGTGGTGACTCCAAATTTATTATCTATTTTTAAGGAAGATTGGTACATGTTATAAATATCTTGATTTTTATCTTTGTGTATTTTCTTACTTGTAAAGCTGGAAGGACTAAGATCATCCTTTAAAGGTGGCCCATCCAAGAAAATTATCCCACCCCTAAGTATTCATAATATAAGAGGGAGACAATTTTGGAGGCCTATTAAATGGCAAAGTTTAGCTGCTAAAAATATCCTGACTACTAAGATTCTAGTAATCTTAAAAAAAATTAACTTCCCATTTCTCAGGTCTTTCATATCTCCTTTAGTCATTTAAAACTTATAGTCCTATTTATTATCCATCTCCTTCTCAACCAACTGAATCCCCTCCCAAGTTTGTATTAGTGTAGGTTTTTATTTTTCCCTGTTTATTAATTAGGGAAATTGTATTTCTTGTGCATACATGGAGTGCTCCTACATTTGTGGGATAGGCTAGCTTATGTGGAGGTGTGTGTCATAGATGTGTCGTAGGTGTCATAAGAATGTCATAAGTAACTCCCTTGATGGGAGTTACTTCTCAATTCTTAGCACCTTGTCACCACTTTTCATCGAGGAGTTACTGACTATTTTTGGTGTGCCTTGTCCACCTTTTGTGGAGGAGTTACTTTCGTACTCTCCTATTTATAGTCCTCATTTTGGCCATTCCATGCTAATTCAGATTTGGTTTCTCCATTTTGTCTTGTGCAATTTATCTTCTTGTTATTGTTAAATTGATTTAGCATCTATGTGGTGTGCACTTGTTCATCTTGTGTGATCATGTCTTCATTGCACTTGCATTATCCGGATTCTAGCAACAACTCTGATATGGTATTAGAGCTTTCTCGGTAATCTTGTGTATGATCATGCTTTTAGCTTATTTTGAAATCAAGAGGAGTGGAGTTTTTTATTTTTAGATTTGATCAAAAATTAAAAAAATATATCATTTCTGGTATCTTTGGCCTTTTGGGTGTCTTGATTGATCTATTGTGGCTTTAATAAGACGAAGGTATTTTTTTGATTATTTTGCAAAACAAATACTACATTCTGTTTGTTACTCTTGGATGCCACCCTGCTTTGCATTGTGTTTTGTGTGACTCCAGCTTGAGGAAAGAAAGAGGACACTTTAGCTGCTCCACGCCACCTTTCTACTTGCTGTGCCACACTCCTTCCAGCTGGATGCCTTCAGTTCTAGCAGACTGAGCCTTACTATGCCTCCTTTCTATAGTAGCAAAGCGCCTTCAGCAGATCGTATGGCACTTTTTTTTACTGGTTTTCTATTTGCCAAGACTTTAGCAAGCATTCAGCTCTACCACAGGCCATATGGCACGCCCTTCTAGTCAGCAGTCGGTGCCAACTTTAGTCTCTATCCTTCCAGCAAGTAAGCAAATTAGGTTTATTTTTTTGGAAAAGAATTCTGCACCTAGCTTCTAATCTCTCTCCAGTAAGGCGCCACACTGTACGGCATTTCCAGCAAGTCTCAGGTTTTTTCTTTTCTGCTAAAATTTTTTGGACGGTGA
Organism: Torreya grandis; assembly: GCA_037957365.1. NCBI lineage: Eukaryota > Viridiplantae > Streptophyta > Pinopsida > Cupressales > Taxaceae > Torreya > Torreya grandis. Next base: position 1,270,526 of record JARHVA010000126.1, read on the forward strand.
TTTCTTGCATATGGCGCTTCTTCTCTTGGTTTCCCACGCCTCTTTTGGTGGGCCCACTCTCTTTTTCTTGTAAATCTACCTTTTAATTATTCTGATATTCTTAAACTCAGTAATTTGAATGTTTGATTTAAAATCAAATTTGAAATTAGCATTCAAAAATGCAGTTTAGAGGTTTAATTTCAACTTGTATTTTCGACCTATGAAGACGAAGGGTAAGGCCTGGGTTGGTAGGAGACCAATTTCCCCTCACACAAACCTCATTTGGATTCTTCATTCTGTGTCAAATCCAACAAGTGGTTGGAAGGCCACTTTCTCTCCCCATAATAGGCATTTTTTTAATGTTTTAGTGCTTTTTTTGCAAAAACACTAGTTTACGAGAAAATTGTAGCTTTAAAATCTTGCAAATGGTAGCTTGGTTTTGGGTGCCATTTTTTACAAAATTTCTTGTGATTCAATTCTCCACAGTGTAGACTTGTTATTTTTCAAAAATGCACTAGTTTATAAAGTGCCAAAATTTGGGTCTCCCGGGATGCATTTTCGGCTGAGTCTGACGTCTTTTGAGCGTGCATTTACATATTTGGGGGGGCTCAATATTTCAGGGGGGTGTGATTGCTTTTCACAACTTGCAATTTTCACTTTCATTCTCCTTTCTGCATAAAATCACAACTTGCAATCAACACAACTTCACCTAAATCTAGCTAAAAAAAATGAATTCTTTTCAACTTAAACCCCTAACACCCTTCAACTATCATGAATGGAAAGTAAAAATGTCAATCATTCTTAGAAGCAAAGGGTTGTATAAGATCACCATGGGTATAGAAGTAGAACCCAAAACAGATGCTGAAAAGGTTAAGTGGTACAATCATAGTGATGAAGCCTTTGGGTTACTGAGCTTGTCTGTGTCTCCAGAACTTCTCTTCCACTTAGAATCCTCTCAAACTCCTAATGACATATGGGACACCTTAGAAAAGTTCTTTGGGAAGCTTGATGAGATGAGAGGTCATGAGCTCGAAAATGTACTCATAAGTCTAAGTCCTAGCAACTTTGACACCCTACAAGACTTCTTCACTAAGTTTAAGGCCCTTAGATTGCAATTGAAATAATGTGGGATAGAGAAGAAAGATGATCAACTCATACTTTCTATTCTCGCAAAGCTAGGTCCTAGCTATTTAGTCTTTGTCTCCACTTTCCATGCCACTAAAAGTGCCCTTGGCACTACATGGAAAATGCCTTCTTTGGATTCATTCATTGCCGACTTGAATAGGGAACAAGATAAGCTAATTCAAATGGGCACAATGAAGTCTACTCAACACCAAGCTTTGATAGCTAGAAATGGTAAAGACAAGACTTCAGTAAAGGAGAAGAAGAAAAAGAACAAGGATCAGGAGAAGAAGAAAGAAAACACCAATCTTGCCAAAAACAACACTGAGTCTTCATCCTCCAATGCTAAACCTAAGAAGGAGAAGGTTAAGTGTGCCTATTGTAAAAAGACAGGGCATGATGAACACAAGTGCATGAAGAAATAAATAGATCACCTAACTCATCTTCTAGAGAAGAACAACATAGGTGTTCCTGAGTCCATCAAGCAGAATTCATCAACCCAAGATTCTACTAAGGCAAAAGGCAAGGGTAAGGAGAAAGAAAAGGGAAAGGCCCTTGTAGCTACAATAGCTTCCACATCTTGATGGGTCATCGACTCGGGTGCTTCTCACCACATGGGCTCTTCACTAGTTGAGTTTTCATCTTTAGAGCCTTGTAGCATGACTTCAATTAGTTTGGGTGATAACACTTCAATTTTTGTTGCAAGGAGAGGGTCAGTTGAAATGGAAGGAGGAACATTCAACAATGTTCTAAGTGTTCCTTCTCTTTAAACCAATCTCCTATCAGTGTACCAAATCACTCACATTGGTCAGGGCATGAGAGTTGAGTTTTCACCAGATTTTGTGTCTTTCAGGGAGTTGCATAGTGATACTACAGTGGCAGTGGGAAGGGCAGATCACCAAGCCAGGTTATACACCTTTTCACATTTTGCATCAGATTCTTCTCCTACAACATTACTAACTCATTCAGATGGAGTTAGCAAATTATGGCATGAGCGGTTTGGCCACCTTAACTACCGCTACCTTGAGCAACTTTGCAAAAATGACATGGTCATTGGCTTGCCTCGTGTCCAATTCTCAAAAGGACTTTGTGAGGGATGTTCCCTTGGGAAGCATCCCAAAGCAAAATTTGACAAAGGCAAAGCTTGGAGGGCTTCATAACCTTTGGAGTTAGTCCACAGTGATGTATCAAGACCCTTTTCCAAACCATTTTTCACAAGGGCCAAGTACATCCTCACTTTCATTGATGATTTCTCTAGGTACACTTGGATATATTTTCTCAAACAAAAGTCTGAAGTGTTTGAACATTTTCTAGACATCAAGGCTCTTGTTGAGAAACAGAGTGAGAAATCCATCAAGGTTCTTCAAACTGATAATGGAGGGGAGTATGTCAGCATCAGGTTTGAGCAATTTTGCACCACATAAGGGATTGATTTGTAGTGCACAATCACCTACAGTCCTTCACAAAATGGGGTTGTAGAACGTAAGAATAGGTTCTTGAAAGAGATGGCTAGCTGTATGATTCACTCCAAATCCTTAGCACCATAGTACTGGGCCGAAGCCATCAATTGTGCTTGCAACATTCAGAATAGGGTTCCTCACAAAGCTTTGAAAGGGATAACACCCTTTGAAGCTTGGCATAAAAGGAAACTTGTTTTTGAGCACCTCAGAGTTTTTAGATCCCTAGCCATGGCCCACATTCAGAAGAAGAAACGCAAAGCTATGGAATGCCAGTCCAAGCCTTGCATCTTTGTAGGATATCTGGATGGTATTAAGGGATATCACCTTCTAGATCCATTCACACATGAGTTGTTCATTGAGAGAAGTGTCCACTTTCAGGAGAGTCCTAGAGACTCAACACTTGACACTTCTTCTCCCTCATCGGATCTACTTCTTCATGATGATTCCTCATCAGATTCACATCAGCCACAGCAAGCTCTTGAGCCAAAGTCATCTTCTTCTTCTTCAAGTTCAGACAGTGAGGATAGTGATGCAGTGTCATCCACCTCTAGTCAGTTAGAGGATGAGGAGTTAGCACTTGACTCACCCACTTCTAGGCCACTTTGGGCCAAGTAGACACTTAAGAGTGCTGGCACATGGGTAGGAGACCCTACAGATGACAAACATACTAGGGGGATTTTCAAAGAGATCCACTTGCCTTCTTTGCTTCAATTTCAGATCCATAGACTTTTTGAGAGGCATCGGGGGTACCTGAGTGGGATAGTGTTATAGAGGAAGAATATTCTTAATCAAAAATCACACTTAGCCTGTCAGGATTCAAGCTTGAGATTGATTCTTCTTCACCATTGGTTGATGCCACTCGGTATCGACAACTTGTTGGTAGTCTCATCTACTTGACTCACACTAGGCCCGACATTTCATATACAGTGGGACTTGTCTCCAAATTCATGTAGGAACCCTAAGCTGCATTGGAAAGCAGCTAAGAGGATCTTGCATTACATACAGGGTTCACATAGATACGAGATTCATTACAGATTTGGCACAGAGGTTGACTTAGTTGGATATACAGATTCAGACTGGGCTGGCAATTCACATAGTCATAAGTCCACTTCTGGTTATAGTTTCTCTCTAGGTTCTGGTCCTATCAGTTGGTCTAGCAAGAAGCAGAATGCTATTGCTATATCATCCATAGAGGCAGAGTATAGGGGAGATGTTAATGTAGCTACTAAGGTTATTTGGCTTTAGGGGATTCTTTCTGAGTTTGGCATTCCCATCAGGCAGCCCACCATCATTTATTGTGACAACCAGAGTACCATTCAGATTTGCAGGAATCTAGTTCAGCACTAGCAGACCAAGCACATAGAGATTCACATGCATTTCATTCAAGAGCTGATTCATAGTCAGGTCATTGACTTGATATTTTGCCAGTCTTCAGAGTAGGTTGTAGACATCTTCACCAATTCTTTCACTGAGAGTAAGTTCATTCATTTATGAGCTCTTCTTGGGGTGCGGTCCACATCTACAGCAACATCATCTTTAGGGGGGCCTTCTAGCCTCTTCTTTCTTTTATGCCTCTCTTTTGGGGGGGAGTTTTTTTCCTACGGGTTTTCTCCTTTTCTCTATCTTATGGGAGATTGCATTTGTACATGGGTACCTCATCAGGCCTAGTTGTCGGGACCCATTTTATATTTCCACACTTCCCACCTAAGCTGCGCTTGTGGGGGGGTATTAGTGTAGGTTTTTATTTTTCCCTATTTATTAATTAGGGAAATTGTATTTCTTGTGCATACATGGAGTTTTCCTACATTTTTGGGATAGGCTAGCTTATGTGTAGGTGTGTGTCATAGATGTGTCATAGGTGTCATAAGAATGTCATAAGTAACTCCCTTGATGGTAGTTACTTCTCTATTCTTAGCACCTTGTCACCACCTTTCATGGAGGAGTTACTGACTATTTTTGGTGTGCCTTGTCCACCTTTTGTGGAGTTACTTTTGTACTCTCCTATTTGTAGTCTTCATTTTGGCCATTCCATGCTAATTCAGATTTGGTTTATCCATTTTGTCTTGTGCAATTTATCTTCTTGTTATTGTCAAATTGCTTTAGCATCTATGTGGTGTGCACTTTTTCATCTTGTGTGATCACGTCTTCATTGCACTCACCTTATCTGGATTCTGGCAACAACTCCGATAGTTTGATCCTACGAGTTCCCTTCATTCACCCCCTCACATCCCTTTTCTAGTTTTTCTTTAATCTCTAATTGAACCAATCATGGGGCATGGGGACCTAGATGAGAATGAACATCCTACATTTCACTTTCCTAGATTTAGGCCTATAAATTTTGATGACATGGAAGGTTATCCCAATGAAGTCCTAAATGAAGTAAGGAGATGTCTTCCAAAGTTTCAAGGGAACAATGTAGTGAGTGGTGATCAACACTTGAGAGCTTTTGATAATATTATTGAATATTATGAAGTTAAGCATGAGGATATGTGTATTAAGTTATTTGTGTACATGTTAGAGAATGATGATCATGAATGTTTTAATTATCTTCCCCATGGATGCATTGATTCATGGGAATAAATGAAAAATGTTTTTAGAATTCAGTATGGTGATAGAGTTGATCCAAGGTTCCTTTTGGCTCAGTTTAAAAACATCAAGAAGAACCCCAATTAGTGTGTGCAATACTTTAACACATGGTTAAAAAAAGCTATGATGTGGCTTCTCAAGAGCATAAGGCCTACCAATACAACATGCTTGATAAAATATTGTGATGCCTTTGACAATAAGTCTGTGTATTACTTATGGGACAAGGCTATTATGAACCTATGGTTAGCATTCAATATGGCCATCCAAATTTAGAATTATATTAACATTGTGAGAAAGCCCATAAACAAGTGGGTTCATGTGAAATTGGTTAATATAAAAAAATGTGGTCCACTAAGACAACCAACCTTTAGGAAACGGTTAAGACTCTAGCCTCTATTATCAAGGAGATTTCGTACAAGCTTGTTAGGCCTGAGAAGGGGATCCCTTGTGTGTTTACTAGTTAGGAGAGGGATCCAAATCCAAATCAATCAAAAAGGGGCATGCTTTCCATATTTGAGAAAATGATAGAGGTAAGAGTCCTACACATGATGAAATAATAAATAAACATCAGAATAGGGGGTTAAAAAATAAGTACCTAATCTGTTAGATGCCAAACTGATTGAGTTAGGTTGTGATATTGATGTTGATTGGTGTGACAAGTGCTTTCTTCCACATCCTCCATGTGATACATCTAAACTGAGTGATGAAGATGCAGATGAACCTAAGTCTGTTTAATTTTTAAAGTCCCCAAAGCAAGATATCTTCTTCCACATAATTGATGAGTGATGTTATTATTGATTAGTTTTGGAGTGTAGTACAAAAGGTATGTGTCCTAACCTATGAATTTTCTTGTGAGATTAATATAGCACAAGCATATGAATTACCTATTCATAATTTTGAATTTTTTAAGATCAATGATGATTAAAAAATATGATGGGGGAATTTCATCAGTTGAGGATATGTAGCTGCTAATTAATCCAAGGGCAGTGGATGCAAGTAATAAAGCTAAGAGAACTACAACATTACCTAATGCTTCCAAACCAACACCCATTTTCCAAGTTGTTAAGCCTAGAGGTGCTCACACTAAAAATAAATTATCTTTATTATCTAACATTCCTAAGAGGTTGAATGATGCTAAACAAATTTCACCTTTGAAGACTATTGTTAAGCATGCAAATTCACCCTGGCCTACTCCATTTTAGACCTTAAGTGATTATATTATAGCTAAAGGTGTTGTTACCCTTCCATCAAATACTCCTCTTCCTTAGTATAATATATGTGATACGGTCCATGTGTTGAGCCAACTAAAAATCACTATGCCACTTGTTGAATTATTAATATTACCTTAGCATAGGAAGAGAGATTTTGAATACTTAGAATTTGATGAGAAGTCAAATGCAAATGAAATTGATTTACCCTAATCACCCCCAAAAAGTGATGAAGAATCTGAAGAGGTTGTTAAACCCACTCTAGAAGTCTATTTGGGGACTACATTAGTAGATATTCAATTGAATGTGAATCCATTTTATACAACCCTATTGATCAATGGTCTTATTGTCCATAATTACATGTTTAATTATGATTATTATTATAATGTAATTCCCTTAGGTTTCCTAAATTAACTTAGAGTTAAGATTACATCAACCTTTGGCAAGTGTCATGCCATAAACTCATGAGAAGTACCAGTTATTAGACAAGTCAAGGGGTTGGTAGTGTAGTTGGCAGTGCATCTAGGTAAGCATTTGAATATGGACATAGTATTTGTGGACTATCTTCTTAAGTGGGGGATTTTTTTGTCACATAAATGGGCTACTATCATGGGTGGAAGTGTACAAATAGACCTTTTTTATGCCGCCATTCCATTAGTGGGTAAGATGGTCAAACTTTATAGAGAGTTGAAGATGATACATGTAATTTAAGATCCAAAACATGCTCAAAATGAGGTATTGTACATATACATTAGGCTTGGGAACTTTTTTGGGAATGTTGACATTAGTGAATAACTTCTCTTAATGTTGATCTTGATAGTGAATGTGTAGTTTGGAAGATGGGTTATGATGGGGCTTTCTCTAAACTTGGAAATAGATTTGGGGTTGTATTCTATGCCCCCAATGGTAAGTGCTTCAAGTTTTATTTTCAATTGGCCTTTGAGTACACTAACAACACTATCGAGTATGAGGCACTATTGCTTGATCTATGGATTTCTCATGAACATGAAATTAAAAGCTTGACTGTCAATGTGATTCTGAGCTAGTGGTAAAGTAAGTTCGCAATTCTTATGCCATAAAAAACAAAAGGTTGAAACAATATTATAATGTTGTTTGGGATTTACTTGAACTCTATGATGCATTAAATATTTGTTCTCATGATATGAGTTTCAACATAGAAGTTGATAGACTTGTAGGGTTAGGTGCTCAATTTGACATTGCAAATATGAACCCTCATTTTTAGTATCAAGTGGAGGTACTTATTAGGCCTTAAATCCTACATAATTTTCATCACTAGAAGGTGTTTGATGATGATGAACAAATTAAGAGGTTTCTAAATTATGGAGTTGAGTTCCATGATCAACTTATAGACTTGGAATCTATGGTTTAGGTTTGTGAAGAAAAGAAACCTTGTTTGGTAAAGACATTATCGAGCTGAAGATAAACATGATCCATATAGTATTGGTAAGTTTAAAATCATCTAATGATTGATCAGATAGAATCAAGATTTGAGACTCATTTATTTCAAAGGACATGACTGAGTGTGATTTGGGTTCTCATGAAAATCCAAGAAAGGTTTAGTTGGGTACTCACCTAAGTGTAGTTGAGAAGTAGGTTTACATGTAGATATTTAAAAAGTAATAGGATTATTTAGCATGGTCTTATTCTAAGTTACAATTGTATAGGGAAGACTTATTCCAGCATGTCACCCAGTATAGCCTAATAGTAAGCCTTTCAGGCAGAAATAGAGACTTATTAACCACATCTTAACTACTAAGATGTAGGATGAATTAAAGAAGCTAAGGGATGTTAGTATCATTCATCCCATCAGGTGTTCATCATGGGTTGCAAATTTGGTCCCTATGAGAAATTAAAATGGTGATATATGCCTGTGTGTAGATTTTCAAAATTTGAATAAAGCTTCTTTAAAAGATAATTACCCCTACCCAATATGGATAACTTATTCCAAAATGTTGCAAGATCATAGATGTTATCCACTTTAGATGGTTTCTCTGGATATAACCAAGTTGTGGTGAAGGAATCTGAGAGACCCAAGACCACATTTACAATGTCTTGGGGTATGTATATATATATATATGAGGATCCTTTCGAGTTAATGAATGTTGGTGAAATGTTTCAGTGAGCTATGGATGGTTATTTTATAGGGCTGATTAACAATTTTATATTTGTGTATCAAGCTTACATTACTATGTACTCCAACACTAGAGAGGAACATTTGGAGAATCTAGAGAAAGTATTGATCAGATGCAGGAAGTTTGGAATTTCACTTAATCCTAAGAAATGTCACTTTAGAGTACAATTTCCAAATTGTTAGGACATATATTTTCTAAGGATGGTGTCATCATTGACCCCAAGAGGGTATAATCCATTGATAAAGTGCCCATTCCATAGTTCAAGAAGGGAATTCAGTCCTTTATGTAGTAGGATTTTGAGCTCTATATGGATTAAACAAACTAACTCAAACAAAAACTCAAACTACCTATTAGGAAGGATTCTAAAAACAAATCAAAATTATATGAAACTTACCAAATTCCTTGTTTCAACTAACCTCCTTCCAGGACTTGCAAATGGATCATTAGACTCATATTTGACATAGTGATGGCATGGTATTAGATTTTGATTATGAATGCTTGATTATAGATTTGGCATAGATTGGCTATGAATTTTCTAAATAGCTTGGTTTCTAATTAGACATGGATTCATCACAAGCTTCCTAGATTACCTTCTATAGATGATGAGTCTTGGTTGAATAGGAAAATGGGGGGATTTTTAGGGGAATTTAAAATTATTTAGAAGTATCTAGTTTAGAGACTTCTAGAGTCTTGGAGGATCTTCTCTAGTTCTAGAGTCTTCTTAATTAGCTTAAGGTATAATGGGGGGGATTATATGGAGTTGATGATGTTTTAGGATTTATAGGGATGTAGGAAAGTATATTGTATAGGCTAGTAGGTGGGTAGGTGGGATCATGGGAATTTAAAATTCTTAAATAATAGGTAAGTGAGATTAGGATGGGATTAAGATATTATTAGGTGAATAAATGATTCATAAGGTGATGATGCCCCTATCAAGGACACATACAAGGGAGAAATAATCAATCAATGATTGATGAAATAAAATATGGATGCGGTGATTGTGTCAAACCCAATCGATAGGTGTGGGTGATTGATAGAAAAGACTAAGGAGATGGTGATGGTGATTTATAAATAGATTGTAAAATTATAGTTCAAGGATTTGACTGATGCAAGATTAGAGGATGATGATGGATGAAAGAGATAGTGGCTGAGCAACTTTTGGGTATCAAAAAGTGTCTAAGTGTTGCTACATAGTTCTAAAAGGACCTCATACTGATGTAATTTTGACTTGGAGATGATGATGATGACGATGACGATGATGATGATGATGATGATGATGATGATGATGATGATGATGAGGATGAGGATGAGAATGAGGATGAGGATGAGGATGAGGATGAGGATGAGGATGAGGATGAGGATGAGGATGAGGATGAGGATGAGGATGAGGATGAGGATGAGGAGGATGAGGAGGATGATGATGATGATGATGATGATGATGATGATGATGATGATGATGATGATGATGATTAGTTATTATAAAGTGATGATTATGAGGATGATTAAACTTATTAGTGATTTAAGGATATAATTTAAATGATGATATGAAGACGATAAGGATAAAAGATAGAATGTTAGTTGGATGAGTTGAGAGGATTAATTAGTGATGGAAATAAGGATTATTAGATGATTATATAAATAATGAGGTGTAAATTATCAATCCATCACAAATGTCATAAAGATAATCATAGTCTAAGTAATACATTAAATATGGAACTTGGTAGTATGCCCCATGATACAGACATGACCAAGAGGACTTTGTGTCAAAGTGCATGGGTAAGTAGTGAAATTTTCATCCTCAAGGGAATTTTTTGTGTCCTCATAGCATTCTCATTCATTTCCCAATAGACAAAAAGAGACAAAGACAATCAATTATTGGCATGATAGTTAGACAAGGCAAATAAAACAAAAAAGTAACACTCACAAATATCTACATACATTGTCGCAATGTCTTACATAATGATGGGATGAATGATTGGGCTAAGTTTGATATGATGCTGACTAGGGACTTGGATTTAGATAATATGATCATGATTAGGATTGGATTAAGATGTTTCCCCTAGTTGTGGATACAAGGATGGAGGATGGGAAAAGGTATTTAAATACTAATTTGGTCTTGAAATAAAATCAAAAAGTGGCCAAGGAAGGTGATTTATAAAAATGATGAACAAGGATTACCAACATACAAGGCAATACAAAAATCCAATCTAACAAGGAGACTAGGAGATGAGAGGATCAAATACCTTTCATACTAGCAAAGAGTGATTAGATGGGTACTAAGTATGAAGAGGCAATGATAAAGATAGTTATGGGATCAAGTACTTCCATAGTATCAAAGAGGTGATGTGATAGGTGTTAGGTCTGAAGAGGCATTGATACGAAAATGATGGGTACTTGATTAAATCTTAGACAAGGTGATGTGTGTCAATAATACCTAGTCAATAGTATGAGATTGAAGGGATGAAGAGATGGGTGACCACTCAGATTTAGATTTTAAGACTAAAGGTAGAGTTTAAGGATAATGAATAGATAGGATACAGAAGATGGAGGATCTAGTGATGAGGATAAGAGGATGGAGGATATAATATGGGCATAAGAAAAGATACCATGGAGTATTTTTGGCTTTTGACATGTTTTCATTTTTTAGGGATTTTTTGGAATATGTATGTACACTATACAAATGGTGTTATTAGAAAAGGTAATACCAATCCTAAAAACTAGGATAATCATGGATAGGATGATAGATGAGATGATAAAAGGATGAGGGTGATGCAAGAAAGGTGGATGGACAAAAGAAGAAGGGACTAGGGAGTGACAATGACCACATCCTGAAGGAGCTAGATGTTGAGTTTCTTAAGTGTTCATTAGAGGATATGCCAAGATGGTTAGATAAAATTTCTCAAGACACCTTCCATTTCTTTAAGAAGGTCAAAATGGGAAGGAATGAGAAATAGGATAATATGATGATGGATGATGGGTAGGAATAATGGACCAAGGGATAAGATAGATAAGGATGGGTGATATAGATAAGGTTGACGATGTTAGCATATTATTGTATTTACCTTAGGTTATTTACTAAGGTAATTTATGTTGGTTAATTGCCTTAACCACTTTGATTAAGAGGTTAGTTATTTGTTTGGTCTTTATTATTTCATGCAAGCCGATGTAGGTTAGTTTTCTTATACCCGTCTCATGCTTCACAGGTATTTCATTTGTTTACCTATTTAATAGGCCTTCATGCTTGGTTGAACATGTTGAATAAGTTCTCTGTTATTCTCAATCTCATTTTCTCTCTGTGTTTTGTTTAATCTAATATGGTATCAAATCCTATGGTTTGTAAAACTTGAGTGGAGGTTTGTGGAATCCAGAGAGAGGTCGGTGTCTTGCTAAGGAGGAGCTTCAGGGGCCTAGTGGAGAGCCGATGAGAGAGAAAGCATCACGAAATTTGAAAAACTCAACCAGAAGGTCTAAAAATTTCCAGGAAACATCATAAGGCTAAATAAGACTTGGAAGTTGATGGAACTACCACCAAGAAAGAAATCCATTGGTTGTAAGTGGATTTATAAGGTAAAATACAAAGCAGATGGTTCCTTGGACAAACACAAAGCCAGACTTGTTGCAAAAGGTTATGCACAAGAGGAAGGGGTTGATTATGAGGAGACTTTTGCTCTAACTACCAAGATGGTAAATTTTCATTTGATTATTGCTATTGCTACTCAGTTTGGTGGTAGGTGCACCAAATGGATGTAAAGAGTGCTTTCTTGAATGGAGATCTGGAGGAAGAAGTCTACATGGTTCAGCCACAGCGTTTTCAAGTTCCTGGTAAGGAACATCTTGTTTACAAGTTGATCAAGTCCTTGTATGGACTTAATCAGGCTCCTCAAGCCTAGCATACAAAAATAGACTCATATCTTAGGGAGTCAGGGTTCAAAAGGTGTAACTCAAAACCAACTCTCTATGTAAAGGTGTATGGTGATGATATCTTGATTCTCATTATATATGTTGATGATATAGCCATCACTAGGAGTAGTATTAGTCTCATTCAGCAAATGAAAGCTGATGTTTATTGTACTTTTGACATGACAGACTTAGGACTACTAAAATACTATTTAGGTGTTGATTTTTGGCAAAGTGGTAATATTGGATTCATTTCATAGAATAAGTATGCCAATTCATTGCTAGAAAGGTTAAGAATGATGGATTGTAATCCAAATCACACACCTATGGAAGCAAGAGCTAAAATTTCAATAGACATTGATTCACCTCCGGTCAATGAAACAGTGTATCGACAGCTAGTGGGTAGTCTCATTTACCTCACTACCACCAGACTGGATATTTGTTTTGCAGTGAGTTTTCTATCTCGCTTTATGTCTAAACTAGAGTAAGTCTATTGGTTAGCTGCAAAATGAGTATTAAGATATGTCAAAGGTACTCTTGACTTTGGCATACTGTATAAGAAGTCTGTAGATTTTGAACTTTCAGGATATTCTGATTCTGATTAGGCAGGTTCAATTGATTCAAGAAAATCTACAACAGGGTATGTTTTCACTTTTGGTTCAAGAGTTTTCTCATGGTAGAGAAAACTAAAAACTACAGTGGCATTATCTTCAATAGAAGTAGAGTATAAAGCTATGGTCAGTGCAGTTGTGAAACCATGTGGATAAAGAAAATTTTGGAGGATCTTCAGTTTGAGTCATCAAAATCTACTCCAATTTTTTGTGACAACCAAAGTGTTTTGAAGATGGTGAAGAATCCATTATTTCATGCCAAGACCAAACACATTGAGGTTCACCATCATTACATCTGACAGTTGGTTACAAATGAAGACATCAGTCTCTTCTACTGCCCCACTACAGAGCAACCAGCTAATATAATGACCAAACCACTTGGTACAGACAAGTTCATAAAATTCAGAGATAAACTTGGTCTTGTTTCTAGTTTAGTCATTAAGGGAGGGTGTTAGCATATTATTGTATTTACCTTAGGTTATTTACTAAGGTAATTTATGTTGGTTAGTTGCCTTAACCACTTTGGTTAAGAGGTTATTTTTTTGTTTGGTCTTTGCTATTTCATGCAAGCTGACGTAGGTTAGTTTTCTTATACCCATCTCATGCTTCATGGGTATTTCATTTGTTTGCCTTTTTAATAGGCCTTTAGGTTGAACATGTTGAATAAGTGCTCTACTATTCTCAATCTCATTTTCTCTTTGTGTTTTGTTTAATATAATAGACGAGGGATGTAATAGGTAAGTTGGATGGAATGGATGGATGTTGACCCCAAGTGTGGAGAGACAATGTGGAAAATAGGTTATTTTACCATGATTCTATAAAATGGTTTTCATCATGGTACTTTCCCAAGGTGGTAGAAGATTGTTTTTCACCATTGGATGAATATTTGTTTTTGGCTTTTTAATTTTTATATTGCATCTTAAATTATTAGATATGGGTAGAGATGCAGGATGCAGTTCTTCAGACAACACTTATTCTAGAGAAGTGTGATGTCAAGACCATGTTGTTGTTGTTAGATTTATTGGGGTCCATGTGACCTTTGATGATACTTGATTATGACCCCTCCAAATATGTAGACCAGATATCATTATTACCCCTAGGAGACACAATGCTACCTGAGGAGGTGATGTGAGGTATGGATTATATTAGAGCTTGAATTTTATGGATGATAGGATTAAGATAGGATGCTATGATGGGTGGTGGAGGATTAAGACTAAAATGAATGATAAGATGGGGTGATAGGTGAAAGAGGATTAGGACTAGCATTTGTATACATCATTGGAGATGTGGTACATGATTCATTTGATTGGTGCCATGTGAAAAAAGATTGTAGGGGATGCAAGACACTGCAACTTTATTATTCATCTTTAATCTGATCACTTGATGGATGATTGATCATGATTTTGACATTATTTGTATTTTGGCTGGCCCTTCATGCTTGATTTTGGGCTTCACTAGGGGAAATTGATTTTTGATTTGATATATAATGATTATTTTGATTTTGATAGTCCCCTAGTGCTAGATTTTGGGCTTCACTAGAGGAAGATATTTTTAAATTAGGCCAATAATTTTAAATTTCTTAACTTTGACTTGATTGCCTTTATTGACTTTTTGATTATTGTCTTGGACCTTTGTAATTGTGGCACACATTATGTTGATTGAGGAAGGTTCCAATGATGTATGTTCTTATTAATCCCTATGGAGGGAAGTGATTAAATGGTCATTGATGGAAATAAAAGGATCTATGATGGATGAAGGTGATGGAGATGATGTGATAAGATCAATAAGTGGTGATGGGGAAGCATAGTCTTTATAGGGGTTCCTAGGCGACCCAATTTTAACATCAGATAAAATCACCTCAAGATTAACAAAAGGATCATGAAGACTAGTTGTAGTATACACATCCAAAGGAGGATCAAATTCACTTAAGAATTTAGACTCATCTAGTTCATCCTTGGGAGGGGAAGGGATTGATCATGATTTGGAATGGAATCTTGGCATTCCTTTTATTATTCACCTAGGAATTTAGACTCATCTAATTCATCCTCGATTATTATATCACCACAATCAATAAAGTCTTGGACATAGTCTTCAAATGGTTGACATCGATTGATGGAATGCCCATAGGTTTGGTATATGCACAATATTGATTATCTTTATACCAAGAGGTATTAGTATTAGTGGGATCAAGATGTTGGATAGGTGTATAGACCATCATGTTAACAGTGACTAGTTATTTAAAAATGGACTCCAAGGATATAAGAAGGGGACTATAAGAACCCATTTCTATTTATGACTTATATGTGGAAGAATTGAACTTATGATCAAATGGTTGTTAATGTTGCTGGGTAGATAGACTATAGGTAGCCAAGATAGGATTCCCTTTACTAGTATGAGAAGGGGGAGTTAATGGTTTATAACTAGTGGATGGAGGATTGGTATGAGACTCATATGAATGGGCTTGGATGGGAGGTGAAATGATTTTAAGGGGATCAACACCTTTGAGAAGTGGTACACCCATCATAAGGAACTTCAAGAGTATCTCATCCTTTTGGGAATATATGTATTAGTCTATGAACATGGGGCATAACTCCATAGTGATGGTTGATAAAGGAGGGATGATGAAAAAGTTATGCTAGGGATTGGATGGGTTCTTGAAAAAAATAGATCAAAGGATTGAGCTAGTATGATTGGTGATGATGAGGATGAGGGTGACTAAATGTGATTAAGAGCATACATGAGTAGGGTTGAATTTTAAGCCATTAGTGCAATAGGTGGAAATGACCTATCACCAATGTCTAGTTATTAAGCTATCAAAAGGATTGAGGGTTATGATGGGTGCCTTGATTCAAACTATCAAGATGATAATATGATGGGTGTCTTGATTCAAACTATCAATATGATAATATGATAGATGCTAGTTATGAATAGACAAGGGTGATATATACTATATTGATGATGATGGGTTTCTAGATTGAAACTAAAAAAGTGATAAGATGCTAGTAGGATACTAACTAGGGTATGAGACCTGATCAAATGATGAATGATAATAGATTGGGATGATGTGAATGATAGGACTGGCTTACGAACTTAGAATGATTTGCTCAATATGGGATATGACTACATGATGAATATGATTGGAATGATGGGATAAGGATACATATAATGATAGATGTTGATGAAATGATAAGGGATGAGATGGGTATGGTTTAGACCTATATGTGACCCCTAAATCCAACTAGGTTAAGAGAGAATGAGGGTAGACTATATGGGTGAAGAAGGAAAGGTCAAGACAAATGATTGGTTATGGATAGAAGGGACTTGATGCAGATGATATGTGACTAGGATATGGGGTATGACTAATGATCACTGAGTCTAAGATAGGATATGACTAGAAGGATGTACAAGAGAATAAAGATATATATAATTGGGTAAGACAAGGATATTACAAGATGATGACCAATGTATGTGAGTGATGGAGGATGATTAATGATGGGTGGATACGGATGGACTAGGAAGGGATGAGGTGACTATGTGAAGATAAGTAGTTGATGATGTGGAATTGGATAAGGATGTAAGATAGATTGGGGTATGTAGGTGATAAGGGTATGACTAAGGATTGATGGATGGGATGAATAAAAAGTGATAATGGAGGATAGGATAGGATAATAAAAGGATATATGAAGCTAATATGCACAATAGTATGATGTCAAAGATGTATTAGGTGATATGTAAAAAAGGATGATTGGATAAGGATGTATAAGACAAGATGTGAGTTTGACAAATAATGAGTGGATTAAACAAGATGGGAGATGGGATAGGATAGTGAGATGGATACACAAAGATAATAGGTACTAAGTGATAATGAAAAGGATGTGAAAGATTAGATAGAGGTGATGGGGGATGAGACCGATGATAAATGGGTGTGGTTAGACTAGGATGGGATGAATCCAAGATGGGGGTGAGATAAGGATAATGATAAGGATATAAGAGGATAATATGTATAAGGGGATGATGCCAATGATGAAAAAAAATTGAGATAAGATGATATGGTAATGATTAGGACTATGGAAAAATAAAAGGTGGATAAGATAAGGTTAAGTTTGGATAAATCAAGGTGAGGTGGACAAGGTGTGACTAAGATATGTGAGAATGACTAGGCTAAGATAGAAGATGGGATAATGAAAAGGATTTATAAATAAAGAATGTCAAGGATTTACAAGATGGTAAGATGATGATGAAATAATATACAAGATGTCAGGATGTACAATATGAGTTATGTGAAAGACCTAGCTAGGTGTATAGGTTTGGGTTATAAGGATGACTCAGCTCACAAACAACATGAGTTTAGCAAAAAATATACCCAAGTAAGAAAGTTACAAACCTATAATTGATAAATTTAAGGGTGTGTAACTTGATGCCCACACCATTTGATGGCTTCATGAGTGAGATTGTAGGCTAGTGACCCATTAAGATATTGATTGAACCCTCTCAACCCTGCTTGCACTCGATGGTTACTTCAAAGCTGATAATGACTCCTATAATGGTATACCTATTATGACTAAAAGGTCTTATACTAGGTATACACAAGGCCTCTAGGTGTATCCCCTATATACACAGAGGTACATTGAGACCCAAGTCTATATAGGGTGTTGCATAATGCTTGGTTCATAGAGTTAACTCTTCCCATTCATGGATGACCTATATGGGGTCAATCACTTAGCCTAATGATAGTCATCCTTGATTTTTAAACTCTGATAGAACATGAAGTTTTGTCAACACATGGTGATGAAATCTATGACACTAACCCCTATATACTGAGCCCATGCATGGGGATCAATTCCACGTCATGTGTTATCCTAGGGGGTTTGAAAAACAAGAAAAACATGATATGATTAATTAACTGATTTAATTACCTATGTATGAGGGGTATGATATGATGATTATTTACACACACAAATATATACAAGAAAAATTTTTATAATAAGGTGATATATATAAGACAAAATAGATAATCAAAATTGATTTTTAAAGTGCCAAATGGATTCTTTGATAGGTGACCTGTAAGTACATGGATTAGTAATTTGATTGACACTCAATAAAAGGGTCCTGCAAGGCAAAGGTTAGTAGTTTTAAAAGATTTTTTGTAAAACCATGAATTACCTATAAAATCATACCCAGAATACACAAAATCACAATTAGGGGATCAAAATCGCTAAACATGAGTTGTGACTTTGTGATGGCTAGCTAACCATGGTGGTTTTCCTATAAAATTGCTAATGTTAGACAAAAATCATGACTCCATATAACGAAATTGCCTTTTAACACAAAATTGATATTATCAATTTTGCTAGAAAGTACAAAATTTATATTATTGCTAACTATAAATCGACATGTATGTACGTATGTATGTATATCTATATCTATATCTATATCTATATCTATATCTATATGTATATGTATAAGACTAATGAGGTGAATTATCAAACTTAGCATAAATTTTTTTTAAAGACACTACTCATCATTATCATTACTATTATAATCTATTCACTTAAAACTTAAGTAATTGTATTTTCATAGGATATTTTGTGTTATCACAATCATAATATGTTCATATTTCAATAAATTGAGATAAACCATCATCAAATATATATACATTTACATTTACATATACATATACATATACACATACATATACATATACATATACATCTACATATACATATACATATACATACATACACATAATTTGACTTGTTATTCTTTTCATGTTATCACTTGTAAACATATTATTTATGCCTATTAATTTGGTTTTAAAAATAGCATAATAAAAATATCATTATGTGATTGACTGTCCCTCTCAATGTAAGGGAACATTATAAATATATTTTTATATATAATCAAAGGGTATTATGACTATATCTTGTGATCACATAGATATTGTGAAAACCCTATGTATACTTAGTGAATAGAAGGATAAAGTGACCTTGTAATTACTTGTACATAAATATCCCATGATTACTCTATAGATTTTGTGTGTCTATGATTTAGTGACCACTATTCACATGAATTAGACATAAATGCTTCATTTTTTAAATTGGCTCATAGGTTGAGCATGATCCTAACACATGCATGCCACCATCCTGAAATATTGCACTCAATATTTCCTTGTAAATTCCTTGGTAGGTTTTCTTGGGTCTAGAGATGCCTTAAAAATTATTATTTTATTGTGTCTATGAATAACTGAAGGGATTATGGCATATTATAACTTGTGTTAGTATTTATTGTGTGGAGGACACATGAATAATATAGAGGATCTTTAATATCAAGAGGATGATGTCCTTATAAAGTAATCTCATGACCTCTATGTGTCTACAAGGTTATATCACATTTATTTAGAATATGAAAGTGTATTAGTCAACCTAATTATTTTTATGTGTGTGTGTAATAAAGTAATTTCATTACCTATATGTGTTTACAAGGTCATATCACATTTATTTAGAATATGGAAGTGTATTAGTCAACCTATTTATTTTTGTGTGTGTGTGTGTGTGTGTGTGTGTGTGTGTGTGTGTGTGTGTGTGTGTGTGTGTGTGTGTGTGTGTGTGTGTGTGTGTGTGTGTGTGTGTGTGTGTGTGTGTGTGTGTGTGTGTGTGTGTGTGTGTGTGTGTGTGTGTGATACAAAAAATATGTGTAAAAATTAATTAAATAAAATTATATCATATTAGACAATATATGTTTATATGTATGTTGGTAAATAGGCCTTAGACAATGTGGGTGGACTTAATTAAGTATTATAAAAAAATAAGGATGGTTGTATTGAAGTAGTATAAGAGTGTGATACAAATGATTATAGGACATGCATGAAAATGGTTTTCAAATTATGTTCTCCAATTCTTATTTTAGATACAAATGCAAAATGTGGAATCATTTAGAAGACATGTGCACTGATTTCAAAAACACCTAAATGAAATGTATAGGAATGTAAGATGATACAAAAGGTATTCAAACTATTTGAAGAAAAATCTTGATTTAAATTTATGGGAAATATAAAGTCATAGAAAAGGCACATCAATTGGTTTACAACTTGAGAAAACACTTCAAATAAATTTATGGAAAAATGATTTAGAACTATGGTCTTTAACTATGGGACTTAACAAAGCACTATCAAGCATAACTTACCAATTCAAAATGTGGTTGATAAAACCCTAGAATACAATGATTATAGAATATACTGAGAAATATTTTGAAAGGAATTTATCAAACTATTTGACCTAACAAGACACTCCTAAAGATTCACTAGTTTTGACAATATGTGGTTACCAAAACACCTCATAGAACCACACTTTCTCATTGAGATGTTAATTATTACAATAATGTATTGGATAATTGAAAAAATTTAGTGGAAGATACATATTATATTTATAAATGTGACATGCCACTGAATTTTGTGCATGTATCTACCTGGGCTTCTTCACATCCATCTCCTAAACTATCATGTATTATGCTCACCATGTTCAAACTCAATTCACATTGAAATATTCCACTGCTTTAATGTTTTTTTATGAATTTTCCCTTCCCCTTAAATTTCCTTTTTGAAATCTCATCATGAAACGGGTTGTCTCCTCCTAACACAATCCAATGCCACAAACCACCTCATTTTTTTATCATCACCTCCATTATAAATATCAAATTATTGTTGCTTAACATTGCATTCATAAAATTTGACATGAGGTCAATGGTTAGTTTCAAGTGAAATATCATTGTGGATTTACATTTTTTCACTTTACAAAACCTAACTTTATCAAAACATCTATTAACACCCCTAGCATAACCTACACCTTTAGGACAAATGCTAATATTTTGTCTCCTATAATTATGATGAAGATAATGCATAGATGAAAGACCCTAATGAGGATTGTTTAAGGAATATTTCCTTAAATATTAATTTATACATGCTACAAATAAGTATTGGACCTCCCACTTACAATTAAGAGGCACATCTTCTTGACAATTGAGTTATTCCAATTTCATTATGTGCATATATATTGAATTCTTATGAAGAATGTAAAAATCAGTACAATTTAGTTAAAATTATCATATAATTTTTATTCCTATTCAAATAATTAAACGTAAAAGGAAACAAATTTGTAAAAAAAAATTCAAATCTTTCCTTCCTAGAATTTAAACCTAAAAATTAATATATCTCTCAATGACCAAGATGTTAGTAAAATTTCTTATTAATCAAGCATACAAAAAATAGAAAAGATAAATAAGATGAAAGTAACTAGCATTTGCCCAAAAAGTGCATGTCATGCTGGAAGGAATGTAATTTTTTTGTTTTTGGTAAATTGGGTTTTTTTAAAATAAAAGAGTGTAAATCTACAGTTCTCATCATTTATGCATGAAGCATTAAGAAACAATAATATACTATTTTTAGTAGATGTGAAGTTATAAATGAGGTGATGTGTCCCTTCATACAACATGAAAATGACTTGTGTGGGGAAGAGATGTTCCCTTTCATAATGATTTTGAGAAATGGCAATGTGGTGGGGAATGGCAAGGCAATATAGAGCATGAAAGCGGTAATATTTTTAAAGGTGAGCTTAGTGGTGATGGTGAGGAGCAATGATAGGGTATTTCAAGGGATGGACTCAAAGAACTGCATGTAGATACACATGCATAGTTTAGTGACATTTCACATCTATCAATGCAATATGTAGTTTTCAATGAATTGTTTTAGCTACCCAATATGTTATTAAAATAGGTGACATATAAACAAAAATGGTGTTAGATATCCAATTCCTCCTCTAAAAATGTAGATAATGCACTATGTGTAAATTTAGATGACTCTAAAATTAATTAGATAATATTTTTTTTACTGATTTACCTATATAAAATGAAATTACACAACTTTGAAACCAATTAAATGAAAAATGAAAAGGCTTTTTAGATTTATGATGGTGTATTTATGGAATTGTGAATCTCATATAAATGATTATAACATATTGAATATGATTTATATGTTCTTCTATGGGAAATGGAATGTCTAAATGCATTTTATGCATGCATATATAAAATTATCATCAATCATCGAATATGAATTTTAAAGTTATGAGACATAAAAACCTTTGTAGCATATGATGGTTCACCTTCACTAGGTGTCTTTTTGGGTTATATATTTGTCACAATCTATTGTACCCGATATCAAAGAGGGTGTGGCATTGCAAAATATTGGTTTTATATTTATGTAAAAATAGAAGTCTTTTAATATTGTGATAGCATGGGAAGGTGGAAAAATCCTGTGTAATATGGCAAGACAAACAATTGTTAATAATTTCAAGGTCATGGACTTGGTGGCATTAGGGAGCTCCTATTTTGTTAGTGTTGTTTTTGGTAAACTCTATAAATAAAATGAGTATATTGGTCTTTAAAAATTGATGTTATAAAGGGCATGATATTAAAGAGGGTTAATTTTATATTTGTCTTTAGCCTCATTTTTTTTTGTTTTCTTTTTGCAATAGATTTCAAATTTTTTATTGGTGACTTTTTTCTATCCAATCATAGGATTTTAGTTACCAACTACAATGTTTGATTTTGTTTTTGTTTTTGTTTTTCACAAAAAATTGATGTTTGTCTAAATTCTATTAGTTTTTTTAAAAATAATGTTTAATTTTGTTTATAATAATTTTTTTTAAGTTTGAATTTTATTTTTATTTTTTCTTTTCCTAAAAAAATGATATTTGTTTTATATTCTATTGGTTTTTTAAAAATGTAATGAATAGCTACCACACAGAAAATTTTACTTTTAAAATATATATTTATAGGATGAATAGCTACCATGTAGATAATTTTACTTTTAATATACATATATACATACATATTTCTATTTCTAGTACTTTTAAACTATAGTATATTTATATATATATATATATATATATATATATATATATATATATATATATATATATATATATATATATATATATATGTATATTCTCGAATGAGTAGTAGCCACATAGAAAAGTTTACTCTTAAAGTATAGTTTTGACTCCTCCCATTGACTTGAGGGACTTGACAAACAATATGAATGTGAATAGTTGTTGTTTGCAACATCATGCATCAATGACACTTTAATTTTTTAACGTGTCAATTCATTTCCATGAAAATCATTAGATTTATTTTCAGGTTTAAATGCCATGATAGAAAGATTTTAGTTTTTTTTTAATTCCTTTCTCCAGGAATAAGGACTATATGATTATTTTCACTATTTTTTACTTATTTTAACATTCTTCCAAAGGATTCAATTATTTATGCACATAGTCTGGTTTAGCATCAACTTTTATTTTATTTATTTAATATTTATTCTTATTTAAATGCTTCCAAGTTTGATTTATTTGTGACGCCTAATTTCAAAGGAACTTGGAAGCATGAGAAGATTGTTAAACTTTATTTATTCAAGCAAACTATTCAACATGGGTCCAATTTTATCTCTAAATTAGTTTTTCTAAAATAAAGGAGAAGTTTGATTGATTGATTGATTGATT
The DNA here is from genome assembly GCA_037957365.1 of Torreya grandis. NCBI lineage: Eukaryota > Viridiplantae > Streptophyta > Pinopsida > Cupressales > Taxaceae > Torreya > Torreya grandis. The sequence goes on from JARHVA010000126.1 coordinate 1,294,089, forward strand.
TTTATTGGGGTGATAATGCCATGTAATAAAATATAGAAATGAAAATGTATACAAAAACTCCCACTTTCCACATATTTTAATTAACATTGGCTTTGACATTAGATTTAGCTTACACTCCCTTCAATAAGTATTAATCAATAATAATTGTAAATTTAATTTTCTCTTCAATAATGTGGTTGATCACTCTTCCAATGCAAAGGAGAATGATTAGAGTTTTGGTCAAAAATGGTTTTTGAATGCTTTGATTTTCTTTGATTCGCTTATAAATTGAATAACATTTCATTAAGCATAAGTCAAGTTGGATGAAAATGACAGTTTTCATGTTTATTTATAGTTTTATGGAAGAAGATCCAATGGTGGGAGATTATTTATATTTTCTAAATGATCCAAATAATATATAGTGACTAATAAGTCATCACCCACAAGGATGATGACCATTTAAAATGGTTGAAAGGAGTATGGGAATGGTTAACTAAGTCATTAGTAATGAGTCAAACTTTTTGACAAAACAAGGGGTGACTCAAAGGAGGTTGAAGAAATTGTGGATTTGGTTGGGATGAGTAAACATGTGAGGGAGAATAAGGCTAAAAGATATTGTGTGAGGTGTAAAATGTGGATTTAATATTTATATAAGGATTTAAAAGTATACACATTTATTTAATTTGATTTATTCAATTATTTGAATTTAGAGATAGATGTTATGAATTTTATTAAAAAGAATAATTAATAGGTTTTAGGTGCATTTCAATACTAAATGTAATTTAGGTGTTTACATTTTCCCCTCTTTGAAATAGTGTTGTGAATTAATACTATTTCAAATAATAAGAGAAAAAGTAGAGCATTAATGATTAAGAAGGAAACTTTTACCCAAATGAATGAAAATGAGTGTGATGATACCCTATAATGTTTGTGCAATAAAATGGACAAATGATCAAAATCAATTTTAAAAGGAAATTGAAAAAGTGATTTGGATGAGCCTTATTTTAGAATCAATGTCAAACTTGCAATATTTATGTTGTGTAAATAGATTACCCCTAGTTAATCAAAACTAAAGTATTGATCATAAAAACAATATTTTTTACCATTTAAAGATTGCATGCTTAGTGTATGATACTGACGTAGGGGTCAATTGAGTGGTTGTGGGAATGATATATCCTAATGATAATAAACTATATATCTAAAAATAGAAAAAAATATTAAGTTTCAAATTATAATGATAAATTTGTGTAGATTGTTTATTTTAAGATTCAGAGAAAAATCCAAAATAGGTTGATTTAATGTGTCCTAAAATTTAAATCTAAATGGATGAAAAAATATTAGAATAGAGGGATAGAGGGAATTTATTTTTGAAGTGGGGTAAAAATATAAATAGAAGAAATGGGGTAAAGAAATTCATTTGTGAAAATTTGATTTTTAAAGCTATTTACTAAGATAACTTGGTTGAGAGATTTAGTGTAATATCTTGGAGGGAAAATGGATTGCATTCTACACCACAAGCATCGTGTAGAGTGAGTGAGGAAAATTCAGAGACCTGAGAGGAGTGGGCCTTCAATGAGTTAGATTTTGGTTTAATTTTTTTGCATTTAATGTCATTTATTAGGGCTTAAAGTTGACCTAAATGAATTTGGATCTAAGCTATCTATGAGTTCAATAATGAAATTTGTGAATTTTTTATATTAAACTATGAATTCATCAATCTAGGTAATAAATTCCTAGAATAGGATTGTGAAATTGTGTTAGGGGTAGAAATTGGGGGAATCATGATTTCAAAATTTAGCAGTCATGAATTTGTAGAATAGAGAATTGAAATCATGAAAATGGAGCACAAAATCTTCACAATGAGGTGTAAATTCATTTTAGCATAGAATATGAATAAGTAAAGGATAAATTGAATGATTAAAAGTTAAATTAAAAGAGGGATGAGCAAAAAAATTTACTATAGAAGCGAAAAAAATGTTTTTAAAGAGGAAAAAAAGAATGTAGATAGAAGAAATAAATGGAATGATGTTGTGATAAGAATAGCATGAGTATAAATGTTGATTTTATATTATTTTTGTGTTTTTAAATATTTTAATGTAGGGTTAGATGGAATATGATGCTAATAAAAATTAATTGGATGATAATGTGTTTGGTTTATAGGAGGTATTACCAGTGTCAATGACACAGGAGCAGAGGCCTAGAGTGATGGCATGGATGGCTAGCTTTATAGAGTTTGATTTCAGGATTCTAGAGGCTATGGGTTTATTGTATATTACACAAATGATAGAGACCTAAGTAGATAGGTCATTATTGATAACACTTATCAATAGATGGCATAGTGAGACCAATTGTTTCACTTGCCAATAAAAGAGATGACAGTCACATTAGAATATGTTTATTAGATTCTAGGTTTTTTAATATGAGGGAGATAAGTATACTAGGGGAAGGCTCCATAGTAGACTACATTATATAGGATCTTTGATGATGGATTGATTCATTATACTAAATTAGATAAGGATTATTTGACTATTGTGCTTATGGCTATTTTTAGTGGCATAGTACTAACTGACAAGAGTAGGAGGTTATGTCTAATTGGGATATTAGATGTGATCAAAGATATGATAGAGATAGTTGAGTGATTCACATGGGGTATAGGTATATTAAAATACCTATACAGGGGCTTACATCATGTAGTTAATAAAGATGGGAAGGACATTGGGTCATCAAAATTACTACATGTATGGTGCTTCGAGTACATTGTTATAGAGAGGCCATTTAGGCAAATGAGAACATGGTCTATGGATGATAAATTGGCATATGGGTGGAATATGATTATTGGTAATCGTTAACCATATTTAGGTGATCTTGAGTTCTATATGAGGGCTATTAATGATCTAGGTGATGACCATATCACCTAGAGACCTTACACATGGACTATAGGATGACTTAGCATATATTATTGGGACACATGACTACATTAAAGAGAGATATCTCCCAAATAGGGTAATGATGTAGTTTGGGGTTAGCCAAAATATTCTATCTAGTTCACACATATTTTCATGATCAGTGAGAGAGAGAGCACAGTGGGGGATAACCATTGATCCAATAATAGTTTATCATAGCTAGTCATATATTTAGAAATCTAGATGGAGGGATAGGAGATAAGTGATTGATATAAGATTTATGGATGGTTACATATATTGGTAGGCCCAATATCAAATATTAAGATTAAATGCACCATATGCACCACCATAGACATGGAGATAGAGACTAATTGCTATCTTGAGAAGGAAGTTGTGAGGCATAGGATTGGAAGGCTAGATTAGGAGGGATGTTATAGGAGATAGGGGATGTACATGAGCATGAGGAAAAGGATGTACTATGGAGATTATTTAGTTGTATGATGTTAATATTATTGAAATGAAGGATGTCAAGATTTTATGGGAGGTAGGGGTTGATATAGATGTGGACACAAACATGCATGTGGAAATAGAGCAAAGAATTAGAGGGGACACTCCATTAATAGTTATTAATAGTGAGGTGGATAAAGAGGAGGACCAAATAGTTATGATAGAAACATAGGAAACTCATATAGATTTAAGGGATGTTTTTGGTTCTTTATGTAGTATGAGATCTCAAGAGGAGCAAAAACTTATGGATATACTTTGAAAGGAGATCAGAGCTTGAGATAGAGAGATTGATGGGTTACACATGCAAGTATCCATATTATAGGGAGTTTTAGATAGTAGAGGAGACTAGACAACTGAAATTAGATGAATTATAGGTTGAGAGTGATAGGTTACAGGCTATGCTTAATGGGATAGATAAAGATGGTGTGGTTACAATAGTTATGACATAAGACATGGAGACTTGGACTTTAGATTATTTGACATTGACATAATGTTATAGATAGGAGAGAGACACTACTCTGACTGAGTTAGCATAGGCTATGGTATTATTAGCAAAAACATGGACTTATTATGACATTAAACAAGGTTATAAAGGCCATAGAGTAGTTTATATATTACAAGAGTTTATACAAGGAGGTTGTTCCATGTGTGCAGAGGGCATGTCCATCAGAGAGTATTATTTGAGATGATCTACATCAGGGAGATTAGTATAATTGATAAAGTTAGAGAGGTCAGTGGAGAAGGTTACATAGTGTGTAATGGATCCTCCATGAGGAACACCATGACATGTGGATCTATTCTCAATACCAGACACTCATTTAGAGGGAGATGATGAGACATGACACAATGTTTCGATGATGGACTAGTTTATCGATGCATACATATATTTTAATATGTATCTTTTTATATATACACATTTGATATATATATATATATATATATATATATATATATATATATATATATATATATATATATATTCATGATTATTATGAGATTTTGTACTCTATAGATGGAAATTATGGACTACTTATGGACTTTATATGGACCTTATATGGACTTATTCATGGTTGATGGACATATGGATATTTAGAGCACTGGTTATATTTCTTGAATTTTGATTTATGCTATCATGTTTTTAATTCTTTCAGCATATGAGTATGGATTATGAATGCATGATTTAGGATGTGAAATAGCTGCTTCACTTTTGTTTTGTATTCCTTGCATTAGATTTTTAACAATAAAGAGTCTTGAACAACCTAATTTTTAATATAGCATAGAACATATTAACACCAATGATATTAAATAATCATGATGAATGTTGATGTTTTAGGCAAATAAACTAAAGAAAAAATAATTTGTGTAAAAACAAAGTACATTATGATATAGAAAAACCATAACCATACTACTATGTAATTCATAAAATAATATTTTCTAACAACCAAAAAAATATTTGAAAACAAAAGTAATGTAGATGATGCAAACACACACCCCAAATGATATTACATAATATTAATAAATAAATAGTTGTTCTAAATAAAATAAATTGACACACTAAAAAAAATAACAATGGATAAATTAAACGAAAAGAAAATAACCATTTGAAAGGTTAAGGATAAAATGGATTAATAACCAACTTAATGGTTAGGGAGGAAAATGGACAAATAAACATCTTAATGGTTAGGGATAGAAAAATGGATAAATAACCAACTTAATGGTTAAAGATAGAAAATGGATAAATAACTAACTTAATGGTTAGGGATTAAACATTAACCAACTTAATGGTTAATTATAGAAAACAAACAATACAACAAACAAAACAAACAAAGTATTGAGTTGAAAAAGATGTAAGCAAAGACTCAACATTGTAAGCAAGAGATTTATAATTATAGCCAATAACCAGGCTAAGTAAAAAAAATTGACAAAGAAGTGTAAAGATAAGCCAATCCATTCTTGGGGAAATGGATTATGGGGAAGATGGTGGCTAACATGACCCCAGAGACCCCATATCCCTAAGTGTTTCCTCTATAATCCACCTTAGACAAATTCTATGTGGAGTTATTAGGATAGATGTAGTTCTCCCAATATAGGAAATGATGAGAAAGTTGGTGATTTTTGAAGAATTTGAGTATTGGATGAAAAATGTGTGATATTGACCTACCTAAGAATGAGGGAATGATGTGGAAGATAACTAGAATGGTAGATGTGTTAAGGTAATTGTTTATCATATTTTTGGGATTTTTTAAATGTTTTAGTATTTTTTGTATTTTTTTTATTTTTAAAATAAGGAATATAAAATATGTTTTCTTATATCATGTCCAAGGATCTAGGTTCACATGTAGGAGTATCAACTGTGAACTTAGCATGCTATAAGATAAATGACTAACAAGTGATAAATGATAAATAAGGGAATATACAATGGATTTTTGAAACACGATTCCCCCAACTAATTAGGGTGAATATAGACAATGCTTTATACATAGCACCAAAAATCTAGTTTTTACCACGGTACTTGCTCAAAGCACTAGTAAATTGGTTTTCACTTTTGGATGATCTATGTAGTTTTTCTTATTTGTTTTTTTTCGATTAGTTTTTTTATTTTTTAAACACCTAAGATACCAATAACAACATATAGAACAAATTTAGGCATAGAATATATTAAGTTTCATGACGTTCATAGGTTCATCAAGCTCCTCTCCATATTTTTTAGCTAATATGTACAATCCTGATCCATACTTGGAAATGACAACATATGGACCTAACTAGTTAGGCTCAAATTTTCCCTTCTCTTTTAGCATTGGTGTTGTATTGGTTCTCCTTAAGAATAATATATTTGATTTCATATTCCTTGGTTTTAATCTACTTATTGTAGATACAGCTAATGTGATTATGCTAAACTTGAAAATGGTTTGAAGTATTGAGTCATTTTCTATCTAAAAGGTTTAAAGCATTGAGTCATTTTATATCTAAAAGGTTGAAGTTCGATATGGTTCTTCATCGATGATTTGTTCTAATGATAATCACAAATATAAAATCTCGACCTCTATGGGAAGAATAGACTCACTACCATAGACAAGGGAATAAGGGTTTGCCCTCATGGGTGTGTGGATACTAGTGCATTATGCCTAGAGGATAGGATATAACTCAATATGTCAATCATGACCAACTTCATTGACAACTCTCTTAAGGATGTGAAAAATATTTTTTTTAGTTGCCTCAGCTTGGTCGATTCCTTATGGATAATAAGGAGTGGATTGTCTATGCTTGATATGATAGGTTTGACAAAGAGTCTTAACATCTATATTTTTGAATGATTTACCAATGTTAGAAATGAGAGTGGAAGGAATACTAAAGTGGTAGACAATGTGGTTGAGGATAAATTTGAAAATTTTCTTTCCAATGGCATAGGTTAGGGGCATTGCCTCGACCTAGACTTGGTAAAATACTTTGTTGTTATTATAATATGCTTATGGGTAAGTGCACAAAGTTGGGGGACAAAAATTGGCCTAACCATGGACATGATTTTTCTAAAATTTCAAAAATTTAAACTTCTATAGATAATTTGATATATCTACACTCCAAATTTGAATATGGTGTAAAAACATGAAATGTAGCATTTTGCATCTAGTTTCCAAAACATTAAAACTATAACTAGGTAAAACATCTAAAACTCGAAGAGGAAATCCTATTTTTTTTTCAAAAAACATAGTAATATATGGTTGTGACATGCACCATGTTTTGAGTAGCATTTAATATTATTTGAAATCCTTTGGGCAAAATTTAGATAAAATCTTCCAATATGTCACCTATATTTTTTTGTATTTTTTCAATGAATACCTTTTTTATGAATTTTATAGGTAAATAGATCTTAAAAACTGACAAAAAAATGGATAGTCATCTGTAAGTCATGCCTAACTACCTCAAAAAAATCAAAATCAATCTTTTTTAATGTGTGTATAATTATGCATACTACATCACCATATAGTTTTTTTCACTTGGATCAACGAAAGACAAATTACATGAACATGTACAGGCATGTATGTTTGCAGCATGTAGTGGCCTAAAAAAGGCATATTTAGAAATAAATATAGTTTTAAACCTTAAATTAGTCCAAAAATTATAAAAATCAGCTTTTTGGAAAGAAGAGAGCATGTTCATCATGACAATATCAAGCTTTTTAATTTTAACATTTAAATTCTTAGTGTATTTAGAAATCAAAGTTGAAATTTGTTGTTTATTTTCATACCTTTCAAAACTCATTTGTACATTAACAGTACAAGCCTTTGGCTTGGGAATACAAGCCATTCCCAAGACAAAGGGCACAAGAATTGAAACCAAATTCAATTATCATGATCATGTTAGTAACGTAATCACATTAATAATGTGATCATGGTATTTAATAATGTGATTGCATTAATATCAAAACCACGTTACATATTCTCAATAACCTAAAACTTGAATAGGAGCCATTAGGCCTAGTAGTCTTAAGATCAAATATTGGTTTTAGATTAAGATTATTGTTTGGGATCAATGTTCTTGTTAAGAATTGATAGAATTGAATGATAATTAGATATGTATTAACCTATGAATTAATTTATTGTTCCTTTGATCCCAATATGGTGTGTAATCAGAATAATAGATCCCAAATTAACATTAGATGGACATATTTCCTTGGATAGAGCTTGGTTGGACCTAATTAAGTATCAAACTAAACTAAATACTTGGTTTTTTATAATATGGTGTGCAATAAAAGACCCAATTGACATCATGTGGACATAATTCCTTTCTCATGACTCATTTAACCCTGATTGTGTATTAGATTGAAGTAAATATTCAATTAGTTGAATATGGTGTGCTATCAAAGCCCTAATTGACATTATATTGAAGGAATTCCTTGCATGAGGACCAATTAATCCTAATTATAGATTATACTGAAGAAAATACTTGATTGGTTAAATATGATGTGCAATTAGGGAAATATATTCACAATAAACAAATCAAATGGACACAATTTGTTACATGGGGTGAAAAATGACTCAATTGATATTCTAGGTGGTAGAAGTTAATTACATAGGACTTAGTTTTCCTCAATTGTGTATAGTATTGAAAAATATCAACTAATTTAACATGGTGTAATTATAGCCCCAATTGACATTAGATTGATGTAATTTCTTGCTTGGGGATTGAGTGGCCCCAATTGCATATCATATTGAACCTAAATACTTAATTGGTTCAATATGGTATGCAATCAGGCGTAATAGAACCCAACTAGAACATTATATCAACAAAACTAATTTCATGGGTCTCAATTAGCCCCAATTATGTATAAGGTAACACTAAATACATGATTAGCTGGATATAGTTTACAATCAGGGCCAACAAAGTTGTAATTGACATTAGATGTATTGAGTTACTTGCATGAGCCTTGGTTGGCCATAATTACATATTCAACAAAACTAAATATTTGGTTGATTTAATATGTTATGTATTTGGGACCAACAGAGCTCCCTATTGATAGTAGAAGGATGAAATTCTTACACAAGGCTTGTTTAGACTAAACTTCATAGATCATATTGAACCAAATATTCTTTCAATTGAAGTTGGTGAACTATCAGTATCTTGATTGTTATTAAATATGGATGTAATTCCTTATATAAGTTTCAATTGGTCATGATTTCATATAATATTCATGATATCACTCAATTATTTGAATAAGGTGTTCAATTAGGGCCATAATTAAAATTATGTTAACACAATTCCTTGGGCAAGCCTCGATTGGCCCCAATTATGTATCATCTAGAATCAAATACTCGATTGGTTCAATATGGTATGAAATCAAGGCCAAGTAAGCCCAAATTTCCATTATATATGAAGTTAATTTCTTTCACATGGATTCTTTGGACTGAATTGCATATCAAATTGAAAAAATACTTATTTTTTTAATATAGTGAGCACTTGGATCCCCAACTGATATCATATGGATGAAATTCCTTACATCAAGGCTTAGTAGGACCCGAGGATCAATTTATCCCTAATAAACATCCTTTATATATATTAATAAATAGGTTCATAGGGATGAACTTGGTTAAAATTACATCAGTCATTACCATAATTGACTTTGTAGGTTTAATTTGTGATGATGTGGGGGATAATTGATCCCAAATTCACATTTTTTACTCATATATATATGTTTAAGGAGCTCAAATTTTCCCCAATCACCATCACAATTGTACCTTATATAACCTAAAACCTATACCCTAAGCCCTAATCCCTGAAGTTCCTAATCCCTAAACTCTATTTACTATAAATATAAACTCTTTAAACTTTGAACCAATCATTTAATCCATAAATCATGTGAATGATTACCCCATTTGACTAAATAAATCAATCTGCATGATGACATCCAGGTATAATGACAACCCAAAAACACATTATATTTTCACAAATAGGTCCAAGTGATTCAAATTATCATCAATTATTTTTTTGATTGACCCTATATACCTTAAACCATGTATATGCATTAAAACCTAAAATTTGTAAACCATAAACCCTAAACACCATACCCTAAATTGGAAACCATTTAGTTTCTAGGTATTTACCAACATCAATTTAGTTCTAATTAACATCCTTTGTAGTAATAATCTAGTTTGAACACATGGCATATCTAATGATTAGACATCAATATACAGGTCCCTAAAGCTAAACCCTATGCCCTAATGATCCCTAAAAAATAAATTATAATCCCTATTCCTTAATGCCTACTATATGACATAAACTTACATGCCTTACAATATAACTAATTTTATCATGAGATGTCATAAAATGCACTTTTTAAACATATGGCTAAATCCTTTGGAGTACCAATCTAGCTATGCATCTATTCAATAAATTGGGGCTATTTTGATCCCCTTTAACCTAATTAACCAAAGAGGAGGAAATTTAGTTTTTTATTTTAATTGAGGATGCATTTGAGGCCAATTTGAACCCCTTCAATAGTAAGATATGATTTGGGGGAAAATAAAAAGATCAATCTTCTATCATGTGAATTGATATAATTAGTCAATCTATGTAATTTCCTATGTGATCTAGGAAAAATTGAGCCCCTAAACCAAATTTATGGCTCAATCGATTTTATAACATGTATGCAACATGTACATGGCATAATTGGCCCTACTTTTATCAAAAATACAAACATGAAGGTAATCAAGTCATAAATAGGTGTCACAAGAAACTCAAATGTTCTTCAATTACCTTAGTGATTGGACCCTATATATAATATCTTAAACCCTAAATTACCCTGTACCATTTAAATTTAACCCCAAACCCTTTAAATTATAGACCCTAAACCCTAAACTAGTAAATTAATCCCCAATTAACATCCTATATATATATATATATATATATATATATATATTAAGAATTAGGTTCACAAAGATGAACTTAGTTAAAATTGCATATCTTATTACTAAAATTGACTTTATAAGCTTAATCTGTGATGATGTGGGAGATAATTGATCCCAAATTCACATTCTATAATCATATATATAGGTTCAAGGCTCCAAAATTTGCCCAGATTGCCTACATAACTATATAAATATACCCTAAAACCTATCCTCTAATCCCTAATCCTTAAATTTCTTTATCCGTAAACTCTAAACCATAAATATAAACTCTTTAAACCTTAAAACAATCATTTTTATCCCAAATTAACATCATTTTTAGACTAAGAATTAAGTTCATAGGGTTCAGTTTGGCCTAAATCACATGATTGATTACCGCATTTGACTAATTCACTCAATCTACACAATGACATCCAAGATATAATGACAACCCAAAAACACATTTTATCATTAACTTATTATTTTTTGGCACTTCAACATTCTTAGATATTCTTTCTCAAAGTATTAGGAGAAGAAAAAAATGACTTAAGAAGTGATACCATGAAATTTAATGCACTTTGGGAAACATATTGGTTGGCCACTTAACAAATTAAAACTGCAAGTGATATGGCATTTAATGCACTTTGGGAAATGTGCCTAAATTTTTTTTATGTCATGTATGTCATAAAATCATGTTACCTACTATTTTATTAAATATACATGTCATTTAAATTTATGGGGAGCCATTTCCCTTTCATCGCAATGTCAATTCAACATCATGGGCTTTAATATAGGGAAAGACGTGAGTATCCATAAAGCCAAGCCATTCTAGGGGAAAGGTCTCAATAGCCATGCACCTTCACTTTGAACCTATATTATAATCCTTAAATTTTGGAGCATTATCAATGATGTCATGAAGGTGTCCTGGTGAGTGGATGTAGTGATTTGATTATCTAAGGGACAATGACAAAGTGTGCAATGTTCTTGTTCTAGTATGCTTAGAGTATGATTGGTTGATCTTCAATTTTGTCATGGTTATAGATTTTTAAAAATCATTATGGTGACTTGAGGATGTGAAATAGGTCCCTAAGATGTTTTTTATGCTTTTAATGCTTATGTGCATAAGTGGAATTCATCAGGTTGATCATTGTTATCATCTAGATAGTTTGGGTCTAGTGGTAGAAAATCTGAGTAGGTAGTTTGATGACAATACAATTACCATGTGTGAATGATTAAAGGGTAGTTTTTCATATGGTTGTGATCACATTAGTCCTTAGTTATTATGTGCTAAATATCAGGTCATGCACTTAAAAGTATTCAAAGATATGTGCATACAAAGTTTGGCTCTCAAGCATTTTAATAGTGTTTTCTATGTTCAAATAGATCTGAGTAAGCATGTTGATGATGTCAGCATTCACATGTATGTATATTTTAGGAATAAATTGTCACATGTGTTTATTCATTATTTTTCCTAGTTCTTATGTACTAAATTCTAGGTCATGTACCTAAGCACATCAAAAGATATGCAAGTGCAAAGTTGGGCTCCCAAGCATTTTGATAGTGTTTTCCCATACTTAGCCAAATTTTCAATGAAGCAAGAAGATCCAAGTAATAATATTGATGAATTAATATCTCACACATGTATATGTTTTAGGAGAAGGTGATCATATGGGTTTATTTAGTTTTATGCCTAGTTGATTTATTTTAGTTTTCAAGTCAAGCGCTAAAGCATGACAAAAAATATACATGTTCAAAGTTGGATTTCCAAATAATTTTTTAATGTAGTTAGATCTATCATAAAAAAAAATTGAGTGATCATTTTAATGTCTTTATATCTCACATGTGTGAGGATTCTAGGAATAGTTTTTCACATGGTTGGATTCTCATATGTGAGTAGATCATATGGTCAAAATTTGAGAACATACAAAGGAGTGAGGTAAAAGATATGGCTATGCAAAGTTGGCCTTCCAAGAAGATAATAAATTTTCCCATACTTAGTAATTTTTGTATAAGTTAAAGTTTGAGCAACATCGACAGAGCATGTTACTCTAAGAAGTCAATAAGTAGCAAGATGGTGCCATGTGTTTGATGTTTAATGTTGAGAAGAGATAAAGATCAAGCTTCTTCCAAGGATAAACAGTGAGTGGGTGATCCTATAAATAGATACCAATGGTGCATATTAAATTCAAGAGGTCCAAGTGATATCTATTTAGCATTTTTAAAGACCAAGCTACATATAGGAGATCAATGGAGTGAATAAGGGCAAAGTTGTAAGATTACATGAGATGAGGTCAACAGGATCAAGGTTTAAAATTTGAGCATTGGCACCTATGTGTTAAATTTTGGATAAGATTGATAGTGTATGTTTAATCTGAGTAATGAGGATGTGAGATGCAAGCCTAGTGTTCAAGGTTTAACTATGATCATTGGTCCTATCTTCTTATGTTGTTCTATGAAGTCTTAAAGGAGTGAATGGGTTCACATGAGACCTATAAGAGCTACAAGGTCCTTACTAAAAGGTGTAGTTTCTTAAGGCTAACCCATAGATGTTATGGCCAACCTATGAAGATTATTTTGAGATATGTATTCATATGATAGATTCATTAAGGGATAAGGCATGCCTAATGGCTGAACAAGGTGTTTATTATCATGTATACTCTATAAATAGTGAAATCAAATATGGTGATTTCTAAACTTGAGTGTGAGACTTGGGAGAGATTTGAGAGAGGTTTTTGTGTGTGAATTATAGAGTGAAAGAGATCTAGAATACCCTTTAGATGATTTGAAGAGCATAATATATTGAGGACTATTTGTATGACTTCTAGGTCATAATTTTATTGGCATAATAGTGCTCTTACAGATTGAGTATGAGAAAAGATGAAAAGTGATAATTAGATGTCCATCATCAGGGGTTGAAGACATCAGTTCAAAGGTGGATGTGTTTATAGGTGTTGTTATGGCAGCTCAACATCTAAGGTAGTTACAACCTCCTTATAAGGTGAAACTTGATAAAAGTCTAGATGTTGTTATAGCTCAGCTAGGCATGTGTTATAGCACTTTGTGGGATTATAGTCACAATAAATAGGTATTTTAGTTCTTTGATCAGTTGTAGCTAGTATAAATTGGTTCTTGTTATTATAGTATAGTAGTCTAATTACAGGTTCCAATGAGTTTTTGATCTATAAACATAAGCAATAATACACTTACGTATTTTAATTTTGATTTATAATATTAATTTATAGAATGATTTAAAAAAATTGACTTACAAAACATCAATTTAACAAGAATAATTCAAAACATTCAATACATAATTTATAATGGAGTATGGCATGATGGCCTATGTCTCTGGGTCCTATAACGGCTAATGTATTAGAAAAAATGATTGAAAAATACATTAAAACATATATCAAATTAAAATTTATCAATTGTAAAGTTTTTCCTTGGAAAAAAATAATAGAAGTCCCTTTTCAAACTTTTTCTCAATTATACCTCTAGCATCCTCTACAATTCGTCCAAGCTCTCTAGCTCTAGTCTTATACAATGGTTGCTTAGCTTGATTGATGTTTTTCAAATATAATCTCTTGGATATATATATATATATATATATATATATATATATATATATATATATATATATATATATATATATATATATATATATATATATATATATATATATATATATATATATATATATATATATATAGGTTCATATCCCAAGTGATTGGGCCTTATCTCTTTTTCATGTGAGATTCACAATTCGAAACCCCATCCTCACATATTCAGTGGTCCACGCTTACCTTTATTCCCATATTGGAAAGTTAGGGGGGGCATTGGATGTTTATTAACCATGAAATTCATGTTTTAATATGAAAAGTGGTTGAAATTACTATTTATTTTGATGGAATGTGGGTATTTGGATGTGGCATGTGGTATATTGGGGCATGTAAAGTGGCATGGAGACATTTTCACGTGGACATTTAGACATGAATGTGGCATGAACATGGATGTTTGGGCATAGAATGTGGACTTTGTTGGTATGACATGGATGTCATAGGGAAGTGGTAAGTATGATAATAATTTATTAATTAATTAATAATATAGTCAATTAAATGACTATTAAAAATTAAACCATGGAAATTAATTGGTGGCAAGCCACATGGTGGCTTGAGGACCCATCATGTGGACCAATCTCTACTCGCCACTTGTCATCCACTCACCACTTTTCATCCACTAGATTAATGCTCCATCACTTTATCAGTGGTATGGTCCCATTTGAAGTCAAAAGTTGATCCCACTAGCTATGATCCCCTTAGCACTTTTTTTGGTCGATTATGTTATGCTTGTCAAAGATGACTATATTTGCCTGTCAAAGATAAATGATAAAAACTCACCATTTCTTTCACAAAAAATCATTGCCACATATTACATCATTATTATTTGACTTAAAAAGCTTGGAATACACCTGTGTCACCTTTTGCCCTCTTTAATATAGGAAATTGAAATGTGATATCTTGTGCATATGGGCTCAAAATCAACCCACTTAAATTATGCCAAAAAGCTCTCAAAGAGCTCTACGCTGCTTTATTGATCAATCTATAATTTGAGGACTTTAATTATATAGAATATATAGATATTATTGGATCAATCTATAATTTGAGGACTTTAATTATATAGAATATATAGATATTAGTGGATAAAAGATCTTGTTGTCCTCAAAAAGCTAGTACTGGACCTAGTACTCAATATGAGGATCTTTTCATTATTCTACCTCTAATGATTATTGAAGATACTTTGACAGGTCTTCAGATATGAAACTATTGCATGTCACATGGTGTTATAACAATCACCCTCTTAGGGTCTTACCTATAAATATAGTTTAAAAATGTTGCCCTTCTTGGGTCTTTACAAACAATATAATGATTACAAACATTGCCCATATAGGTATTACAAACATACATGTACATTAAAAAATATAACCTATCTTTCAAGCTATTCCTAATGCTTGAAAGCATCTTCTTGTTTCCCTATAGTGTTCTTATAATTATTACTACCAATGTGCTCACACGAGATATTCTATCTCATCTTTTTCAATGTTATACTGATTTTCCTTTTTGGAAAATGTTGCCTTTCTTAGAGACAAATATGGTTTACCAAGGATAATGCCATTAAATTAAATTGGAACCAAATCTAATTTAACTTCATCTAGAAAGTTGAAGTTAATTAAAAACCCTAATTTACATGTTTTACTTAAATGTATGCAATTACTATCATCTATTCTATCCAGAGAATAGTGCTGGAAATGTAGCTTAGTTTCCAAACCTAGGGTTTATACAACATCTTCTGAGATCATATTCCTTTGATAATTTTTATCAAAGATAGCATCTATCTTAGAATTCTTAATAATTATTCTTTTAAATAAGTGTTGCTTACCTTTCTAAGGTGACAATCTCTAAACTATCAGCTTCTCATTGACTGTCATCTCCCTTGTTGACGTTGTTTTTGGTTTTGACTGACAAGACTCTATTTGTTTCCTAACTAAAGTTGTAGTTATAACCTTTGGCTAAGCTTGTGGATAAATTTGCTTATCTTCTTTTATAATTTACCCCTTAATATTGAAGTAAAAACCCAACTTCATGTCTTCTTTAGATAACCTGATTTTGACAGTTTTTGTAGGCATCTTTTTAGGACTCTCTTGTGCATAATCAAAAAATACATTAGAGTATTTCATTTTTACATACCTTGACAAGTCAATTTTAAATTTCTTAATCTAATTTTATTGTTGCATCTCTAAAGATTACTTCTTCCAGTTCTTCCAAATGTTCTAGTTTGCTACTTGAGTAATCATTCAACTAAACTTTCTGGGATATTTGTCCTTTACCTCCATATCCTAATCCTATACTGAGTGATCTTTTTGTCACTTAGATAGGCTAAAAAATCCCTTGAACATTAATTTCAATGCCTTTTCCTTCAAATCCCATTCTATCTAACAACTTAAAACCTATTCCCTTTATGTGTTTTTCAAATGTATCAACACATGAACTTGATAAATGTTTAGGGTTAGTACATTTAGTATACCTAGCATTGTCAATATAGCTAGAAGAATTGATTTCATTATTTTCATCTTCAGAATGTACATCAGAAGATATATTAATAATCAAATCATTAATTGCTTTTGGGCTTACAACATCATTTTCATTGATAGGACTAACAGGAGTATATGAATTAGAAGAATCACTACTATAACCAGAATATACCTTTATTATATGGCTTATCCCAAAATAAACCTCATAGGTATGATTGGTCATCAGTTGGATTCTTTCTAATGCAATATTTCTAGCATGCCGAGATGTGAGATAATAATTACTCAAATTGATCTCCTTAGCTTCTCCTAAAACTATGTCAAGAGCTACTTGATCAAATAATAGTCCTCCAATGCCAAAATATAGGATGCCATAATGAGTTGCATGTCCTCATACTGTGCCATCAGCTCTTTCAAATGTTTAAGTGTGGGTAATGGAATATTCCTTAGTTGAAGATGTTGTGTGAGACCTTCAATAATATAACTAGTGATCCAAAACTCAGAAGTTCTGGTTGATAAATATCTTAATAGCATAGAAATAACATAGTAACAATGAATTCTCTGAGAAGAGATGTAGTATTACTCAAGATCGCAATACAAATATATGCTTATCTCTGGGAAGAGATGTCTGTCTTCACATTTTGGGTTACCTCTTCATTTATACACATTTATAAAGCATGTGGAGGATGTGGAAGGTCACCAATCTCGAGGGAGATTAGTGGTTTTACTTCTAAGATTTAAAACAATATAGAATTCGAGGAATTACTATTTTTAAAAACTTACTATTTTTAGACTGCATTATTAAAATTGAAATTTGAGGCACTTCCATTGGGTTTTTTGGGGTCAAACTTCATTGAGAAAAATCTCAATGCCATTTCAAAATGTTCTCCTTATTGTTATCTTTCCAATGGTTCAAATGGCAAATCAATTGGAGCTACGGTGTAAAAGTTATGGCTCCCAGAAGTTTCGTCATCAATTGGGGTGGAACTGTCACCCGAATTGTCACCTAAATTGTTGTCGGGATCATTCCTACCTCCTTGAAAAGCAATGGTCCCCATTACATCAATGTTCCCCATCAAGTGTGGTAGTTGTTTCTTGATTTGATTCTTTGTGAGCCACTCACGTTGATGGCTAAGTTGGCCCCTTTTGACCACTCGATAAAGCAGAATAGAGCATCCTCTTGTTGTCTTCATCTAGGTATCCACAATCTGATCCTCTTCCACTGGAGAAAAACTCTGTGGATCAAGCTCATCAATGTCAATTTGTTCTAATACAACTAAAGTGTCCAAGAGAGGTGGGTGATATGGTTTGAGGAGCTCCACATTGAATATTGGATGCAGACCAAGGTAGGCTAGTAGGTTCAACTCAAAAGCATTTTCTCCAACTCTTCTGGTGATGGTGTAGGGACCATATTGCAGAGGCCAAATCTTTTTGTGTGGGCCTACAAGTCATTCCTTCTGAAGCCACAACCAAACCTTGTCACCCATAGCAAAATGGTGTGCAATCTTGTGTTTGTCATGGCATTGCTTATACTTCTGATTCATCTTCTCCAGGATGTCAAGAACTTGTTGCTGGATGTGTTTCATTTGTTCAATAAACTTTGTTGCTTTTTCTACCTTAGATCTTCCATGAGGTGTGTATTCCATGGTGGAAAATGGAATAGCTATATCAATTAGTGCCATGGGTTGGAACCCAAAACATACTTGGAATGGACTGTGCTTGGTCGAGCTGTGCAGCGCACAATTGTATCCATGTTGTATGAAAATAAGTCCCTCATCCCATGTGCATGGATGTTTGGAGTGATACATCTAAATCATGTGAGAAATCAAGTGATTTACCACCTCTATTTGACCATCAGTCTATGGATGGAAGGCTATGGACTTCATCAACTTGGTATCCATCATCTTCCATAGAGTGGACCAGAAGATGCTCAGGTACCTGCTATCTTGATCTGAGACAATGGACTTGGGGAGACCAAAATGGAGCCATACATGACTAAAATATAGTTGAGCAGTTTCTTCAGTAGATATATTTTTCTTACAAGCAATCATGATAGACATTTTTGAAAAATGATCAACTACCACAAAAATACAGTCCTTACCATGTTTTGAAGTGGCAAAACCTGAGAGAAAATCCATTGAGATAGATTCCCAAGGCCTGGTTGGTTCTGGAAATGGCATGTACAATCCTTGCTTCTTATTTGTTGGCTTGGCTATCACACATGGGGTGCAAGATTTGAGATATCTTTCCACATCCTTTCCCATATGGGGCCAGTAGAAGTGTTTTTGAAGAACTGCCAATGTCTTTTCAATACCAAAGTATCCAGCTGTCCTACTGAAGTGTGCTTCCCATATCATCTTTTGTTGCTCTACAACTAGAACACAGATGTGCCCCATATGACAGGGGACATTATCTTACAAATATAAATTAGAAACATGTTTACCTTTTTGAAGTGCTTGATATGTATTAGCAAAGGTAGGATTTGCTTCATACAGAGCACCCCAAGTGGTAATCTCATGTCCGCACAGGTCCAGAATTGTTGTGAGTGTAGTAATTGGTGGGTGGCTCAGAAAATCTACAGCTGTATTTGAGATCCCCCTTTTGTGTTTGATTATCAGGTGGAATTGCTGAAGATATGTGGCCCACTTTTGATGCCTCTCATTTTTGAGTTTGATTTGTATCTGGATGAATTCCAATGGTCTGTGGTTAGTGTGGATGACTGTTTCTTTCCCCAAGATGTAGTGTTTCCATTGTTTGTAGGCTTACACAATGGCATAGATCTCCTTATCATATGTTGGATATTTCTTGACTGTATCAATGAAAGTTTCACTGTGATATGCAATAGGATGGCCATGTTGCATGATGACAGCTCCCATGGCATATTTAGATGCATCTGTCATCAACTCAAAAGGTTGCTAAAAATTTGGCAAGGCAAGAATAGGGGCTGAGTAGAGTCTATTCTTAAAATTCTCAAATGCCTTTTGTTATATTTCACCCCATTGAAATGTAGCTTTAGCTCCTCCTTTAGTCACTTGGGTTAGTGACCAAGCAACATGTGAAAATCCAAGAACAAACATGCGGTAGAAATTTGTAAGACCCAAAAAGCTGTGAAGCTCTATGAGGGTCCTTGGTGTAGGCCATTCTAAAATAACCCGAATATTTTTTGGATCAACATGGACCCCTTCCTCATTCACAACATACTTGAGGTACTAAAATTTTGTCATCCCGAATGTGCATTTGTCAAGATTTGCATACAACTTGTGCTCCTGAAGAGTTTGAAGCACCTTACAAACATGTTGCAAATGTTCCTCCCATGTTCTGCTATAGATGAGTATGTCATCTAAGTAGACAACCATAAATGAGTTGGTGAAGGATCGTAGGATGTCATCCATCATCCTCATGAAGGTTGCAAGTGCGTTAGTTAAGCCAAAAGGCATAACCAACCATTCAAAGAGCCCCTCCTTAGATTTGAATGTAGTCTTCAAAACATCAGTGGGATCGATGGGAATTTGGTGATAACTGAATTTGAGATCAATTTTGGTGAATAACTTCGCACCACAGAGCTGGTCCAGCAAGTCATCAATTCTGGGGAGAGGATAGTGATTCTTCACAGAGATTTTATTCAGGGCTCGGTAGTCAATGCAAAACCTCCATGCTCCATCTTTCTTTGGTGTCAAGACAATTGGGCTGCCACAAGGTGAAGAGCTTGGCCTGATGTGACCCTTTTGGATCAATTCTTAAATCTATCTTTTTATCTCATCATTCTCCAAAATTGATCTGTGATACATAGGATAGTTAGGCAAAGGTGATCCTGGGATCAAATCGATAGAATGTTTTACCTGGCAATGCAGTGGAACTCCTGTGGGTGACTTGAATAAGTCATCATATTCTCCTGTGATTCATCCTATCTGCTTCTATTGTTGTGTTGATTGTGTAGTTAGGACTGCAACATTAGCCTTCTTATATTTTTGTGGCTTGACCACCATGAGAACAAATTACATTGTTTTCTCCACCAATCTCTTGCATTGATTAGCATTGATTAGGGAGACAGATGTGGGAGGTGGAACCTCTGGTACCCTATAGCACCGTGTTCCAAGAGTGAGAGTGATCCTTCAGGTTCATGATTCATAGATGCCATGTTGCTCATACATGAATGGCTAACCAAGGAGTACATCACAAACATCTAGATTGACCACATCACAAAAGACTTCATCTTGGAATGGTTTTATAGCATATGAAAGAAGACACTGATGGGTGACATGGAGGTCTCTCCTTGGGCTCAACCATCCAATACTATAGGGCTTTGAATGAGGTTTCATGAATAGATTTAGACTTTTCACAACTTTATCAGAGATTAAATTCTTTTGACTCTTACTATCAAGAATGAAATGCAGAGGCTTACCTTTTACCCATAATTTGGAGTGGAACAATCTTTCCTTGTCATCTGGTCTTTCCTCATGGGTCTGTGATGAAGCAAAAATGGTGTCAAGCTCAGCATCTACAATTTCTTCTTCATCCTCTTTGACTGTGGGTTGTGTACGAGGTAGAGTAGTAGATGTCACGTATTGTGACTCAGAAAGTAATGACTTTATGGCTCGACATTCTTCTTTGGAGTGAGTTAAAGTTTTGTGGTAATCACGCCATTTTCCAGCCTTCCCTTTCTAGGATTTCTTATCCTGAAACTCCTTTTGCTTCCAATTTTGGCCTCATGTTTGACCTTCCTTGTCACTTTTCCATTTTGAGGGTTGACTCTTCGTATTCATTCTGCCATGCTTCTGTTCAATCTTCACTGCAAATTTGTATTCCTCACCGAGGGTTTCCAAATTGAAGAGTTCCATTTCCCCCCGTATGTACCATTGTAGTCCACCATGATATTTGAGAGTCTTATTTTTCTCACTTTCTTGAATGCCCAATCTTGCAGACAAGGAATGAAAAGTGTCTGTGTAATCTTGAATAGATTGGTCCTTACCTTGGCAAAGTTGTTGCCACTGTATGTACAGATCATCATATGCTCCAATGGGATAGTATTCTTCTTTCACTACTTCCAAAAAATCATCCCAGGTAGGTTCCACCTCAAGGCCAATGTCATCTATACTAAACCTCTTTTTGTACACTTCCCACCAATTTTTCATAGGCAATGTTGATTTCAAAAGAGAAAAAGTAATCTTTTCTCCATCGATGAACTTATTTACAGAGAAGTAGGAAGATAGTTGATCCAACTAGTTTTCTACTACATTAGCATTTATTTTACCTTCAAATGTAGGAATATCAAATTTTACCTGGACCTTGAAGGGTGTTGGGGCACTGAAAGGATGTTCCCTGGATGAGGAGCCAGGAAGTGGAGCCACAGAGCCAGGATTTCCCATCAAAAGTGTTTGAGGAATTTGGGAAAATTATTGTAGCATCTACGCTTGTTGATGTTGGAGGGCTTCATTCACTATTTCCTTAAAAGGATTAGATGTCTCGGTGTCGTCTGCCATTTGAAGTCATTTAGAGTGAATAGGTGGAAAATTTGGAAGCTCTATTGTTTCCCACCCAAGCTTCTTGTAGCTTGACCTCGTCCTCAAGATCATACACTCTTAAGACAAACCCCTCTGATACCAATGATCCAAAACTCAAAAGTTTTAGTTGATAAATATCTCAATAGCATAGAAATAACATAGTAACAATGAATTCTCTAAGAAGAGATGTAGTATTACTCAAGATCACAATACAAATATATGTTTATCTCTGGGAAGAGATGTCTATCTTCACATTTTAGGTTACCTCTTCATTTATACACATTTTGAAAGCATGGGGATGCTATGGAAGGTCACCAATCTCGAGGGAGATTAAGTGGTTTGACTTCCAAGATTTAAAACAATATAGAATTTGAGGAATTACTATTTTTAGAAACTTACTATTTTTAGACTGCACTATTAAAATTAAAATTTGAGGCACTTCCATTGGGTTTTTGGGGGTCAAACTTTATTGAGAATATATCCATTAGCTTTCCAACGGTTCAAACGGTGAGTGAATTGGAGCTACGGTGCAAAAGTTATGGCTCCCGAAAGTTCTGTCATCAATTGGGGTGGAACTGTCACCCGAATTGTCACCTAAATTATTGCCTGGATCAACTAGCTCTATAACTCCAGTTAAAATAGATCTGCATGAACTTCCCTTCACCAATAGTAGTGTAATTATGCCTTTGAGTTTCCTTAGAGTGTAGCATAATTTTTGGCACTTTTATTGGAAACAAATATCACATTAGAGACTCTAGAGTTTCTTGACGAGTTAATATTGGTTATATTTAATGACCGCTACTAGACATAGTTGGTGCTTTGCCTCTCTAATCATTCTATCTTCTAAACCATAATGGAGCCTGATTGGGGTGTAGGATCTAGAATTACTTGGCAATATGACCCTATTGGGCACAATGTCCAGAATTCTCTGAATATCCATGTATCCTCTTCTTATATCAACATTTTTGTTGTAATTTTACTTGTTGATCATCAATGCTCTATTGGAGCTTCTTGATTTTTTTCTCTAGCCATTGTTCTGCCACTTGCCGACTTTGCTCTTGGGATTGAAGGTATTGTATTATCACAATGATAATGGTACTCAATAACAATTAAATTGATCCAACATTGGATCCATTTTTTTATAATATCTAAGTTTAGATAAAATAATAAAATCACAAATTTACCTATAAATTTAGTTTTTAATATCAAACTTGATGTTTTAGAGCAATGTCTACACAGGAGTTAGCCCAGCACACTAACTACTTTGATATCAACTTGATCCATAAACTTAAGCAATAATACACTTACATATTTTAATTTTGATTTACAATATTAATTTATAGAATAATTTTTAAAAATTAGCTTACAAAACATCGATTTAACAAGAATAATTTAAGACATTCAACACACAATTGATAATAGAGTTTGGCATGATGGCCTACATCTTCGGGTCCTATATCGATTGATGTATTAGGAAAAACACTTGAAAAATAATTAAAAATATATCCAAAATGAAAATTTATCAACTACAAAGTTTTTCCTTGGAAAAAAATAATATAAGTCCCTTTTCTGACTCTTTCCCAATTCTGCCTCTAGCACCCTCTACAATTTGTCTAAGCTCTCTAGCTCTAGCCTTATACAATGGTTGCTTAGCTTGTTTGATGTTTTTTAAATACAATCTCTCTGATTCATATATCCATTTAGGTCCATATCCCAATTAGTTGGGCCTTATCTCTTTTGCACAAGAGGTTCACGGTTCAAAACCCCATCCTCACATATTTGGCGGTCCACACTTATCTTTATTCCCACACTGGAAAGTGGGGAGGGGGCATTGGATGTTTATTAACCATGAAATTCATGGTTTAATATGCCAAGTGTCTGGCATTACCATTTATTTTGATGGCATGTGTGTATTTGGATGTGGCATGTGGTATATTAGGCTGTGTAATGTGGCATGGAGAGGTTTTCACATGGACATTTAGACATGAATGTGGATGTTTGGGCATGGAACGTGGACTTCATTGGTATGACATGGATGTCATGGGGAGGTGGTAAGTATGATAATAATTAATTAATTAATAATATAGTTAATTACATGACTATTAAAAATTAGACCATGGAAATTAATTGGTGGCAAGCCACATGGTAGATTGAGGACCCACCACTTGGACCAATCTCCACTCACCACTTGTCATTCACTCACCAATTGTCATCCACTGGATGAACACTCCATCTCTTTATCGTTGGTAGGGTCTGCTTCTGAGACAAAAGTAGATCCCATTGGCTATGGTCCCCATAGCTGACCCTTTTTTTGGCCAATTATGTTACATCTGTCGAAGATGACTATATTCAATAGTCAAAGATAAATGATAAAAAATCACCATTTATTTCACATAAACTCATCACCACATGTCATATCATGATCATTTTAATTGATGAGCTCATATTACACTTATGTCACCTTTTGCCTTGTTTAATATAGGAACTTCAAAACATGATATCTTGTGCATACGGACTCAAAATTAACCTTTTCAAATTGTGCCTAAAATCTCTTGATGAGTTCCATGCTTCTCTATCAATCAATATAAAATTTTATTAATTTATTTCTAAATTGTATATGAATCCTCCTAGATCATTTTTCTCCTCTAAGAGGGTTTTCCACATATATCATGTGTTATGTGACTGATCTTGCATTGTCTCTCTTACTCTTTGTTATGAATGATATGTATGGTTCATGAATGCTTGTGGTAACTGGATAAGTGTTTGTAAATATTTAAATTGAAGTTAGATTATTTTGGCTCATTGATTCACCCCCTCTCTCAATGATTGTACCTATAAAAATTAGTATCAGAGCAAGTCCTTTTGTAAAGGCTTAAAAACTTGAAGGTGATCTAAGGTACAATATGGGTCATTAAAAAAGATGTTTCTCTTCTAAACAAGCACCAATTTTCAATGGATCCAATTATGCTTATTGGAGTGTAAGGATGAGAACATACATTATGTCTCTAGGGTTTGATGTATGGAAATTTGCTATGGATGGTTATGTTTCTCCTACTACTCCTTCATCTAGTGTTGCAGATAAGAAGTTATTTTAGAATAATTCTAAGGCAATGAATGCCATCACTTATGAGCTTATAGAGACTGAGTTCACCAAAGTAATCCATTCTAAATCTAATAAATATATATATGACAAAATGTAGAACATTTATGAAGGATATTCAAAGGTCAAGAATGCTAAGTTATAGACTCACAGAAGGAAATTTGAAAGTCTCAATATGAAGTAAGAAGATTATATGGCATCATTTTTATAGAGAGTTAATGAGAATATGAACATTAGCAAAGGTCTTGGATAGAATCTTAAAGATGCTATTGTACCTCAAAAGTTGTTAAGGTCTATATCTCTTAAGTTTAATCCAAATGTATCTACTATAGAAGAGAGTCATGATCTTACTTAGTTGAATATGGATCAATTGCATGGCACCCTTACTGCATATGAGATGAGAGTAAATGATGATAAACCACTAAAGAAGGAAGTTTAATTCAAGATAGAGATGAATACTAAGAATAATTTCCAAGGTAATAAATTCAAAGAAGATGACATATTTGGTATTGATGAGGATGAACTAATTTCTTTGATTACTAGGAAATTGAGCACAAGCTCAGGGGATTATAAGGGTAGACTACCCTTTAAATATTTCAATTATGGAAATATAGGAAATTTTGCTTGTAAGTTCCCTCATAAACTTGAGAATAATGATAATGAAGAGCATGGTCATGTCCAATATGAATATAAGAAGACATGCAAGAGGAAATGATTCAAAATTTATAATAACAAGAAGAAATCCTTCGAGAATGATAAGAGTCTCTAAACTAAATAATATTGTAGTTCATCAATTGAGAGTAAAGATAATGATTTAGAATATGATTATGAATATGATATTCCTATTGAAGATGAATATTTATTCATGGTTGAGGAAGGAAGTTACTCACATCAAAAGGAGTCTACTCGGAGTGATTCAGATAATGATGAAGATGAGATGGACTGTGAGACTATACTGATGAATGCTCTTGAAGAACTAAAAATTGAGAAGAAAATCAATAAGAAGATGAAATCTAAACTCAAGGAATATGAGGATCAATTTAGTGTGTTTGAGTCAAGATTGGTTGAAGACTCTAGGGAGCATGAAGGTGTTTTCATGTTTCTTAATTTTAAGTTGGAATCTATGCTTAAAAGTCTAATAGCCAAAGAAGAATAATGTTCAAGATATGTTTTTGAAATCTAAGTTAGAAAAGACATCTATTAAGGTGAAGTCATTTGTGATATTTTAAAAGAGCTCATGTGATCTAGAAAACATTTTGAGTGGTCAAAAACATGCTAGTGATAGAATTGGTCTTGACTATGAAGAAGAACAAAAGAATGTTACTCAAGACAAAATAAAAACTAATGTGAACTAGTACAATCATACTTTGAATAAAAATCATGAGACAAGAACTGAAGGTGCTATTAGAATGAAGACAAATCAGATCATATAGCCAAATTCCATGAGGTATGCATGATTCAATGGTTACTGTTACACATGTAATCAATTTGGTTATAGGGATAGAGAATTAAAGAGATGAATTTATTGGAACTATGATGTAGGTCATCAGTCAAAACATATGAATAAAGTTAAGTGATTTAATTGTTATGACATAAGATATATTACAAATTTTTGTCCAAATAAGGTAAGACAAGATATGTTTCTTGCAAAAGGTATAGTGTGCTACAATTGTGAATAGAGAGGTCACATTGCTAGGTTCTAAAAGTAAAGGTCTATAAACAAAGGTCACATTAAAATCTTACAGTTGAAAGGAAATAAAATTCCCAAAGGCCTAGTTTCTCTTGAGAAACTATTTGACAAGCATGATAGATTTATCAAACAACAACAAATAGATTTAAGCTTCTCTCAGGGATTCGATCAAGTAAATCTGACTACTAAAGAAAATCTCAAGATGGTTAACATTGGTAAGTGCTGTACATATGGTAGAATTAGTGAACACATTCCTTGCTCTATTTGCTTTTTGAGAGCAAGTAACTCATTTGCCAACTGTTGGTTGAATATTTTGTCGATCAGCATACTGATAAATAAAATAGGTCTGATCATCCAAAGTAGGAAGATTGGTCAGCCAAATGTGTAGTTTTACCACATCAAAAGAGGACTAATCTCTCCTCTCATCAAGGGGAGGTTACCTATAAATATGCTATATATATAAATATAAATAGAAAATAATACTCAAGGGTACGACAAACCATCCATCTCTTTTTTTTCAGAGATGATGCATGCAAATAAAAGGAGAAATCTTAGGGATAATGACAGAAAGCACTCCTCTTCTTTCAGAAGTACCATTCAAAAAACCACAAGAATCTTCCTAGTAGTAATTGTAAAATGTAACCAAGAATGTAGTAACCAACAAATTGAGATGTAGCACAAAGTCTCCACCTGAATTGCCCAAGAGTGAGATACGAAGGACAATGAGGGAACAAAGTCATCCCAAGGTCCTTTACACTGAAACAAAAAGAAAACACACTAAAGACAATTATGGGGGCACAAAGTCTCTCCACAGTTGACTTTAGGACACCTTCCTGACTACTTTCACTAATTCTACTTATTGAATTAAAGGAATAGAAAATATATATTAAGGAAAAAGACATAAGAATAGTTTCCCCAACAACAAAGATATCACAGCACAAAGTCTGAAAAGTCACTTGCTTTCTTATTCCAATAACAAAATATGATCAACAATCTGAGTTCAAAGTCTCAGTAATGCCTTTCAATTTGGGCAGAATTTTTGTTTTTGATAATCAGAGAGAGCTCCTTAAAATAGTAAATAGAGTCCTTTATATAGCCTCTTCAAGAAGGACTTGGGAATAGTAACACATCATGTTGCCTTGAATTTTGTTAAGAAGACATGATGGAATTTGTTAAGGTGTGGAGCTAAAAGCTTCACCAAAGGAGCGCTTTGCAAAGTTGCAGGATTACACAGTCACCGGCATCGGTCAGCAGCGATCGATGTTGGTCAGGAGCAGACCAGGAGATGCCGGCATCGGTTAGGGATCAGTCAACGTCGGGTACAGGCAAACAAGTAGGAACCGATGTCGGTTACCTATGCGTCTAGAAAGCTATTTCTGTGGATAGAATAGAATGTTTGCATGATAGGATTAAGTGTTAGTCTTAAGTCCGCATCTCTATTTTAAGTAAGACTATTTTAAGCCTTAGATTAGTAGGCATATCTAATGGTTGTAAAGGCATGCTCATGTTTCCTAATATTATATATTGGGATAGATCTTCATAGCTCATTAGTGTATTGGTATGTAACAGTATTGTAAAATATATGTGTATCAATCCAGGTTGTTGGATTTGATTGTAACTCTTGAAGGAAAGAGATCTAGGAAGAGATCTATACATCTGAGAGAGGTGTGGAAGAAAAGAAGTTTTTTCAATTGTATTCCTTCTATAAAGAGTTTAATACAAGTTTTTAGGGTGGTTTCTTGTATATCTTATTTCTTGCTAATTCTGATTCTAGTTACTTATCATTCTGGTTTAATTTCGTATTTAGTTGCTTGCATAAGTGTAATCAAGTTTGTTGGTTGATCCCCAGCAAATTGATATCAGAGCTCAGGTTCACTAACAGGTGGTTCAGATCTGTGTAGTGTGTATTGATTACAGGTTACTCACAGAGATTTTTGTTTGAGTAGGAGAAGCAATGGCAGAAGAAAGTAAACTGAGAATGGAGAAGTTGAATGGCAAG
The DNA here is from genome assembly GCA_037957365.1 of Torreya grandis. Taxonomy (NCBI): domain Eukaryota; kingdom Viridiplantae; phylum Streptophyta; class Pinopsida; order Cupressales; family Taxaceae; genus Torreya; species Torreya grandis. The sequence continues at coordinate 1,323,229 of JARHVA010000126.1, forward strand.
AATTACCAATTATGGAGAATGCAGATAGAGGATTATCTGTATTAAAAGGATCTATACTTACCGTTAGGTGGGATTGCAAAGAAGCCCACAGACATGGAAGATGAAGAATGGGAAGTTCTTGATAGAAAGGCTCTGGGGTCTATAAGATTGAGTCTGGCTTCTACTGTGATATCTAATTTATCACAGGCAAAGTCAACGGTAGAGTTAATGACTACTTTAGCAAATTTGTATGAAAAACCCTCAGCTTCAAATAAGGTATATCTTATGAAGCAGTTATTCAATTTACAAATGCAAGAAAGTGGATATGTGTCTAATCATCTAAATGATTTCCATGGAATTGTAAATCAATTAAGTTCAGTCAAAATAGTGTTTGATGATGAAATAAAAGCTCTATTAATCTTATGCTCATTACCTGAGAGCTGGCATAGCTTGGTAATGGCAGTTAGCAATACTACTTCTGCTTCAAATATTTTAAAAGTAGATGATGTTGTTAGTGTTATCTTGAATGAAGAAATCCATAGGAAAAGCACAGAGGAAGCATCAGGGAATGCTCTAAGTTTTGAGAGTAGGGGAAGGCAGAAAGAGAAGAGCAAGAAAGGGAGATCAAGGTCTAAGTCAAAGATGAGAGGTAGATCCAAATCAAGAAATGGCAGGAAGACAGCCTGCTGAAATTGTGGAAAGATAGGGCACATAAGCAAAGATTGCTGGTCAAAGCCTAAGGAGGACAATCAACATGAAGGAAAAGAAGAAGCAAAGGTTGCAGGTATTGTACAAGATGCTTTAATATTCTCTTTGTATAATAATATAGAAACTTGGGTTTTAGATTCTAGTGCATCTTTTCATGCTACCCCAATAGAGAATATTTTAGTGACTATGTCCATGGAGATTTTGGAATAGTCTACTTAGGGGATGATGAGCCATGTAGTGATTGGCAAAGGTAAAGTGCAGCTGTAAATGCAGAATGGCAACACATGGGTGTTAAGAGATGTTATGCATGTTCCCAGCTTGAAGAGAAATTTGATTTCTACAAAAAAGTTAGGGAATGAGGGTTCTATAGTAACTCTCACAGCTAAATCTTGGAAGGTTACCAAGGGTGCACTTGTATTGGCCAGAGGTAAGAGAGAAGGTACTCTCTATTTATGTAATTGTATTACTAACAATTCTCCTTCTGTATTATCTACTTCAGATGTAGATGCAAAGATGTGGCATCACAGGCTTGGCCACATGAGTGAGAAGGGAATGTCAATTCTTAAGTCAAAAGGTAAGCTTTCAGATTTGAAAAGCATAGATCTAGATTTTTGTGAACACTGTATTTTTGGGAAATAGAAGAGAGTGAGTTTTCTCAAGACTAGGTCAACAAAGAAGAAGCATAAGTTGCAGCTTGTTCACACAGATGTGTGGGGACCACCTCAGGTTGCTTCTATTGGAGGATCATAGTACTATGTTTCATTCATAGATGATGATACAAGAAAGGTATGGGTCTATTGTATTAAAAAAAATCTAATGTATTTGAGACTTTTAAGATTTGAAAAGCTATGGTTGAGAATGAAACAGGCAAGAGATTGAAGTGCCTGAGATCTGACAATGGTGGTGAGTTTTGTAGTCACAAGTTCAACTGGTATTGTTATATGCATGGAATACATAGGAAAAGGACTATTCCAAGGACACCTCAGCAAAATGGAGTTGCTGAAAGGATGAACAGAATAGTTATGGAGCGTGCACAGTGTATGAAGTTGCATGCTGGGTTGCCCTTAGAGTTTTGGGCAGAAGTTATGGATACTGTAGTTTACTTGATTAACAGAGGACCCTCTATAGCGCTGAATGGTGGAATTCTAGAAGAGGCATGGACAGGTAAAAAGGTAGATCTCTTGTTTCTCAAAGTTTTTGGTTGTGAAGCTTTTGTGCACGTTGATAAGGAAAATAGAAAGAAGCTAGATGCTAAGTCTATGAGGTTCACATTTATTGGTTATGGCTCAGGAGATTTTGGTTTCAAGTTTTGGAATCTAGGAACTAACAAAATAATTAGGAGCCATGATGTTGTTTTCAATGAAAAAGTGATGTATAGTGATTAGCTGAAGAAGCTAAATCAATCTGGGCAGAGCAATGGAGAATTAGATGAGGTGACAGTCCAAAATGAGCTCGCAGGAAGAAATAATCACAAACAAGAAAACACAGAGACCGACGTCGGCTAGGCAGGAACCGACGTCGGTAGGATAGAAACTGATGTCAGTCGAACAGTGACCGACGTCAGCCAGACAAGAACCGAGGTCGGTCATGGAGAATCGATGTCAGCCAGTAACAGGCCTGGAAGTGACCGAGGTTGGTCACTGTCAGAGAATTTGGGCAGACAGTGTGTTGTGAATGAGTCTTAGACACCCATCAGGAGGTCAAAAAGGGTAAGTAAACCTCTAATTCGATATTCCCCTTCATTATTCTATTTATTGCTTATTGATGGTGGAGAACTAGAGAGTTTTGAAGAAGCAATACAGGTAGAATCCAAGAATCAGTGGGAGCGTGGCATGGTTGAAGAAATGGATTCTTTGAAAGAGAACCAAACATGGGATTTGGTTGAGTTGCCAGCAGGAAAGAAGATGCTGAAGAATAGATGGACCTATAGATTGAAGGAAGGTGAGAATGGACAGATGAGATATAAGGCCAGGTTGGTAGTGAAAGGATTTGCACAGAAACCAGGTATTGACTTTGGTGAGATTTTTTCTCCTATAGTTAAAATGACTTCTATACGGACTGTACTGTCTTTAGTTGCTATTGAGGATTTACATCTTGAGCATCTTGATGTTAAGACAGAATTTCTTCATAGAGATTTGGATGAAGAAATATATATGGATTAGCCAGAAGGATTTGAGGTCAAAGGTAATGAGAAGCTAGTGTGCAGGTTGAAGAAAAACTTGTATGGCCTCAAGCAAGCTCCTAGACAATGGTATTTGAGATTTGATAGGTTTATGACTGAGCATGGCTACAGTAGGTGTCAATCTGACCATTGTGTGTATTTTAAGAGATTGGATAATGGTATATATATTATTATATTGTTGTATGTAGATGATATGCAGGTTGCAGGATCACACATACAGGATATCTCTGAGCTTAAGGTGAAATTAGCTCACATGTTTGCCATGAAGGATTTGGGAGCAGCAAAGAAAATCCTTGGCATGAATATTAAGAGAGATAGAAAAAATCACAGGTTGATTTTGTCTCAAGAGGATTATGTGATCAAGGTGTTGAAATGGTTCAATATGCAGGATGCAAAACTGGTAAGCACACCTATGGCTGGACATTTTAAGTTGAGTAAAGAACAGTGTCCTAATTCACATGATGAGGTAGAGTACATGAAGAAAGTTCCATATGCTTCTACAGTTGGGAGCTTAATGTATGCAATGGTATGTACTAGACCGGATATTGCCCAAGCAGTGGGAGTTGTAAGTAGGTGTATGGCCAATCTAGGGAAGGAGCACTGGAAAGCAGTTCAGTGGATCCTTAGATATCTAAGAGGAACCAGTAGTAGGCATTTGTGCTATGGTGGTTCAAATACTTCTCTACATGGTTATGTAGATTTAGATATGGTAGGTGATTTGGATGGCAGGAACACCATAGGATATGTTTTCACTATCGGTGGAACGATGGTTAGCTAGATTTCTAAGTTGCAGCAGGTTGTTGCCTTGTCAACTATAAAAGCAGAATATATTGCAATCATAGAGGCTAGCAAAGATGATATGGATGACACGGTTCATGGAAGAGATAGGAAAGGAGCAAGAGAGTTATAGATTATATAGTGACAGTTAGAGTGCAATTCATTTGGCTAAGAATTCTGCCTTTCATTCAAGAACAAAGCACATACAGCTTAGGTACCACTTCATACAACAGGTATTGGAGGATGGTGAGTTGAAGCTAGAGAAGATCCATACAGATAAGAATCTCGCAGATATGCTAACCAAGCCGGTAACAAAGGAGAAGTTGAATCTTCATTCAACTTTTGTTGGTCTTCATGATTGAGTTGAAGGAGCTAGAAGATGTTGTTGTATAGGTACTGGTGCAGCTGTTTATCTCCAAGTGGGAGATTGTTAAGGTGTGGAGCTAAAAGCTTCACCAAAGGAGTGCTTTGTAAAGTTTCAAGATTACACAGTCACCAGCGTCGATCAGGAGCAGACCAGGAGATTCCGGTGTCAATCAGGGATCGACCGACGTCGGTCAGGCAAACAGGCAAGAATCGATGTCGGTTACCTATGCATCCAAAAAGTTATTTCCATGGATAGAATAGAATATTTGCATGATAGGATTAAGTGTTAGTCTTAATTCTGCATCTCTATTTTAAGTAAGACTATTTTAAGCCTTAGATTAGTAGGCATATCTAATGGTTGTAAAGGCATGCTCATGTTTCCTAATATTATATATTGGGATAGACCTTCATAGCTCATTAGTGTATTGGTATGTAACAGTATTGTAAAATATATGTGTATCAATCCAGGTTGTTGGATTTGATTGTAACTCTTGAAGGTAAGAGATTTAGGAAGAGATCTGTAGATCTAAGAGAGGTGTGGAAGAAAAGAAGTTTCTTCAATTGTATTCCTTCTGTAAAGAGTTTAATACAAGTTTTCAGGGTGGTTTCTTGTATATATTGTTTCTTGCTAATTCTGATTCTAGTTACTTATCATTCTGGTTTAATTTTGTATTTAGTTTCTTGCATAAGTGTAATCAAGTTTGTTGGTTGATCCCCAGTAGAATTTAGGGGCATTTACCAATTTTCTTTTCTCAATGTAGAGAAACGGGTCATGTTATTTAAAAGTTTGCATCTTTTAATGTCTACTTGGCGATCTGATTCTAGAAACATATCTGATGCGTAAATGTTTTTAGTCCTTCCTCATCATTCCTCTTTTTTTGGTTATTTGAATTGGGTCCTTGATTCAATTCGATGCTCTATTCCTTAGTCACTTCCTGTTAGTCTTTAACAATTGACGCGTGGCACATTTTGCTACAAAATAAATGAAGACACGTGGCAATTTATGTGGGACTCAGAGAGACGCTTATTAATAGAGGCTTTAAAACCTATTAGAAACTCAAAATTTTGAGTGCAAACAATTCTCACTCTATGTGGAGTTACAATGAAAAAGGTGGTAGCTTCTGCTTGTCTCTTAAGAATCCTATGGAGGATGACACTTGGCAGCATCCACTTGCTTCAGTAGCTTAATGAAGGCTCGCTATAATCCTTACTTAGAAAAAGAGACTTAAAGGAATAAACTGTAGACATTGACATGTGGTGGCTTCCACTTCATTTGATGAGAGATGCATGGCATGTTTCGTTGCTTTGAAACTGTATCTCAATGGGTGACACGTGGCAGCTTCCGCTGTGACTTTGAAGATAACACGTGGTGGCATAGTGGGTTTTCTATTTCTTCAAAGTTTCCTTTCAGAGAAAAAGTTTTAAGGAATTCTTTCAGACAATTTTTGCTAGAGGAACTTTTCTGAAGGAAATTCCTTTGCTCTTTTGGCCTTTGAATTGGTCCATTTACTCCTTTCCTATCTTCTGTAAGGGCTGTTTGAGCTTTAAATTATCCTTTCGAGTTTTTACAATGGTTAACTTCAGCTTCTGAGTATCCTCTGAAAGGGCTATTTGTCCCTTGATTTTTGCCTTAGTCAATTTTATGTGAATCTCAACATGTGACACGTGGCAGCATCTGCTTTGAAACTGGTGAGGACATGTGGTGGCTTCTATTGAACTTGTAGAAGCTTTAGACGCCTTCTGAGTGTCTTGCAGAAGGTGACATGTGGTAGCTTCCATAGCATTTTAGAAACACTATAGAAACACTTGAGGCTCATTTTAGATTCATTCAGATGTTGACACGTGGCACATTCTACATAACTTAAAAAGGACACGTGGTGGCTTCCACTGCTGTGAGAAACAAAGTGAAATGAGGCTCGAAAGATGAAACTTGGCAGCATCCATTGGGTTATATCAGGCTTTTGTTTCGGTCCATTTGTTTCCTTCCTTAGTCACTTTTCCCATGAAAATTCCCTTTGCAAGGGCACTTGTGTCTTTGATGCTTGGGGCACTCCTTTGAACTTATTGCTTAAACGAATCAATTAAACTAACTTTGGTTCAACGGTTCAATGGTTCATTCCCTTGTTTCTATTGACTGTTTGAACTAAGATTATTTGAAACAAGCCTCATTAAATCCATTGTACCTTGAACCCATTGAGCCTTTTGAACCCGATTGAGCACATTGAACCTTTTGAACTTGTTTGAACTAGTCTTAAAAATGATAGTGTCAGAAACTTGTTCTTTTGATTGAACCTGCCTATAGAAACCTTTGAACCTGTTGAACCATAAATCCTTTGACTAAAAAATCTTGAATAATCCCAATTTTTAAATCTTAGAACAATTTTTTGAAATGGGAAGAGATATTTTGGTCTTGCAAGACCAAAATAGATTATATGTTGTCCTAAAAATGAGTGACATTTTCTGGGTACAATAGCTGGCTCCAATTAGGGAACTTCTATTAATTGTAAAAAAGAATTGAAGGGAGTAGAATCTAGAATCTCCAGTGTCTTCATGTGTACCATTGGGCTACATAGTCATGTTACTCAAAAATGGAAGGCATCAAAAATGGAAATAAACAAAACAAAATAGAATTAAAAACTATACAAATATACATATGTACAAATGAAATGATCTGATACTTCAAGAGTTGAAGTGTTTCAGATGCTACCCACTGTGAGGCAGAGAAAAGAGTGTTCCATCTTGATATTTTAGCAAAAAGCTATTTTCACCATTGTGTTGATGAATTATAAATGGGCCTCTCCAAAGGGAGTCAAACTTTCCATGCATCCCTTTTGGTTCTCTCCTTTTGTCCCATAGCAGGACTTGATCCCTAATCTAGAAATCATGATTTTTGGCCTTCTGGTCAAATAGTTTCTTTACCAGACTTTGATGAGCAGAAATTCATTCCACCACCATGGTTCTCTGTTCATGTAGCTCAGCTAGACACATGATTCTCTTATCAAGAGAGCTTTCATATGTCTGATCTTCAATTGCCTTTGCCAATTTTGAGGCTGGCAATTCTAAGGTGATTGGTATCTCAGCATTGATACCATAAAGAAGTTGAAATGGAGACATACCAATTGCCCTTTTTAGTGTGATTCTATCTACCCATAGAGCATCAATAAAAGCTTTATGCCATGTCCTTTGATTGTCATCTGCTAACTTCTTGATTATAGTTACCAAGGTCTTATTACTTGATTTAGCTTGTCCATTCCCTTGTGAAAAATAATCAGAAGAATGGGAGAGTGTAATTCCATAATGGAAATAGAATTGTGTAATCTCCTGTGAGGTGAAACAAGCTGCATTGTTAGTAACAATTTTGGTTGAAACTTTAAACCTAGAAATGATATTCTCCTTGAGGAAATTGCATACAACTTCTGAAGTAACATGCTTAGTTGGGATTGCTTCTACCCACTTGGTGAAATAGTTAGTTGTTGTAATGACATAATCATGTCTAGCACTTGAATATGGGTTTATAGTCTCAATAAAATCAATTCCCCATTGTTGGAAAGGTTCTTCTATGATCACTAGCTTGAGAGGTAGGGCAGCTAACTTAGGTCTTCCAACAAATTACTGGCAGAGTTCACATTTTCTCACCCATTTATATGCATCTTGGAAAAGAGTTGGCCACTAATACCTGGCTCGTCGAATCTTGTGAGCAGTCATAGGAGCAAAAAAATGTCCTCCACAGGCTAGATTGTGGAAATATTTTAAAAGTTGGCTTTGTTGCTCTTTGTCTACACAGTGAAAGAATACTCCATCTATGCTTCTTTTGTACAAGCTGTTGTCCCAAAGGACAAAATTGGTAGCTTTCAACTTGATAGTTCTCCTTTTTTTGTAAGATAAATGAGCAAGACATTCACCATAAGTGAGAAAATGAGAAATACCTAAATACCACTCATTGGTAGTGGAGACAAAAAGGACTATTGGTGTGTCTTCCACTTTAGCTTCTTCATGACGTGTATCTTCTGACTTGTCAACAATTATTTAGCATAGGCCTTTTCCCCTAACCAGCTTTGTTGGCTTGATGTCTAGATCAAAATCCTAGATCTTTGCAATCCAATTGCCTCTTTTTGTGCCAAACACCTACTGAGTTAATATGGACTTGACTGTAGTATCAGGAACTAAGGCAATAGTGTGTGAATTTAGGATATAGAAGCAGAAATGTTTGACTGCTTTCACCACTGCATAGGCATGCTTCTCTATGTTCAAATATTTTAGCTCATGGGCTTTGAGAGGGAAACTCATGAAAGAAATGGGAGATTCCATACATTCTTTATCCTATTGAACAAGAATTGCTGAAAGTGTATGTTCAGAAGCATAGTTGTATATGATGAAATCTTTTTTGTAATCTGGAGAAACCAAGGTAGGGGTGTGGGCAATGGCAGTCTTGATATCCTGAAATGCTGACTTGCCTTCTTTAGTCCAGCTAAAGGTGGTCTTCCCTTTCATCATATTCAAAATGTGTTTAGTCTTGTAAGCAAATTCATGGATGAATCTCCGTAAGAAATTCACCTTTTCAAAGAAAGAGTGAACAACATTTTTACTTATAGGCAAATTAAGCTCTTGAATAGACTTGAATCTATCTGAGTCAATCTTTATGCCTTCTTTAGACACAATGTGTCTGAGGAGTTTCCCCTCTGTTATTCCAAAAATAGACTTCTTAGGGTTTAAGGAAATACCATTCTAGCGGCAACACTCTAGCACTTATTGCATGTGGCATATATGATCAGAACAGTGCTTTGAAAAGACAGTCAAGTCATCAAGGCATACCACAATAAACTTATCTATCTCAACTTTGAAAGCTAGGTCCATTTCCCTCTGGAAGGTGGCACCAACATTTATCAAGCTAAAAGGCATTCTTCTATATGCAAATGTACCCCAAGGTGTGGTGAATGTAGTCTTATATTGGTCTACTTCACCAACTTCAACTTGATTATATCTTGAGAAGCCATCTAGCATTGATAACATCTCAAAACCTATCACTGTTTGAAGCACTTGATCCATGATTGGCAAAGGATAATTATCTTTCAAAGATGACTAATTCAGATTCCTAAAATCTACACAAATGCAAAATTTGCCACTCTTCTTCCTTACAGGCACTATGTTTGCAATCCATGTGGAATGATGGATTGAGAAGATGATTCTAGCATTTAATATTTTTTGTATCTCAGACAGAATAGTACCTGATATTTTTAGATTGTATTGTCTAAATTTTTACTTATAAGGCATTAAATCAGCCTTGAGAGGAATGTCATGATGGATTTCATCAGGTCTGAGAGACTTCAGGTTATCATAATAATATGCTAGGACATCCATGTATTGACAGAGTAAAGTGGTGAACTTGAATCTCTCTTTAAGGGTGCAACACTTACCAATGTTAACCATCTTGGGATTTTCTTTAGGAGTCAAATTTACTTGATCGAATCCCTGAGAGAAGCTTGAATCTATTTGTTATTGTTTGATGAATCTATCATGCTTGTCAAATAGTTTCTCAAGAGAAACCAAGCCTTTGAGAATTTTATTTCCTTTTAGCTGTAAGATTTCTTTATTTATATCTTAACTAGATTCAAAAGTTGATTCATACTTCTGAGGTTCACTGCCTTCAAAACGTAGTTGTTCAAAATTGTCTTTTCATTCCAGGAAGGCAATGATTTGATTATCATCATTGAATACTTGCCAATGATCAGCATTGTCAGGAACACTTGGTCTATAAACTAGCTCAATAATATACCTGTCTTTTTTGAAATCTGAGTGAAGAACTAAGAGAGTTCCTGAAATAGCAAGTGCATCAGCTTTGTCATTAGATTCCCTGGGTATGGCATAAATGTTGAAAGCATCAAAGCTTTCAATTTGGTCCTAAACCAAGTTGCGGTAGTGGCACAATATTTTATTCTTGGTTTGGTATAAATTTCTCACCTGAAAAACCACTAATTCAGCATCCCCTTTGGCATGAAGAAACTTGATGCCTTTATCTTGAGCAGCCTTCAATCCAAGCAACAGAGATTCATATTCAGCTGTATTGTTAGTGTTTCTAAATTGTAATTTGTAAGATGAAGGAAACATATCTCTTTGATGAGATATTAACATAATTCTAGCTCCCAAACTGGTAGAGGAGTAGCTGCCATCGAATTCTAGAATCCATACCTCATCAGATACTGATTTTTCTTTGGATTTTCTTTCATTAGAGAGGGAAGATCCTTCTTCGTTTGTATTGCAACCTACTAGTTCTTCTATTATTCCAGCTGAACTAATTTTTGGGTTAACACTTTTAAGAATTTTATCAGATGCTTCATGAACTTTGTCTGTAGATAGAAAATAGTTACCCATACCTGAGGATTCAACAAGAATTTGAGCTTCAAAGGCTGATGTTCGAGTGACAATATACTTTGATTTCTTTTTCAAGAAGTAGCCTCTACATGGTGCCTTTGATAGGGATCCTTGCTTTAGATAGGTCCATGTTCAATTCTCCACCAACATTTTTTCAAAAATTTCATCCAAGTAGGATACCATAGGATGGTGGAACATCAGCCACCAAAACTGTCATCTTGATTCTTTTGTCTAGAAATATTGCAAATGCAAATTGGGCATCTTTGATTTGTTCTAGTAATGGCACTTGCTTATTCTCCATGGAGAAACATATTCTAAATGTCTTGGTTAATGTGAGATCAAGAGATTCAGCTACTTTAGTAGGCATGACATTATCAGATGCACTTGAGTCTATAATACAATTACCTAGTTTGTGACCATTTATTAATAGGGAAACATAGAAAGGTTCTATTTTCCCAGGGGCTATTGGAGGAGTAATGACAAGATTATTTAGAATGGGCATGTTCTTTGGGGGATTAGGGGTTACCTTTTTAGCTTCTTGTCTTATAAGGATGATTTGGTTCTTAACATATTGGACCAACTTATCCAATTGATCAGGATTAGACTACAAATATTCAAATTTAGACATTTGTATTTTGGTCTTTTTAACATGATCAATTATGTCAAATAATTGAATTTAACTAGGAAAATAGGAAGGTAATTCAACCTTCTGGATTTTAGGAAGGGTGGGAGGATGGCTGATTTGCAAAATTGAAGTAGAAGGTGAAGGTGAAATTGATGTACTTACCATTTGGGTGATCACTAGATCCTTTAAATGGAAAGGTAGAGTGGTTCCATGCTTAGCAATTATAATTGTTGGTTGAGGTTGCTCCTCTATCTTCCTTTTATCAGCTTGCTAGACTGATTGGTTCTTGGATCTGGTAAACATTACATATGATCCATCAATAACTTCTCCTTTGCTTCTAGGTTCATCCTGGTAATTCAAAAAATTAATATGGGAGTCGCTAGTTGATTCTTCTTGATTATCTACAAGGATATCAGTGTCATTTTCTTGATTCAATTCAGGTTAGAAAGAGAACTCTGATTTTGCTTCAAGATATCCCATTGCTGAATTGGTTGGAGGAGCTTCTAGGGCAAGTTTCCCTTATGGGGGAGGAAGACAATTTTGTTGCCCTTGATTCTTGGTAGCATTGCCTTGATATGACTGCTTTAGAAATGTTCTTCTTTGCATATCTCTGTATGAAGGAGCGGAAGACATTTCTTGTGCCATTTGCTTTTTGAGAGCAAGTAACTCATTTGCCAACTTTTACACCATTGGATCTGTGGTGCCTGTAGATGAATATTCAAAAGATGATGAAGGTCTATTTCTATTTGTATCTCTTCTTATCCTTCCTTCTAAGATGAGATCATCTTCTACCTCAGTGGCCAAATATTGAGCTACATCAAGATCTATTTGACTAGCACGTCTCAAAAGAAAACTTACTTTAGGTAACTAAGAATTAATGAAGAAGTATTTGAGATTCTCAGCTGTAGGTCGAGCAATTATAGGAATTCTATTCCTTATTTTGTCAAATTTGGCTATGAAGTCCCTCATTGGTTCATGAGACTCCTTCATTTGTGTGAGTTGAGCTAAAAAGGCATGTGCATCTTTTGCAAGTTTGAATCTGACTTCAAACTTAGCTTTGAGGGTATTCCAATCAGTTACTGATCAAGCATGTAGATGATAAAACCAATATACAGCAACACCTTGTAATGTTTCTACAAATATCCTGACTGCTACATCTTCAAATTCTACTCCAATTATGCCATAGGTTATGTTGAAGGCTGTAATGTGTTCATCAAGATGAACTTTCTCATCACCATAGAATTTGGGAAAATTCTTCCTTGAACTATGTGGGAGTTCATGTAGAGGTGGAGTAAGATTGAGAGGACCAAAAGAATTACCCCAGGGGCCTTGAGCTGCCATTATATGACTATGAAAAGGAGGAATAAAAAATCTTAGAGGGGTAATTATGGGCAAAGCTTTATCAAAAGTAGAAGTAGATACTTCACTTGGTAATGGAGACCTGACTTTAGTAAGATGAAATCTCTTGGTTCGTTGGAGGTGAGATGGTGAAGAAAATGGATCAAAATTACTTTGTTGTACCAACTTGAATACAGGGTCAACAATACCTTTGGCCCCTTGGCTTCATGTATACCTTGAATATGCTAGATTGTGAAACAAAAATGGAAAAGAATTGACCTTACTTCAGTTTGAAGCTTGAGGCTTTAAACTGCGCATTCTTTTCTAGTTAGTGTGGAGGTGAATGGTAAGGTTATAATAATAATAGGTAGAGACTGATTCAATCTGAAACTTGAGGTTTCAAAATGCACATAACTATATCCTCACTGGAGTCACCAAAAACTGTTGGTTGAATATTTTGTCGATCAACATACTGATAAACAAAATAGTTTGATCATCCAAAGTAGGAAGATTGGTCAGTCAAATGTGTAGTTTTACCACATCAAAAGGGGAAGAATCTCTCCTCTCATCAAGGGGGGGTTCCCTATATATATATATATATATATATATATATAGAAAATAATACTCAAGGGTAGGACAAACCATCCATCTCTCTTTTTTCAGAGATGATGCATGAAAATCAAAAGAGAAATCTTAGGGATAATGACAGAAAGCACTCCTCTTCTTTCAGAAGTACCATTCAGCAAACCACAAGAATCTTCTTGGTAGTAATTGCAAAATGTAACCAAGGACGTAATAACTAGCAAATTGAGATGTAGCACAAAGTCTCCACCTGAATTGCCCAAGAGTGAGATACGAAGGACAATGAGGGCACAAAGTCATCCCAAGGTCCTTTACATAGAAACAAAAATAAAACACATAAAAGACAATTATGGGGGCACAAAGTCTCTCCAAAGTTGACTTCATGACACCTTCCTAACTACTTTCACTAATTCTGCTTATTAAATTAAAGGAACATAAAATATATATTAAAGAAAAAGACATAAGAATAGTTTTCCCAACAACAAAGATATCACAGTACAAAGTCTGAAAATTCACTTGCTTTCTTATTCCAATAACAAAACATGATCAACAATCTGAGCTCAAAGTCTCAGTAATGCCTTTCAATTTCGGCAGAATTTTTATTTTTGATAATCAAAGAGAGCTCCTTAAAACAATAAAAGAGAGTCCTTTATATAGCCTCTTCAAGAAGGACTTGGGAATAGTAACACATCATGTTGCCTTGAAGTTTGTTAAGAAGACATACTAGAATTTAGGGGCATTTACCCATTTGCTTTTCTCAATGCAGAGAAATGGGTCACACTATTTGAAAGTTTGCATCTTTCAATGTCCACCTGGTGATCTGATTCTAGAAACATATCTGATGCGTAAATGTTTTTGGTCCTTCCTTGTCATTCGTCCTTTTTTGGTTATTTGAATTGGGTCCTTGATTTAATTCAATGCTCTATTCCTTAGTCGCTTCCTGCTGGTCTTTAGTAATTGACACGTGGCACATTTTGCTGCAAAATAAACAAAGACACGTGGCAATTTCTATGGGACTCTGAGAGACGCTTATTGATAGAGGCTTTGAAACCTATTAAAAACTCAAAATCGTGGGTGCAGACACTTGTCACTCTCTACAGAGTTACAATGGAAAAGGTGGCAGCTTCTGCTTGTCTCTTGAGAATCTTATGGAGGATGACACTTGGCACCATCTGCTTGCTTCAGTAGCTTAATGAAGGCTCGCTATCCTTACTTAGCAAAAGAGACTTAAAGGAAGAAACTATGAATGTTGACATGTGGTGGCTTCCACTGCATTTGATGAGAGACACAGGGCAAACCACTGCTTTGAAACTATATCTCAATGGGTGACACATGGTGGCTTTTGCTGTGACTTTGAAGATGACACGTGGCAGCATAGCAGGTTTTCAATTTCTTCAGGCTTTCCTTTTAGAGAAAAAGTCTAAAGAAATTCTTTAGGACAATTTTTGTTGGAGGAACTTTTCTAAAGGAAATTCCTTTGCTCTTTTGGCCTTTGAATTGGTCCATTTGCTCTGTTCCTATCTTTCACAAGCACTGTTTGAGCTCCAAATTATCCTTTCAGGTTTTCGCAATGGTTCACTTCGACTTCTAAGTGTCCTTCGAAAGGGATGTTTGTCCCTTGATTTTTTCCTTAGTTTATTTTATGTGAATCTCAACATGTGACATGTGGCAGCATCCACTTTGAAACTGGTGAGGACACGTAGTGGCTTCCATTGAACTTGAAGAAGCTTTGGATGCCTTCTGAGTGTCTTGCAAAAGGTGACACATGGTAACTTCCATTGCATTTTAGAAACACTTGAGGCTCATTTTAGATTCATGCAGATGTTGACACGTGGCATGTTCTGATTAACTTACAAAGGACACGTGGCGGCTTTTGCTGCTCTGAGAAACAAATTGAAATGAGGCTCAAAAGATGACACTTGGCAGCATCCACTAGGTTCTGTCAGGATTTTGTTTTGGTCCATTTGTTTCCTTCCTTAGTCACTTTTGCCACAAAAATTCCCTTTGTAAGGGCACTTATGTCTTTGACGCTTGGGGCACTCCTTTGAACTTATTGCTTGAACCAACCGATTGAACTAACTTTGGTTCAATAGTTCAATGGTTCATTCCCTTGTTTCTATTGACCGCTTGAACTAAGATTCTTTGAAACAAGCCTTGTTGAATTCATTGAACCTTGAACCCATTGAACCTTTTGAACCCGATTGAGCACGTTGAACCTTTTAAACCTGTTTAAACTAGTCCTAAAAATGATTTAGTGTCAGAAACTTGTTCTTTTGATTGAACCTGCCTGTAGAAACCTTTGAACCTGTTGAACCATAAATCCTTTGACTGAAAAAGCTTGAATAATCCTAATTTTGAAATCTTAGACTAATTTTTTGAAATGGGAAGAGATATTTTGGTCTTGCAAGACCAAAATAGCTTATATGTTGTCCTAAAAATGAGTGACATTATCTAGGTACAACAGGTCATCAGTCAAAACATATGAATAAAGTTAAGTGATTTAATTGTTATGACATAAGATATATTACAATTTTTTGTCCAAATAAGGTAAGATAAGAGATGTTTCTTGAAAAAGGTATAGTGTGCTATAATTGTGAATAGAGAGGTCACATTGCTAGGTTCTAAAAGCAAAGGTTTATAAGTCAGAATAGGTTTAATCAGGGTCTTAGAGTGCAAGAAAGAAGGCATGTTAACTCATGGAAGCTAAAGGTGAAAAGTGTGAGTCATGATGAGGCTATAGGTCTAAGTAATCTATTTTCTATGGTGGAGAATGCTTCAAAAGTTGAAGAGTACTAAGGGCTTTCATTGTCTACTCATGTTGAGAATGAAGAAACCAAGCTCAAAGAGAATACCAAGGTGATGATTGGGTCTATTTTTGAGGTGTGTATAGATCCAAGTGAACATTATGCTATTTATGAGCATGTATCATGCAAATAACATCAATTGTTTGTGCCTAGTGATGAGGTTCCAAACTACAAGGTGGGTTCTTTAGAAGAAAAGGTATGTCATTAATCTTTGTTATCTCCATGTATTGTCAATCCAATCCTAGAAAATAAGAATAATTTTGTAGTGGGTGATCATATTGCTTCTCTTATGCCCAAGAAGAAGAAGAAGAACTAAAACTATTAGATGACCAAGGAGGAAAATGAATATGAGGAATTATGGGCAAATCCTCATTTCACATTGTTCTAGGACATTGTGAAGTAAGGTGTCTCTTCCTATGATTTTTAGGAGACATATTTTCTTGTAGAGAATAAAGTTTGTGTGCTCAAGATAATAATGCTAATCAGATAAGTTCTTTAATTAAGGGGGAGTAATAAGTTTATGAGTTTGTTCCATAGATTTGTGAAGGAGCTATTATGTAAGGTCAGAATGGATATATCTAGATGGCATAATGAGATTGATGAAATGTCAAGAAGATTTTGATGCTCATAAAGATCTATACACTTCTTCATGATGTGCTTTAGGTGCTTTTATGGTCTGAAGTTATGTTTGTGCCCATTGGAGTTTTTGAGTGCTCTCGTTTTTTGGCTTAAGGATAAGTAGGTCTGAAATGGGTTATAACAAGTCATGGCTCCCAAAGGTGTGAAGTCTCAAAACTTAATCCAAAATTATGTGATGATTGTCTCTAAGTGTGTAAGAAGTTTCATAGGTATGTGTTGACTAGAAGGAGGTTTATTGACCTTATTTATTTTTAAGTTTCTAGGGTTATGAGTTATGCTAGAAAAGTATTTTTCCTTGTGAATTGAGGTCTAAGGCTTCTTAATAGGTTTAATGGGATAAATGGGTTGTCAAATAAATCTTCATAGATATTTGAAAGTTTATGGTTCTCAAGTTATTCAAGTTTTTGTCAATATTAAGGGCTAATTGGCTAGTAGGTTTATGAAGGATGTATGTTTTAGAGGATATTATTGGTGATGAGGTGGCATATGAAAGTGCTCCAAGTATGTAGTTTTAGGTCCTGAATATGTGTTTACTAAAAATTGTGGGTTCTACAAATTACAGGTAGGGCTATAAGGAGGCTAGACAAGCCTAGTTTGAAGAAGGGTGTTTTTTAATTTAGTTTCTTTTATTTCAAATAGATTTCTTAGGTTGGTTGAGATAATGTCTCTCATTTGGTGAGTAGCATGAAGTTCTGTTGGTGGTCTTTGTGGTAGCTAGAGAGTAAAGGCTACTGAGCATGTGTGTGGAGATCTGAAGATGCTCAAAAGGTGAAATGGCTCAAAGATCTTAGGGGGAGTCCCTCCTAAATATTTTTTGGTTATTTTCATTATATTTCAATGTTTTTGTGTGTTCTTTATTAATTGGTTGCAGTGTTTGGTTAAAGAGAGTATTGGTATGGAGTAAGAGTTATTTTCATCATATTTCAATGTTTTTGAGTGTTCTTTCTTCATTGGTTGCAGTGTTTGGTTAAAGAGAGTATTGGTATGGAGTAAGAGGAAGATTTCAAGGAAAGAAAAGGTAGGCTCAAGGTAAGGGGGAGTTTGAATCATATTTATAATGTGGTCCTCTCCTATTGGTAGTATTTTTAGGTATTTATAATTAGTTTTTTCCCACTTTTCCATTGTGTCAAAGAGGGAGAAAGTTTCTATTGTGAGAGTGTTTGGATAGAGAAAAGGAAGGTGAGCTACATATTACTATATGATGGTTTTTGACATCAATGACAAAGGGGGAGATTATTGGATCATTATAAATTATGTCATTATGATGTCATGAAAGTGTCTTGGTGAGTGTACGTAGTGCTTTGATTATCTAAGTGACAATGACAAAGTGTGCAATGTGTTTGTTCTAGTATGCTTGAAGTATGATTGGTTGATCTTTAGTTTTGGCATGGTTATAGATGTTCAAGGATGAGTATGGTGATTTTAATATGTGAAATATGTCCCTAAGATGTTTTCTATGATTTGAGTGTTTATGTGTATATGTGTAATTCATCTGGTTGATCATTGTTATCATCTAGACAGTTTGGGTCTAGTGGCAAAAAATATGAATAGGAAATTTGATGACATCACCATTTCTATATGTGGATGAGTCACGGGGAGTTGGTCATATGGTTGTGATAAAATTAGTCCTTATGTGATAAATCTTAATTCATGCACCTAAACACAATCAAATATATGTGGTTGCAAATTTGGGCTCTCATGCATTTTGATCATGTTTTCTATGATCAAATAAAGCTACGTAAGCATGTTGATGATGCCAAAATTCACACACATGGAGTTTTTAGGAGGAAATAGTCACATGGGTTTGTTTATTATTTTTCTTAGTTATTATGTGCTAAATCATAGGTCAAGAACCTAAGTGCATCAAAATATATGCAAGTGCAAAGCTAGGTTCCCAAGTATTTTGATAGTTTTCCCCATACTTAGCCAAATTTACAATGTGACAAGAAGAGTCAAGTAAGCATATTAATGAATTAATATCTTTCACATGTGTATGTTTTATGAGAATGTGATCATATGGGTTTATTAATTTTTATTCCTAGTTGATTTGTGCTAATTTTTAGGTCAAGAACCAAAGTGCGATAAAATATATGCATGTTCAAAGTTGGCCTTCTAGACAAGCTTTTGGCATAGTTGGCTTTATATTAGAAAAATATAAATGATAATTTTAATGTCATTATATATCAAATATGTGAGGTTTCTAGGATTAGTTTATCACATGTTTGGATTCTCCTATGTGAGGATATCATATGGTCCAAATTTGAGAACATGCAAATGAGTGAGGTAAAATATATGACTGTGCAAAGTTGGATTTTCAAGAAGATAATCAAGGTCCCCATACTTAGTCATTTTTTTATAAGTTAAATTTTAATAAAAATCAATGGAATGTGTTTCTCTAATAAATCAGGAAGCAATGAGATGGTGACATGTGTTCGATGTTTAACAATAAGTAGAGATAAAGATCAATCTTCTTATAAGGATCAATGATGAGCAGGTGATCCTACATATAGATATCAATGGTGCATATTAAATTCAAGATGTCAAAGTGATATTTTTTTATCATTTTTAAATACCAATATACTTACAAGACATTGACAGAGTGAATGAGGTCAAAGTTGTAAGATTACACGAGATGAGGTCAACATGTTCAAGGTTTAACATTTGAGCATTAGTGCTTATGCATTAAATTTAAAAGAAGATAGATAGTGCATGTTTAATCTAATAAGTGATAATATGAGATGAAAGCATGGTGTTTAAGGTTTAATTGTGACCATTTGCATTTGAATATTTAAATTTACAAAGGGAAAAACAAGTCTATGATATTTTGCCTATAACTTTTGATCCAGGATGAATTTACCAATGGAATAAAAATAAAATATTAAGAGTACTCCATGGTGCATCTCATGAATATAATTTTAAGATCATAAATTGTGTTTATTCAATTAAATTAGGGTTTAAATTTGACTATGTGTTCATTCATGGACTGTAAGTGACTCGAGAAGATTGTCTGAGCTTTTGGTATTGTTTCGATATCTCTTGATGAATTGGCTATTGGAGAGTGTTTTAGACTCTGTGAGGATAATATATGTGCATTATGAAGGTTTTAACAATTATATGAAATATGAACAAAGGATTAGAAGTCAACTGTGTATTCATTCATGGTGACTATGTGCATAAAATGTTGTTTGAGTAAATTATGCTTAAGAAAAAGGTACTATGTTGGTTGTTGGCACTTAAAGGGGAACCTATAGATCATATGGAATGAGTCCATGATTTTTTAATTGGTCCTATGTTCTTATTTTTTTTTATGAAGTGCTAAAGGAGTGAACGGTTTCACATGAGACCTATAAGAGCTACAAGGACCTTATTAAAAGGTGTAGATGCTTAAGGGTGACCCATAGATGTTATGGCCAACCTATGAAGATTTTTTTGAGTTTTTTATTCATATGATATATTATTTAAGGGATAATACATGCCTAATGGTAGACCAAGGTGTTGATTATCATCTATACTCTATAAATAGTTAAATCAAAGATGGTGATTTCTAGACTTGAGTGTGAGACTTGGGAGAGATGTGAGAGAGGCTTGTGTGTGTGAATTATGGAATGAAGGATGGGTAGAGTGAATTATGGATGATTTGAAGATTAGAACATATTGAGGACTATTTATATGAAATGTATGTCATAATTCTGTTGGCAGAATACTACTCTTACACATTGAGTATGAGTGAAGGTGAAGAGTGATAATCAGAGGTCCATCATTAGGTGTTGAAGACATCAGTTTAAAGGTGGATGCATTTATAGGTTTTGTTGTTTAAAATCATCATCTAATATAGTTAAAGGCTCCTTGAAAGGTGAAACTTGATAAAATTTTGGTTATTATTGCAGCTCAGCTAGACAGGTGTTGTAGCACCTTGCTAGATTTTAGTCTCACTAAATAGGGATTATAGTTCCTTGATAAGTTGTAGCTGGTCTAAATTGGTTCTTGTTATTATAGGATAGTAGTCCAATTTTAGGTTCCAATGGGTTTTTTCCCCAAGAGGGTTTCCCACATACATCATGTTTTATGTGATTGATCTTGCTTTGTCTCTTTTGCTCTTTATTATGAATGATATGTATGGTTCATGAATGCTTGTAGTAACTAGTTAAGTTTTTGTAAATACTAAAATTGAAGTTAGATTATTTGGGCTCACTAATTCACCCCCCTCAGTGATTTTACCTCTAACACTAATCCCAAAAACATAAATTATAATCCCTAATCCGTAAACCCTATGTACTAATGCCTTAATCCCCAATCCATAATCCATTATCTATATTAAGTATAACATGATAATGTTATTTAATAATGTGATCACATTATTTTTAACATAAGAAACACTTGATCTTCATTGCAAATTGTCAACCCCAAAGCTTATATTGATAATAACATGATCATGTTATGTAATAACATGATTGTGTTATTGTCGATATGAACTTCTCGATGGGTTGGATAGACTAGGACCTTATAAGAAACATAACATGATCATGTTATGTAACATGATCACACTATTATTATTTTAGTGATAAAATCACTTATTAATGACTATTTTTATCTCAAATTGAGACTTGTATCCCCACAAACATTCTCTGCATACTTATGCGAGATATATGTACTTGTGTACTTGACCCCACCTTTGAAAAGTTATCAATTATCCCTTTTGATGGGTTTTAGATCATGTTCGAAGAGGAAGAAGAAGTTGATGAATAATAAAACACTAGAGGAATTAGAATATTTCAAATAAAAACATAGGCTACTAATGCAAAAAGTTCATGGTAAACAAGGTACAAACCTTAATTTTGATAAACTAAATGCCATAGATAATGAGCTAATTGATGATAATGAATTAAACAATGATGAAATTGAATATAATCAATTGAATAATTTTGAAATTCACCATAATGGAATGAATAATAATGAAATTGAAAATAATGAATTAGTTAATGTTGGAAGTTCACATTCAAAGTTCCATTTTTTTTATTTTGTTGATGATGAGTCTATGTATGATGCTTCACCCCCATTAATGAAGAAAATTTGATAGAAAAAAATAATTATGAAATTGAATATCAAGAAAATTTCATGGAAACATATAATGAAGAAATTATCAATGAATAATTTAATGTCATCCCACCTCTAAACAATTAAAGTAATAATGGTTTTGAAACACCCTCTCAACAAATTCCACCATTACCAACACCTCCAAGAATTGTGCATATAAAATAAAAGTAATTAATTGAAGTTGATGAAAATATTTTAAAACCAATATATAGCAAAATGTTTGATCGTCATTCAAGAAGACCAGTTTAACAAATTTGGGATACTTTCTTTCATAATTTGGAGTATGATAGTCAAAGATGTCAATTATTTGTTTCACTGATAAAATTGATTAAGGTGAGAACTATAATATACATATTATGACTAATAACATCTAACATGGATGATAAAAATGATAAAATTATTGAATATCTATATGATGCATATCATACTGTAGACCTAAGATCATGTGATAAAGATTGTAATGTTGCCTGATGTATAATGACAACTTGTGCCATAAGTGCTGAAATAATGAACTAAACGATTGATTTCAAAAACAAGCCAAACACTTGATATAAATAGAAAAATAATAATGAAAACAATTTCAAGTTATGAAAGACTCAATGAACCTAATACCAATGAGCTTTGGGCATTCTCTGGTAGACTTTCACAAAATGACAAGGCTATAACCGATACTCTCAAAGAGTTACTTGCTCAATTTTGGAAAGACAATACAAGAGTTTCACCCAATGCAAGAGATGTTGTGAAAAGAAAATTTGGTTCTCATAACTGTGAAACACATCCAAAACATTTGTTAGATATGAATCAAACAAAATTATACTCTAAATTTTTGGAAAAACATCCACAAATTTATATTTATCAAAGATATTTTAAGATGGAAAAACCTTTTAATGTTAAAATAAATCACACACACACCACTTATCGTTGTAGGCAACATGTTGAATTTTCAATGCACTATGAGTTTTTCTCCATAATCATTGTAATTTGCATACTAACATTTTTTAGGAGTGTGGCATTAAATTTCCACCAAAATTAGTCAAAAAATTTATTCCAACTATCTTTTACAAAAGATCAAATGGAAAATTATTTTACAACAAAACATGTTTAAATGGAAATTACAACATTTATTGTGGATTGCCAAATTTTTAAAAATGTATCCATGAGGATATTACAAGTCAAATTGGATAGGAATTAGTTGGTCTAAGCAGCTATAAATCGGTGATTTATCAAGTAAAATATGTCAAAAAATCTAAAGGATATGAGCTTCTTACAAAAAAGATACCTGTTTTAGAATTTTTTGTCAAATTTAGGGAGAATATTATTTATGACTATGAAAGGCACACATATAGGGCTAGATGGTTGCATGAACATTTCAAGATATGCAAGGATACATTTCTACTTGGTTCCATTATTTTATTAGTTGATTTTTTAGATAATTACACATTCAAACCCCAAATGGAAGTTCAATCATAGTATTATAACTCATCACAAGTTGCCATATTCATGCATAGAGCATTAATGCATGCACCTGATAGTACATAATAATAATGAAAAATATTAGAATACCATTTCTATATCATTGATAATATATCACATTGTTTAGAGTATATGCAAGGTTGTTTTTAGAATTTATATGAACAGTTAAGTCAGAGGAATATTGCTTTCAATCAACATTACATTTGGTTAGACAATTGCACATCTCAATTCAAAAATGCATGGATGTTTTATTGGTTGAGTTGAATGCATCTTACCACAGGTGTAGAACACATTTGGATTTTCACCAAGGCTATCCATGGAAAAGGGGATCATGACGATGATAGAGCATGTGCAAAATGAGCTATTGCAAGGGAGGAGTTGAAATTTAAAGAGGGTGTTCATTTAATATATGCAAAAACTATGGTTGAATGGTGTAATAAGAACATGTGTGATGGTGATCAACCAAATTCTACTATTCATAGAAATTTTTGGTTAATGGAGGAAGAATACTTGGCAAAGTATAAGGATTGTATGACTCTAATGGGTTCAAGTGACCTCAACTCATTTTGTAGCTCAAATGCAAGTTCTTGGACTATTCATAGGAAACACTTAGCATGTTTTTGTTCTACATGCATGGACTCTATTTGAATTAGTATGAATCACAAGAGTGGGTGGATGATTGGAGTTCTAAAAGTCTAATTCCAATCTAGACATATCAGATTCCAACAATATTATAACTTATAGATATAACATCATCAGATGACTTTGACCATGTATTTGATATAGTGCCTCCAGGTAGAATATTTTCATTACGTATAATTTATTCTCATTATTTATATATCTTCATATTGTCACTAAAAATGAATTTTTGTGATGTACAGGGCATTTTTTTCAATTATTATAGATGAAGATAACAAAGAAGGCATTGATTACTACTTGTGTCAGTGTGTAGAGAGAGAAATAATTGACTTCCCCAGTTACAGATGGAGAAAACATTGATTATCCCACTAGGTTAGTGGTAGTCACTAGAACTTGGTTTTGATGATATCCTATAAAAAATTCATATTAATTGTTGTTTGAAGAGTTTGAAACGTATAGGAAGATAGTGCACTATTCAAATTTGATTCTTGCAACGAATATTCAATTACAAAAATATCAGGGGAGGCCAATAAAAAGGAAACTATGGAAAGTTAAAGAGTCAGATCATGAAGCTATTATTGATACTATCAAGGTTAGATTAGATCATAATGGTTTATTGGATTGAAATATAGAGGTATGTTGACTTTTCAAATGTACATGTAATCAATTTTACCAAATTTTTTTTTTTATGTAGTAGTACATATAAAAATTTATTTTTAATTGCTTACTAAGAATTTTTTGTAGGTTAGTAGTTATAGATAAGCTTCCACCTTCACATGGTTGGCATTATTAGTAAATAAATACATATTCTTGAAGCTAAGAGAAGCTTAGGTTTTATGGGTACTTGAACTTAGGCTAAAAATTTGTAGTTTTCTTGTATTGGGAAGGGTGTTATTAAGGCCAGAATGGGTGGTGGATTTGTTGATCACCCTTGATGGTAGGGAAAGAACCTAGTCATAGAAATTATCCAATCCATTTAATGTATTTATGGTGTTAGTTTTCACTCAAAAAGAATTGGAACCAGAGTTCTACAACCACAACTTGGACTTTGACAACATTTATTATCAGTGTTTTCGCTCTCCAGAATGGTAGTGAAAATGCACTTTTGGGTGGATTAAAACATCATGGTAGTTTGATACAATTTAATTTGCCTATTTGGACATGATAAAAGTGATAAATTCAGAGGTGGATGTCCCAGAGGTAGAAATGCCAGTTGGAGCTTGAGAAGTTGCTTGTTTATTGACAAAAACTTGCATTTTTAGACCCACCACTGCAACTTGTCTAATGGATTAATCTTAAAGATTTCATCCAATTATCATGGGGTGTGATTATAATGATTAATTAGGTATATGATGGACCTAATGGTTCATGTAAATAACATACAACTTTTGTTTTATTCATGTTTGAACATAGGCTAAAAATTGCATTTTTCTTGTATTTGGACAGGTATTCTTGAGGCTGATATGGGTGGTGGGTTTGTCGATCATGCCTAATGGGAGGCCCAAAACCTATTAATATATGTTATATTCCCCCTAGACATGTTATTGGTGTCATTTTTCACTTAGGAATCATTGGAACTAGATATTTTGTAACCACAACTTGAACTTTGACAACATTTGTTATCAATGTTTCCACTCTTCAGAACGGTAGTGAAAATGCACTTCTAGGTGGATTCAAATGTTGTGATGATTTTATAACATTTATTTTACCTATTTGGAAATGATCAAAGTGATATATTCATAGGTGGAGGTCCCAAAGTTATAAATGCTAGTTGGATCTCGAAAAGTTATTTGTTCAGAGATAAAAACTTACATTTTTGGACCCATCACTGCAACTTGTCTAATAGATTGATCTCAAAGATTCCACCTAAGTGATATAGGGTTACATTAGAGGGATTAAGTAGGTATGTGAAGGATCTGATGGTTTGCAAAAATAACTTACAATTTTTTTAATACATGTTTGAACTTAGGCTAAAAATTTGCATTTTTCTTGTATTGAGAAGGGTGTTCTTGAGGTCGAAATGGGTGGTGGGTTTATCGATCAAGCTTGAAGGGAGGCTAAAAAATTAGTCATATATGTTATATACTACCCTAAACATGTTTATGGTGTTATTTTTCACTCAAGAAGCATCATAACTAGAGTTCTATAACCATAACTTGAACTTTGACAACATTTATTGTCAATGTTTCTACTCTCCAAAATGGTAGTGAAAATACACTTCTAAGTGGATTCAAATGTCATGGATATGTGATAACATATAATTTTACTATTTTGATTTGATAAAAGTGATAAATTTATAGGTGGATGTTCTAAGGTTAGAAATGCCACTTCGAACTTGAGAAGTTGCTTGCTCACTGATAAAAACTTACACTTTGGGACCCATCACTATAACTTGTCTAATGGATTAATATCAAGGCTTGCACCTTATTTATTTAGAGTGTGATTATAGGGATTAAGGAGGTATGTGAGGGATTTTATGGTTCATGTAAATGATTTATAGTTTTTTTTTAATGCATATTTAAATTTAGGCTAAAATTTTGCATTTTTCTTGTATTGCGAAGGGTGTTTTTCAGGCCGGAATGGGTGGTGTGTTTGTCGATCAGGCCTGATGAGAGGCCAAGAACCTAGTCCTATATGTTATTTTCCCCCCACCTTAGATGTGTTAGTGGTGTTATTTTTCACTCAAGAAGCATCAAAACCAGAGTTCTGCAACCATAACTTGAACTTTGACGACTTAAACTAGAGACCTAAAAACTTAATGAGTAATTGATCTATTGATAACTTTGATAATTTTGACAACTTTGAAAATTTTGAAAACTTTGATAGTTTTGATAAATTTTACCTATTTACCTATTAGTTGGCATTGATGAATTGACCTATTGACCTCTAGAACAAAGAAACCTTGTCTATACCCTTTTTTGGGTTAACAATCACATTGTAAAGGGAAGTAAGAGTTATTTCTTAATCTTGTCAAGTATACCATTAAATAGATATGGACTTAGAAGATGGTCCCATCAATAAATAAGGTTTTGTGGCTCTTATAATATTCATGAGAGAATTAAAATTACGCTAATACTCCATGTTATTGTCATAGGATTGTAGGGTGTCTTGTTGTGTTGGGTGCTTTGTTGTGCCTTATTGTGCCCTCTATGTGGAATTGAATGTTGAAGTGTTTTTGAGTTCTTGTAATAGGTTAAGGTAGATGTGATTTGACCATGTAAGAGTGTATAGGATAAAATACTGACTCATTGAGACCTATATCAAGTTTTGGTAAGTTTGAAACCTAATAGGATTACGTAGTAAGAAGATAATGAAAGAGTAAGAGGACGTTTGTGAATGAAATGTATGAAATGAGTTAGATAATGAATGTGAGAGGTTTTTAATAGGTATAATGATACCAATAAGTGTCTTAAAAGTGTACAATAAGCAGGTAAAAAGAGAAGAAGGCCATTAAGCCTAAGTGATAAGAGTGTCATTAGTCATTTCCACTACACACAATGAAATAAAAACTTTAATTTAAATAAATATGTAAGATCTGAGATATATAGCATTGAAAAGAATATTTTTTTAATCTTCATTTGTGCACATACAACATTAAATACAAGATCTAATAGATAATAATTTAGAAGATCAAAACAACACTATACAATAACACATAATGAAATAAAAATTAAATATAAATTAGATAGATTTCCATGATAGGCATACAATATAGTCACATACATGTCCAATGTCAATAATAGATAGATTTTCATGATATGTATACAAAAACTTACATCTACCAACATAGTATATAATGTTGGTTGAATGTCATATATGCATATATAATGCCAAAAATACATCAATTTCCATATAGGCATACAAAAATGTACATCTCATGTGTAAGACATCTTATTCATCAAATAGCCTACCTCTCTTTACCTTCCTTGTAGAAGACCCTCCTTGGGATACCTTACTAGTAGAATGAGACCCCTTTAATGCCTTGGATTGCTCCAAGGTCTAACTACAAGTGCTACACTCATAGCTAGCTTGCAGTTGAGCCTATTCAAATATAAGAATTATTATGAAATTAACATAAAATAGATTCAAATAATTATGAAGAAATTAATTTTAATTTATAATAAAAATCATTTAAACATGTGCACTTACTGCAAGCTCACGATCCTACTCAATCTATTTTTCATGCTCAATCAAGCAATGGCAGGGTCAGTTGTTCAAAAATGCATCTCAAATATGGGAGGAACATGAGAAGTTTCCCTAATCTCCATCTGAATAGGACTATGAGATGTCATAAGAAAACCCTGTATACATAATATATTTACATAAGTTATATTTTCCCTAATTACAAGTACTAAAATTATTAAAACAAGTCTATTTTTATAATTCATAATTACAAGAGCTAATATATACCTCTGGTAGTGCTTGTGTAGATGACATCATAGTAGTAATGCCTATGTCTATCTCAACTCATAGAGTAGGAAGAGTGTTAGTACCAGCCATCAACTATTCATGTAAACAAGGTCTCATGTAGTTTTATATAAAGTACATCAAATCTTATACATGAAAACCAAAATGATCAATAGAAGCACTTTTATATAAAATATCTATTTATATAAGTACATGAATGCAATGACACATTATAAGAAAGAATAAGACAAACATGCACATGAAAATACACTTAGATCTGAATTGATAAGCCATCTATTGAAGTGTTATAGCATTAACCTTGTACCAAAAGAAA
This sequence comes from Torreya grandis, assembly GCA_037957365.1. NCBI lineage: Eukaryota > Viridiplantae > Streptophyta > Pinopsida > Cupressales > Taxaceae > Torreya > Torreya grandis. The sequence continues at coordinate 1,351,545 of JARHVA010000126.1, forward strand.
AATTAGAGGACTAAAACTGTGAAAGGGAATATATAATACACTAGTTTATTTTTTTTCAAATTGATAAATATAGATATATTTGGGTCAAGATCTTCAATTTATGCTATATTACATGTTGGACTATATTGGTTATTGATTTATTACTTGTATAAAAATAGGGGTTTGGCTTAGGTAGGACCCTCATAACTACTTCTTCTTGGATGGATTTTCAAGATTAATTTAGAGTATTTAGGGATATTTTTAATTATGTTTTAAAGGTGGGCCTACATTTGATGGAGTAGAGTGATGGAGTATGATTAGCTTCTTCATATTATAGAGAAATTAATGACTAATGATTTGGCCACACTCTATATAATAGGGATACTCTAGATTGTGTAGGTGGGGATTGTTATCCCATCGAGTAGATTCCTTTACAACCTATTCATAAACTAGGATATGTCATGTAAAATAGTTTAATTTTACCAAAAGTCCCTCGAGAGTGGACTATCACTTTCAAGTTTGTGATTAGGATACTAGGATTATTAGCTAAAAGCAGGGTTATGGCCTTGATAGAGGTAAGGTTGTTAATTGGGTGTAATAATTTGGTGATGCTGATGTACATAACATAGGTTTTAAGTATTGGGTAAGACCAGTGGGGGTGGAGTGGGTAATTATCTTGACCCTTTGAAATGATATTAAATAGGTATATTTACCTCCCATGTGGTGAGAGACAAAGGGACATATTTCCTTTTGTATAGATGGTCACCTATTGTGAGGATTATTGAGGAGAGAGGATGGAAATTTGCATGGGTCTAAGAGGTGTTATCATATGCTTATAGGGATATATATCAGATCATGGCTATGTTTATCAACCATCCTACACTCATCATGGGCTAGGTGTATGATCACATGATTCCTTATTAGTGAGGGTTAGAGATTGGGACAATGGGGGCCATTAGGGCTTCTAGTTGGATAGGTATGCCACCATTGAGAGACTTTCCATGAGTGGTGGACACACTGACAAAGATATATTTGGTATATCTAATATATTAGGGTATTTTAGGATAGTTTGTGAATGAAGTGGATACTCTACTACCATCATGGGAAAAATTAGGAGAGTACTAATTGGAGGAGTACATTTAGAAAAATATCTTGTGTAGGTTGCAATTATGATAGGATGCCAACATTAAGTACAACCACCACCATAATATGTAGATACTTAGATATAGAAGAAAGCATAGGATAGAGGGTGAGAAGATGAAGTTTAGGGGGAAACAAGGGTGAGCATACACTTGTTAGAGAGGAACCAACATGATAGGGGGAGAATGCTAAGATGAGGTCCAATTATAAATTATACCTAGACTAACATGAAGTTACCAAAGTAAAGTAGTGAGTTGGTTTACTTTTAGTTACTTTCTATGTTACATTGTAATTTATTACTCAGTTATTATTTCTTTATGTGATTGTATATCTAACATCTTCTCTTGTTATATTGTTTTAGAGTGAATCACTTACTGGTGAAGCATGATCAAATAAACTTTGGTTAGGATTTTTTAGGTGAGGATTATTTGAGCCTCGATGATATTTTGGTGGATGCGGTTCTCCATGTTTGAATAAACAAGTATACATGTGATTTTCTCCCTACTTATAATACATATGTGGAGTTCCCTCATAATAAGAAAGAGAGTTATCCTAGAGGAAAATTAGCTAGTTTAGAGTCTTAGGTGAAGATTCTCAATGATATTATTAGGGATAAGGAAGTTAGGCTCCATCTAGACAAAAAATCGTGGGAGGTACATTACCCACGTAGGTATAAGCAAGAGACACAAAAGTAGATAAATTGCATCCCAAATCACTCATCAACATTGGGACATTATCATTGGATTAGGAGTAGGATCCCTAAGCACAACCTCTAGAGGGGGACAACTGTATCCAATGGGACCTTAGGGTCACACCATTGTATCTATATTATGGAATAGGATAAAATCATCCCATGAGTGTGATTATAAACATAATGTTTAGCAAGAGAGATATACCAATATATTACATGGAATATCATCTATTGGGGGATCTCATGATGATGGTGACACACATCAAAGCTTGGATGGAATTACCTGTAAACTAAATAAAATGAAAATGGTCTTAAATTCAATGGATGAATCTTTTGTTAGGAAAGATAACGCTTGGATAATAGGTATAAAATAGTGCTTTGGGATAATATATTTTTTAATAAATAGTATGGACTTGCTATTTATTTTACAAATTTTAGATGAAGCAACCTTGTGTTGGGACTATCAATAAATAATTTTGAATTTAGATATGCCCATAGTCACTTGGTTGACATTCAAGGAAAGACAACAATACTTGTTGGATATCTACTTAAATTATCTATATTACATGCTTTCCATAACCTCTATAAAGATGCCAATACTAGAAAGGAATATAATGCATGTTTTTTAACCTTGCTTTTCTACATTGGATATATGTAAATAACTTAATTTTGAACAAAAGTTTTGTTATTTTTGCATTAATTCTTGAGAAGAGAAGTTACAAATTAAATGCAAAGGGAAAAACATATATGTAAACAACTACAGTCATAACAAATGCAAAGAGCAAAAAATATATGTAAATAATTTTTACCTTTGTATAGGTAAATAGTTTCATCCAAATATAGGTAGATGTAGTCATGAATGGCCCAACAGTTGGATCTACATATGAAAATAATGGCTACAACAAATTCAATGCTATAAATGTTGACTGTGATGATGAAGTGTCACCTCCTGTGACATAAACAATGACATATATATTATATTAAACTATTATGTAAACTAATTTTTAGCTTAAAAATTAAATTTACAAATATAACTTAAATTTAACATGATATTTATATAAAATATACCTGTATCTATGTGGTGACTAATGTTTACATGCCAAATGTGCATTCCAAAAACTCATCACTCATAAGAATATGATCTAAACCATCTAAACCACTAAAAACCATCATTATCAAAAGGTACTATGCATATAGCTCCACATGAACTTCAAGGTTTGGGTTGATGTTGGTTATCCTATGGCATATCTATAGCATCACTCTGTGAAATCCTACTCATATGCTAAATGAGTGTATCAATGAGTGAATTAAGAGCATGAAAAGTGTCTATCTTCATGACTTGATAAACCATGGAGGGGATCTCAGGCTCAAGAGGATTTTGGATATGAATTCACACATGTTGATTTGGTACATGATGTGTACTTGGTCGATCCTATGCATAGCCTTTTCCTCAACCCTAAAACTCACTAAAATCAAAATAATTGGGAATCTAGTTGAGGACAAACTCATAATAGAGTTTCCTCAAAAAATATAAAAGGACCTCATGGTTGTTACATGGTGGATAGTCAAATACCATTCACCATCAATCCCAAAAATTAGTTGTGATTAAGTTTTGTACACAGTGATGGATAGGAAAATGTTTAGCAATTATAGGAAATGGGGCATTGGTGGTTGGGTCGATGAATAGGGCACAAATGTTAGCTTTTGAAATATCCAAACTCTTGACCTGGAGGGTTGACAACTTTTCATCATAATATTCCCTACAAGTATCCCTATATGAGGTTTGTTAGTTAATATAACTCATTATCGAGTCAATTTGACTTAAGAAACTTTGTAGAGAATCGGTTAGCTAGGTACTATAGAGTTTGGTCAAACTAGGATCCCTCATTCTATCAATTAAGTCTTCAAATTCAATTTTGTTTCCCATAATGTTATCAATCAAAACCTTTTGAATGACAAGTGGTTTTGGGAATCTATAGGAGGGCTAGGTGGAGGGATAATAAGAACAACAAGGTTTTGTGGAATGTTATAAGGAAGAACAACCAGAGGGTGTTGTGGAGGGTTGGGACATTTAGCAAGATGGGTTGTAAGAAAAAAAATTACAATTAAAAACATGGGTCAAAGAATGAAAATTATGAAAAATTAGGGTTAAATAGGGAATATTTTGATCACTTACCTCTCTTATGTGGTGGCATCATTTATAAATAGGTCTATGGGTTAAATCTAGCAGGTTTCTAGCACTCTTTAAAGTCTTTTGAGCAAAACACAATCATGGAATAAGGGCAAAGCTAGGAAACATGAATGCAAAATGAATAATTTTACGTTCAATTTTCCCTTTTTATTTTATTTTTAGAGGTAGGGAATGCAATCATGTTATTAACATGATCACATTATTATTATGTTAATAACATGATCGCATTAATAATGCAATCATGTTATTATTTAATATAATGTGATCGTGTTATTACATAACATAATCACATTATGGTTCGGCAATCCTAAGCCTAAATTTAAGTAATGTGATCATTTTAATTAAATAACATGATCATGCTATTAATTAATGTGATCTCATTACAGTTAATGTCCAAAAAATTGTCCCCTAACTCCATGCAATTACCCTTATGTTCATCAAAAGAGCTAGAATTTATTTTTTTGATAAGGTCTAACCCCCATATGTAAAATGGCCAAGGTGTTGTGTAGGTTTTAAATTTTACAATATATTATAGACAATGTCCCCATGTTTCTAATAGGGAATGCATTTCCTAACATAGGCACATGAATCATATTTTATTGTAGGTGAATAGTAACCTATGTGTAAAAGCTTATTTACATGGACCATACCACTTAAATGTGCTCCACAAACTCCCTCATGGACTTTTGTAATTACAAAAGTAGATTCTTAAGGATTCAATTATCATAAAAGAGTTCCATCATAGTCTCTATGATATAGTGTGTTACCAAGGATGGTGTAGTGAGATGTGCATTAAAAAAGGTACTTACATTGGTTAGATGATAAATTAGATTATATGGTATAATTATGAAGGTATGTATAGATATCTGAGTACCAGGGAGATGTGAGACCAACCACCTCATAAACCATTTTTGAGTCAAGTGTATCATAAGCTAGTATCCTTAAGTACTTAACTAGAAATCCGTTATGTTTTATGCTTAAATCCAATAGAGAACCAATGGTAGCCATAGAATCCATTATTTGATTATTATGTCTTGGTACTTATTTAAATTAGATGTACTCAAAATATAATTTCAAACTATCCACTATTCACTTGTAAGGGATCAATTTGTCAACTCATACTTGAAATTCATTAGTGACTTTATTGATGAAAAGATGAGAATCACCAAAAACAAGGAGATGTTGGATTTTCATCTTGAGACCTGCTATGATACCATCATACTCTACTATGTTATTAGTACAAGGGAATTCAATTCAAAAATTCATAGGAATGCAATCCCCTCAGATGTGACCAACAAGATACCTTCCCCTAATCCATGATTGGTAAATAAACCATCAAAGAAAAGCTGCCAAACTAAAGAGTCATCTATAGACATTATTGCTTCATCCAATAATTATGTAATAAGAGGTGATTTATCATTGAGTGTTACTTCTTCCAATGCCTCTACTAAAACTTATATTTTCAGTTTTTTTTAGTTGACATACTCTAAATCAAATTGACTAAGAAGCATAACCCATGTAACCATCCTACTTATTAGATTTATTCTGGATAAAACAATATTTAAGAGGGTCTATCTTAACAATAATCTTGGTTTGATTTTTGAGCAGGTAATGCCATAATTTTTTAGAAGAAAAAATAGATGATAGATAAAAAAATTCTAATTTAGAGCAGTTTAGTTCATCTGATATCAAGGTTTTACTTAGGTAGTACACTTTCAATTATTTCCCACTATAATCATTCTATGCTAATAATGCCCCTAATATAAACTAAGTAGCTGAAATGTACAACTAAAAAGATTTACGATCAATAGGTGGCATTAGTATTAGTGGGTTGGAAAGATATTATTTGAGATTGTCAAATGCTTTTGCACAATTCTCATTTAATATAAAATGAGTGTCTTTCTTTAGTAAAAATGTGAATAGGTGATAAATGTTTACAAGTTGAGATATAAATCTTTTGGTTGTTTAAATTTTTCCTTGTAGACTTCTAAGTTGTTTAAGATTCTTAGGTGGAGGTATATCCATGATAGATAAAACTTTAAAGGGATCAACTTCAATGCCATATTGTGAAATAATAACCCTAACAACTTTTATAACATCACACCAAGCACACACTTCTTTGGATTCAATCTCATGTTGTATTGTCTCATTCAATCAAAAATTTGGTGAAGCACTTGAGGGTAATCTCCATAAACTTAGACTTAGTAATAATAGCATCTACATAGTTTTCCATAATGTCATGAAGAATATCATGGAAAATAATGGTCATTCCCCACTGATATGTAACTCCAAGGAATTACATGATAATAGAATGTTCTCCATGGAGTTATAAATGCATTTTTATGTTGATCTTCAATAATAATTTTTATTTGATTATAGCCTAAAAATTCATCCATCAAAGATAACATCTCATGAACTTCAGTTAAATCTATACAATCACGTATATGTTAGGCAATGGAAAATCATCTTTAGGGTATTCTTTGTTGATATTATGAAAATTAGTGAAAACTCTAATCCCTTCTAATTTTTTTGATACTTGTACAAGGTTTGATATTTAGTCTGATTAATCAATAGGACTTATGAAGCCAACAACCAACTACTTCTTTAGTTCTTCTTTTACTAGGAGTTTAATATTAAGATACATATTATAGAGTTTTTACTTAATTTGTTTTGTGTCTGGATGCACCATAAGGTGATGAACTACTAATCCTATATATATCCCTAGCATATCTATATAATACCATGTAAACACATCATAGAATTTATGAATCATGAGTTTAAATATGTCCCTTTCTTCTTGAGTGATTGATATGGAAAGTTTAACAATTTTAGGATCTTCTTCAGTGCCAATGTTCATAAGAATAGTTTTTTCAACAAGTATATTTGATTCATATTTGTAATTTAGGGGTAGTGTAGGAAGATGGAACCATTCCACAAACTCTGTTTATTTGGATGTAGAAGCTGAACTGATATTATGATGTAATTTTTGTTCCCCAAAGTATGTTGAATCATCTTACTAAATTAGAAATCCTTTCTTATGGTCACCTTCTTGAATTTGATATCATGTTCTCAAGAATTTGGATATAGCTTCATCATTCTAAAAATTATCAAGTTCAGGAGTTATTCGTTGGTCCCATTGTATGAGTGATGGATATTCAAGATCAAGTGTAAAGATAACATTTTCATGAAATAGGTTCATGAAGGAGAATTATTCAAAGTGGATAATTATGGAACCTATCTCATTGTCTGAAGAATCATCCTCTAACTCACTAGAAGAGTCACTTTCAAAGAGTTTAAGATGCATATTGAGTGGGTTAAATCATATACCATGTTTTACCTCATTTTCTTTTAATGTGATAGGTTCGATGGATCCTTGTTCATGGAGGCCAATACCTTTATCCTTATAGCTCATTGTATTGAACATGATGGATTTCGAAATGGCATATTTATTTATGAAGAAGTAGCTAGTTCTTATGAATAAATCCAAAAAGGATTAGAATCTTTGATATGTTCATCTGAAAGAAAACCTTCCTCTAAAAATTTTGTCTTTCAAAGATTCTTGACCATTACATAATCTTTTAGATGGAATATCCTTCCATATTTACTTGGATTGGTTTGTATTTTAATTGTGTAAAAATATTGAATTATATATTTATTTATTCCTCTATCAATGATTTTAAAGTGGGAAGAAGTGGATAATGAAATTATGGTAGCTAGTGGTGGAGGGAAAGCTTGCTCAATAGAAGGGTGATTGGAAATGTGATCTACATAAGGCTGATTTGAAGCTTGCTCAAATAGTCTATTTGAATCTTGCTCAAATGGTTCGTTAGATGTTGTGATGGTTGAAGCCTTTTTAATGTAGATGGATTTAGTTTGTGTATTAATCCAACCAAGAGGAGGTGTATGGAATAATCTTTTTATATGGACATAATTTTCAAGTGAAGGACAATTCTCAAGAGGAGTAAAATTATCATATGTAATTGGTAAATAGTTTGATTTTTGATATTTTCCTTCCAATAGCTTACAATATTAGGAAGGATGAGGATCATCTTGTATATTAACTTCCATTCCTACATGAAAGAATTTTAAACATTAGTGAAGAGTGGATGGGATGGAATATATGGAATGAATCCATGGGTGCCCAAGAAGTGTATTGTATGGTAGATCAAGATTGAGAACATGAACAAGTGTTTTTTTAATAATAGACCCCACCATCAAAAGAAGATATATTATTCTAATAGTTTGTCGCTCATTATTATCATATACCTTTATGGTAATAATATTTATTTCCAACATTGTTATTAGATATCCTAGATGTTTTATAATCCTTAATATACATATATTGAGTGTTGAACTATCGCCTATGAAAACCTTTTTACTTTGTGCTTAGAGATAGTAACCTTTATGTATAATGAGATGTTATGGTCCAATCCTAAAGGAGAAACATCCGAATGATCAAATGTTACTTGATTATTTTTTCCAAATAACCTATTAAGGATTGAAAATTTGTAAGATTGATGTTCTGAGGGACATTTGACTCTTGGAGAAATTTATAAAAATTATCTTTATACATAGGGGATGTCTTGAGAAGGTCTAAAATTAAAATACTTATTGACATTTTCTCAAGATGGTTAATAATGTTATACTTGCATTTGAAATTAGAATATGATGTACATGGGAGGGTAACCTTTTTTATCTTGTGGTAATGACACATTTGTATGATGGAAAAGTAATAACATTGACATGGTTTTGTATAATACCGATGTTATCGATGATAGAATTAGATGGATGACTTGCCTGATTGACATTGTTGAGGTATATGTTTTCACATTATTAATATCAATGTAAATATTATTGTTAACAATATTACGTTAATAGTCTATATTTTAGTTACCCAAATATATTATGAGTCATAATATATTTGTATTTTAGTGTGTTGTTAGGGGTTTGTTGGTTTGATTCATTTAGGGAGATTGAGATATTTTAGAGGATATTTACTCTCCCCCAATATAGGACAGACTTTTCCTATATGTACTCCCATATGATTTTAATATGTAATACAATAGAAGAAATAATAATAATGTGTTTATGATCTAAGAATATTTACAAGTATTTTATGTTTATGATATGTAAACTCTACTTAGATCAAAACCATATCCATTATTTGGTATCAGAGTGAGGTAAACAGAGTATGCAATTCATATTTTCACTACAATGAAAGATGTCACATAGTGCCCTACATTTTAAGCTTGGTCTTGACAAATAATAGATAAGAATATTGATATATGACATGATGACTATTCTATCAACAACTTGTATCTTTCATCTTGTACACTATGCACAAATCTATAAAATTGATTGGTCACATCGTGTGGTGCTTTGTTATTATGGTAATATTCCAATATTTTATAGTTCAGCATCACCAGCATAGAAAATATTTTACTATCAATTAAATATCAATGTGTGAGAAGTGATCTTCAAGAAAATCCAACACCAAATTTTTAGACCCACATGGCATCTCCTCTATCTTCATTTTATGAGATGATTCTTGTCTTCTTATACAGACTTGTAGGTTTTCCCTAACTGATCCATCTAGACTTAAGAATTAGCATGTACTATGCAGATGCATTCAAAGCTCAAAATTAATTTCTACCATGCTCAGGCCATGAATTTGATCACAACTAAGGATTGTCTTATTTTTTGGTTTATTTATTATATTGTTAAAAGCTTATGTGTTATGTTATTTACCATATAGGTATTGGGTCATGTATATATATTTTAATTTGTTAAATTTCTATAATAGGTGATTTAGGCATTATTTTTGGTAGTGGTATGTTTAAATAATTTGAGGGTGTCTAATAATGCCATAGTATAAAGTTTTTTTATTTTCATTGTTATGTAAAAGTTAAATTCATTGTAAAGACTTTTTTGTCAGAGTTTTAGATAAAAGTCATAATTCAAATTATTGTCGAAAATCCAATAGATAATTTTATGATAAAAGAGTTTGTCATTTTTATCTTTGAGTCCTATTTTAGGTGAATATTAGGGTATTATTTAGGTGATAATTAGGTAAAAAAAATTGTGAAAATTGATGTCTTATGTTGGTCTAAATCATAATGGATATTCCATTACAAAAATTCATCAACTTAAATTTCCACACATGGAAAGTCAAAATCCAGATGTAGTTAAAGAACAAAAAATTATGGAGCATAGTGAATGGAGAAAAAGTAGTACCAATAGATGCAGCAAAGTTAATAGAATGGAAAAATAGGGATGGTAAATATGAATCTATTATTAGACTAGCTCTTTCTGACGCTAAGTTACATTATGTAGATCTTGAAAAATCATCAAACTTAATGTAGAAAAATCTAAATAAATTATTCAGAATCAAAGTAGTCAATGTAAAATTTTCTTTAAAACTTCAGTTGTTTAGATTTAAAATGAATTATGGGGTCAACATGTCTAGTCACATCAATGATCTAAGGTCTCTTCTGAGATAGCTAGCAAAAGTTCAAGCTCTAATAGAATATGAAGATGCAAAAGCCATTTTATTGAATAGTTTACCTTCTAAATATAGCAATGTTGTTTTCACTCTTGGACAGATGCATTCTCAATCACTTGAAGATATGATTTCATCTCTTCTAGTTAAATTAAAAAAGGACTAAAGAATATGTAGGGGAAGAGACTGCATTGTACTTGAAAAAAAATCCCAAGAATTAATCCAAAAATGAGGAAATGGAATGTTTTTATTGAAAGAAAAAGGGACATACGACTTCATATTATAGAGTTGAGATAAATACTTGATCAACAAAAAAATTTTAAAAAATGAAGCCAATATCATCACTAAAAAAGAATTAGTTACTAAGAATGAACCAAATGAGAGCAATGGCTATGCTTCTAAAGATTTTATATTTTTAGTAAGTAGCTTTAGATACTAAAGGAAGGATGAAATGGAGGTTGGAGGTTTCATAGTCTGTCATTAGCCACTAGCAATGGGGCCACTTTTTTATTTAGTGTTGTTTTTTTTTAGTTGTGTGGAGTGTTTATTTTTAGCATAGTGTGATGTGAATAAGAACAGATGTTGTATGCATGTTCACATTTTTTATAAGTGAACTATATATTTCTATGTTACCTTTATGAAATGTGAGAATGATGAGAGCTACAATCTATACTACACATCGTGATGTGGTTTATGGTAGATTAATTATAAAACCATTGCTTTGTAATTTCTAGTTAGTCACTTGTAAAACCATTGTTTTGGTTGTTGGTTAGCCATTTTTAAAACCATCAAGGATTGTTTTGTGGTTTCTAGTTAGCCACTTGTAAAACCACTGTTTTGGTTATTGACCAACCATTTATAAAACCATCATGTTAGGTTTGTTATTATCTTTTAAAAATCATGAAATCATGAGTATAGGTGTAGATATGAGAGTTGTTTTCCCCATGTTCACATTAAGTGGTTGTAGGATAGAATTAATAATGTTCACAAGGGGGTGAATATTGATGTATAGTTTTGTGTTCACATTATTAATATCAACGTAAATATTGTTGTTAACAATATTATGGTAATAGTCTATATTTTAGTTAGCCAAATATATTTTGAGTAATAATATATTCATATTTTAGTGTGTTATTAGGAGTTTTTTAGTTTGAGTCATTTAGGGATATTGAGAGATTTAGAAGGAGACTTACTCTCCCGAATATAGGAAAGACTTTTACTATATGTACTCCCATATGATTTCATATGTAATACAATAGCAGAATAAATAATAGTGTGTTTATGATTTGAGAATATTTTCAATTATTTTTTGTTTATGATATGTAAAAATTTCTCATATCAAAACAAGATCCATTAAACATTAATAGATTTTAATTATTCATGTTTTTTCTTTCCCTTTCCTTGATCATGATTGGGTAATGGATCTTTTTATATCCTTAGTTTTTAATTGTTATATGGTGTAGATGGTTGGTTTTTTATTATTATGTCACCTTTATCAATGAGGTCTTGAACATAGTTCTTAAGGTGAATACGCCTATTTATTGAATAACATTTAATCTAATGATATTCACAATATCGTCTTCTTTGTACTAGTCAGGTTTGGAAACATTTTCATTAAAGGTTTTAGTGTTTGGCCATGTGACCATGTTTGCGTAAGCCACCTTTTAGAAAACATTCTCTTACGTGTCACCCAACTGAGTGAACTTATGTTTGGGTCATCCTTGTTTAGGTTTTCCATCATGAATTTTGATATTATTGATTGGTTGATTATAGGTTTGTGTTTGAGGTTGTGGGTTTTAAAAAATCTTGACATCAATTACACCATCTCTAATAAGATTTTTGTTTTTGGTAAATAAATTTGGTAATTCTATCATTTTAGAGGAATTATTATTATCTGGTTTAAATATTTTAATTACACCTCTATTAAACAATGTTATTTCTACTTGAACTCCTATTTCAATGATTTCATCAAAAGAACTTGGGCAAAGGAGTAAAAAATGGTGTCCCAATTCTAAATTTAAGTTGTTCATAAATATTTCACAATCTCTATTTTAGGAAATAACCATGTGAAATTACTTGCCATTTCTCACCATATTTGGAGAAAGGAATCAAAAAAATTTCCGTTGTTCTATTTTGTGTTATGTAAATCTAAGGTGGTCAAGTATTTTTTGATATTATAAGATAAATAGCAAAAAAAATTTAGATAAGTCTTCAAAGGTTAAAATAAATCCTTTCAAAAATTGTGAAAACAATCCAAGGGCTTGGCTTTTAAGATTTCATGGGAATAAATGCAACATGTATTTCTTACTATAAGTAATGTTTACACATGCGTGATATAAGCCATTTAGATGTTATTTGGGATCTCCTTTACCTTTATACTTATCAAATTTTGGGAGTTTAAAGTTATTTAGAAAAGGTGTAGTCATTTTACTTAAATCATACGGGTATGAGAAAATTTCCTCAATCTTGAATTATTTTTGCCAATAATAAATGTCATCTTGTAAGCCTTGAACTCTATCTTTTATGTTTTGAAATTCTTATATGAGATATGGGGATAGTTGGTTCATTTGACTTAATGGATTAGGTGGTTGACACATGAATTGGTTTGTGTTTTGTGGAACATGTTGGTTAAAATTATTTTGAGGTTGATTGTTAAAATTAATGTTTTGAGGGTTTGAAAATGGATTGAATTTGGATTTATAACCAAGGTTTGGATTCGCATTGAAACCAACATTTGTTTGACTTGCATTTAGTTTGGAACCAAAGTTTGTTTGATTTAAATTTGGATTGAAACCAAGGTTAGAATTATGTGTAAATTTTATGTTTGGTTTTGTTATATTTGAGTTTGGGTTGAAATTTGAATTATTTGGTGTATTATTGTTGAAGTTCATGGAATTGGGATTGGTGTTGTAACCAAAACTTGTTTATTGAAATACACTTGGATTGGATTATTATGGAAGCATGTTAGAGTTTAAATTAAATGGATTAGAACCTAGGTTTGAATTGGAATTAACTTGGTCTAGGTTTTTTTGGTTTTGCTTAAAGTTAAAATTAGGATTTGTGTTTGGATTATTAAAGTTAAAGTTAGGATTAAGGTTGTAATTATTCAAATTAATTGGAGTTTGGTTTTGGTTTAGACTTGTGTTAGAATTTGGAGTATAATTAAATAAAAAAATTGGATTCGAGTTGAAATAATTTGGATTTGGATTGTAGTTTAGATTAAAATTGGATTAGAACTTAGATTAGATGGACCTGATCCATGAGTTTTATTGATTTGGTACACAACTATTTAAATTTAGATTATTGAGTGTGCATGAAGTAATACTCAAACTAGAATTGGATGGTTGATTGGGCAAGCTAGAATGGGTATTCAATATTTGATTTTGATTTTGATTGGAAATGATTGGTGAGCCTTGAAAGCTCTGATTGGGGTTGATTGATGAGATTTAATGAAGATTCAAACTCAAATTAATTTGAATATAACCTTAAATTAGATAGGAGACTCATGCTCAAGTTTGGGTTGACTTATTACATGATTGGTAAATTTGAAATAAAATTCAATTTTTGAGTAGTTGGGTGAATGATTGGTGAGTTTGAAGGTATATTCAAACTTAGATTATTTAGATAACTCATGAAGGTAAATTTTTATTCACATTCATATTGGGGTTACCAAAGGAATTGATTAATTGATGAGATTGAAAGTTTATAATCTTTTGAGCTCCTTGAGTTGCATGGATTTTCATGGAAAATCTATGGCTTATTCGAGATGATCACATAAAATAGTTTATTTTTGTCTCAATAACTTGGGGATGAGTTTGTGAGGAAGTTACAAGGGCATTACTACACTCTAAATAACCTTGTGAGGTGGGTTGATTATGATTGGAGGATGAAGGTTCTTTGCTTGCAATTAAATATTATAAATTATGCACATCAAAGTCATATGAGAATTTTGCTCAAAAGTCCAAGTCTTGAATAAATACTAAATTATTGTTGGATATGATATACTCTTTAAAGGAGGGTAGAGGTTAGACAATTTTGGGGATACCCTCATCTTGGTAAGCCCCTCCTTCATCTTCTTCTTGTTCAATTATCTCATGTATTTCTACATGATTCTCTTGACCTAGAAATTGAAAGGGGTCATTGTCCAAAGGCTCAACCCTTGTATTGGGATTATTTAGCATGAGAATTTTTCTATTGATATATGAAAATAAAAATAAATCAAATATATAGGAGTTTTTAAACTAACAATACTAACCAAAAGGTGACTTAAAATTTTGAATTCTTGAACTAATTATTTTGAGTTTTTTGAGAGAAAGTCTTGATTTTAGGATATCATTTAAACTCAAAACAATTTGTTAAGAAAAAATTATTTTGTAGCATGTGGTAAACACAAGGAAACAAAAAAAAATTCTTATTCTAAATAGTCAAGCAATTGTATATAAAAGGTGAAAAATTAGGATAAGGGTCATGAACAACTTTTGGGCCTTCTAGTGTCACTGACTCGTTCATACTCTCAACTATGGCCTAATATTTCAAGTCACTAATATGAAGGATCATATTATTCCTGTGGCCAACTAAATCCAAATTCAAATCTGTGTAGAAGGTAATTTCTTAACACTGATCACTAATTGATGCCCCAAATTTGAATGGCAAACACAACTTTCCTAGACTTCAGGTTTAGACAAGATTATTTAAGGGGAGAGAATTGTTTAAAAAAAAAGATAAAGTGGATGCACACTATTGAATCATGTCTCAAAGTGCCTACCATAGTCATTAGGTTCTCAATGTGTTAATAATTGATAATATCATATTTCAAAAAAGCTATTGCAACCTTGAGTATTGGAGCACGAAATCCCTTCACAATTTGGTGTGCTTAAAACACAACCATTTAGGTAATTAAAATAGTTAGATATTGATTTATATATCCTATTGATAAATGGGGTTTAGCCTACTGCATGAAGGATAAATTCATGGTCAATAGAGCCCCTAGAAAAAAAAATGATGTGTTTTTAGTTTTTTTTAGTATCATCACTAATGTGACACTAAGGAAAGAGCATACACGAATACCACTAGGGTAACACAAAAAAATTATGGAATTGTTTCTTATTTTTGAGTATTATCACCAATGTAACACTAAGGGAAGAGCATACATAATTATTGTAATTACAAACAAAATGTTGAAAGGAAAATAAATAGCTCCAAATGAAATGTGATGTAATTACTAACAACTTTGAAAATAAAATTAAAAGCATTAGTAAAATAATGAAAATTAGTTTTTTGTGTATTCCTTTTGTAGATTATCTTTAACAAGCATTCTACAAGTAAATGGTTAGAGTGTTTATTTAGGCTTGGTACAGGGTAATGTAAAATGGAGCAAATAAAAACCATAAAAACAACACAAAAACTACTTCTTTGTGATAAATTCATAGTTATGCAGAAAGAGAGAAAATAAAATTGTAAAAAATTAAATATAGGAAATAAATAGAATATAAAAAACACAAAATAAATAAATTCACATTTATAAAATAATTTCACTGACCTGTATGATAATTTATAGATACAAAAATATATTTTCTAGTCAAAGTGATGAATTTGTATCCTAAAAAAATGATTTTGTTCATAAAAAACATGATTTCACTATGTAGAATGATAATTTTTCTGCTCAAAAAGATAATTTCACAACTACAGAGCAATTTCATTGATAGACTTGTAAAGACAAAAATAGAAAACATAGACAATATAGAGGGTCAAAATTATGGTTTTGTGATAATTTTGTTGCTAATGTTCACAATTTCGTAGCTAATTAAGATGAATTTGTAATTTGAAATAATTATTTCACTAAAAAAAATTATAGATTTTGTAATTTGCCTATAGTTGAGAGTTAGAAAAAATTGAAAACATAGACAGAAATAGAAATATAATGATGGAAATAAAGTTAGGAAAAAGACACTAAAAATGAGACCAAAAATTATTTCATTGTTATAGGGTACAATTTTATAACTAATGTTTATAAATTTGTAGTAACATAAAGAGCGTACACAGACAAGTAAAAAATATCAAATAGCAACCTGTAGCTTAAACTACTACTCACAAAGCCAAGATTGAATGCACGTGTAAATACAAATAGAAATAATCAAATAAAAAAAGCTTTATAAAAAAAATTATGATGAATGTAGGATGAAAATACAAGGGAAATGTCTCACCGAATATGCCAAAATGTATGAACTAAATATAGAAATGCTAAGAAATCAACTAATAATGCAATCTTAATCTAAGGTAAATTCAACTTAATATAGAGAAATAAACAAATAAAAATTTAAATAGAAACTTATACCTTAAATATGTGAGTTTCCTTCATTGTGATGTAAACTTGATTTGCTTTTCAATAATGTGGTTACTCACTCTTCCAATACAAAGGACAATAGTCAACATTTTGATACAAAAAAAGGTTTTTGGATGCTTTGATTCACTTTTAAATTGAATATCATTTCATTAGCATAAGTCAAGATGAATGAAAACATGACAATTTTCATGTTTATTTATATTTTTTAATAAAAAGTTCCAGTGATGGAGGATTATGTGGATTTTTTAAAAGATTCAAATAATCTACGATGGGTAATGTGTCCTCACTCGTGAGGATGATGAAAAATTCAAATGGTTGAGAGGAGTATGGGAATGGTTAATTGATTCATCAATAATGATTCAAACTTTTTGACAACTCAAGGGGTGACTGAAATCAGGTTGAGAAAATTGTGGATTTTGTTGGGATTAATCAATATGTGAGGAATAATATGCTGGAAGATATTGGGTGAGGTGCAAAATCTGAATATAATATTTAAATAAGGATTTAAAAGTGTGCACAATTGTTTAATTTGATTTATTCAATTGTTTAAATTTAGAGAGAGATGTCATGAGTTATAATTAAGAAGAATAATTAATAAGTTTAAGGTACATTTTGACACTAAATGTACTTTAGGTGTCTAAAATATTTTTAAAAAGTTTGTTGTCATCAATGTATAATTTTATGACCAATGTTTGTCTTTTCAGAGGTATACATTTAGATTTTAAGAAGTAAAATTCACATTTTACATTATCTATCATGTGAGTTTTTTACTACAATTATTGATTCAACATTGCATACACATCTTGATCTTAGGGAATAAATTTCACAGTCTACTCTACTTTTCATATATTTTTTGATGATAATTATTGATTCAACATTGTTCTTTAAATACTAATATAGTCCATAGTATAATAAATAAACACTCAAAATAATCTACATATTTATTAAAGTATAATAAGGAAAGCATATACAAAAGTTCCTACCTTGCACATTTTTTAATTAACATTGGCTTTGTCTTGCACTCCCTTCAATGGGTATTAATGAAAAATAATTTTCAAGGAAATGAATTACCATATTTTAAAAACTCAACTGTCATTAATGTATGATGTTATGGCCAACTACCAATTCTATTTATATTGTTTTTCTTTCTTGGAGGTACACATTTAGATTTTAAGAAGTAAAATTTACAATTTAACTTGTTTATCATGTAATTTTGCGATGACATATATTGATTCAACATTGCATACACATCTGAATCATGGGGAATAAATTTCATGGTCTATTTTACTTATCATATAATCTTTTGATGATGTTATGTCCAAGTTCCAATTCTATTTATATTATTTATCTTTTTTATAGGTACACATTTAGATTTTAAGAAGTAAAATTTATGATTTACCTTATTTATTGTGTAAATTTTTTATGATGGTTATGATTCAATATTCCATACACATCTAATCTTAGGGATTAAATTTCATGGTCTATTATTATTGACATATAATTTTTTGATGATGGTTATTGATTCAACATTAATCTTTAAATATTTGTATAGTTCATAGTACAAGAACAAAACATTCAAGATAATCTACATATTTATACAATTTCTTAAGTTTTTTTATGAATCAGAATTAGTGATCCCAAAAATCAAACTAAAAATAGTGTAATGAACTGCTACACCAAAAGCTCAAGGCATTAGTGAAGTCTGCCCACCAGGACCATAACATCCCACCACACTTTCGAAGCTGCAGATGTCGGGCTTGCTTTGCACACGTACATGAGATTGCCCCCATGTACAAGCCTCAGTCGAACACTGCAATATCGGCATACCCCACCCGCTTTGTGATTTGAACCTGGGTGGAGGCTTTGATACCACATGTAACAAACCGCTACACCAAAACCTTGAGGCGTTAGTGAAGTCTGCCCACCAGGACCATAACAAATAGACACACGGTATATCCAAAAAAATTAAAGTATAATTTCCATAGACTATAAAAGCATTAAATAAAAAATGATTTAAAATTTCTAATTCAATTACATCTTAGTTAAAGACCTCCACAATTTAATAAACTAGCTAACACATCAATTGTATCTATGCTTTAACTAAAGGTGCTCTATAATTTAACAACACCGTTGATTCAAAGATGAAAACCATTACTCTATCACTCTTTGGTCCCCTAGATATTTTCACCTTTGTAATAAAACTAAAAAAACAAAAATAGAATCCAACCTTCATTTCACACAACATATACAACTAATAGCACAATAATTAAACAAACACAACTATTTTAAATAAAAAGTAAACAAAACATATATATAATTAGTATACATGAAGGTCACATCCCAATTGCCTTGATGTCCACTCACAATGGTGAGTTATTTGATCCATAGGAAAACACCATATAATATTTTTTAATATACACAATTTATTATCAAAGCATAGTGGAAAAAATGTTCCTTAAAAGTCACCATCCAACATTATCCACCATAAAAACAAACTCAATTATCTTCATCCCTAGCCAATTCAATATTTTATTTGGTTTTCTTACCTTTTTTATTACTCTATTTGATGCACTTCATACAATGAACTTCTGAAATATCATTACCTTCAACAAATAATAATACACCCTAACCATTGTGACACATTCTATATAGCAAAAACATTAATCTTAGGAAACCACACAAATATACTTAGAAATAAGTCTTCCCTACAACCAAGGATTAACATCACCATCACTCTTGAAAACCATTGTATAATATTAACCCCTATAACTTTAATTTAATACACAAAACAAGTGGTAGATCTTCATTGAACAAAGATATGAAATTAATATTTGTTAATCAAAAAAAAATCTACATAGTTGAGAAATTATTTTCTAACTAATGTCAAGTAAGATAAATGATATTTTATTCACTAAAAAAGTTCATTTTTCAATTAAATTATATCTTATACATTATCCTTAACAATGGTCACACCACAAATAACTCACAAAAATGTATTGATAGAAAATTTGAAACATATAAAACTTGTATTCGAGAGGGAAAACATAATATAAACTTAAGAATTAGTCTATTTGTATACTAAAATTAATTAGTTTTACTCTATATTAATATTAATCATTAATAAATTATTATTAAAAATTCCAACCTAACAATTCAATAAAATTCCATATACATATTTTAAATATTTATGTGCAGATAGTATAACATCTAAATTTTTTTATTTCTTTGTATTTTAAAAATAATTGATAGTTAATGTTCAAATATAATTCCTTATCTTTAATTAATTTAAATCAACTTTGACTTAAAATATTTTACCCAATTTTAATTAATAATATTACTTGATAAGTGAATGGATAAAAGTTGAGATTAGATTTTAAAGTTTTTAAAAATATTATGCCTTTATTTTAAGCTCAATCATAATTTATCAGCAAGAATGAAAAAGATATTTTAGATCAGTGTGGAGGATTTAACATTTCAAAGTCAATTACATTTAATTCAAAGTACTTTGTAATTATTCTAGTGACGACTATGGTCTAACTGTTGTAAAATTTAATAAAATAACTAATCAATGGGGAGGAGTTGAGATTGTCTAACTGCTATGCAATTTAATAAAATGACCACTCGATGTGGATAAGTTGATATTTAAAGTCAATTGTGTACCTATCCAATAGATGGTGTGATGTAATTCCTATTTCTTCCACTTATTTCCTTGGATTGAAGAATAACAGTCAAAATATTATGAAAATGCCAAGAATGCTTAATCAACATTCAACTGTTTACTCAAGTTTTCTATAAGAAAAAGTTACAATGATGAAATATGGTGTTATGTTATTCTGATGGATGCATGCCATGTGTTACTGGAAAGATCATGACAATTTGACAGGAAAGTAATTCATGATGGAACAAAGAACACGTACACTTTTTGGAAAGGTGGTACAAAAGTAGTTTTGTTACCTCTTACAAAGGAAGAGAAGGGAAAAAACATACTCTACTAAAGAGTTTATCTAAGACATGAGGTGGAAGGTTATTATTATGTATTAGTAGCAAAGAATGAAGAAATAAAAATGGCGCCAATACATACAAAAGTATCAAGAGTGTTGAAATAATATGCCTAATGAGTTACTTGATGGTTTACCACTGAAGAGAGATATTCAATATCACATTGATTTGATAATATGATTAGCTCTACCCAATAAAGAAGCTTATAAGATGAGTCATATAGAACTAAATAAATACGTTACTAAATTACTAAGAAAGAAGGTGATAAAGAAGAGTATGAGTCCATGTGCAACACCATCATTGCTTACTCCAAAGAAAGATGGAGGATGGATAATTCGTGTGGATAGAAGAGTAATTAATAAAATTATAATCAAGTATAGGTTTCCTATACTTTGTTTGGATGATATGATGGATGTGATTATAGGAGCAAAATATTTTATCAATATTGATCTAAGGAATGGTTATTATCAGATTCAAATTTGTGAAAGATATGAGTGGGAAACTATATTCAAAAGTAGGGATGGCTTATATGAGTGGATGGTAAATCCATTTGTATTATCTAATACACCCAACACATTTATGAGGGTGATGAATATAGTGATACAGTAATATATTGGTAATTTTATGGTTCTTTATTTTGATGATATTTTAATATTCTTATAGGCTAAATAAGAACACTTACAACATTTGAGAAATGTACTAGATTTCTTAAGAGAGGAGAAGTTGTATGTAAATTTGAAGAAGTACATGTTTATGTAGAATAGTTTGGTATTTTTGGGATTTGTAGTTTCATCAGATGGAGTGAGAATGGATGAAGAAAAGATAAAAGAAATTTTTGAGTGGCTTATTCTAAAAGGCATTATAGAGGTAATAAGTTTCCATAGTTTAGAAACTTTTTATGGAAAATTTATTAAAACATTTAGTAGTATTGTGGCACCAATAACAGATTGCATGAGAGGGAAGGAATTTGTATGGACTAGAGTAGCCATAGAAAGCTTTGAAATTTTGAATAAGAAGATTATATAAAGACCAATTTTAGCATTATCATATTTTAACAAAGTGTTTTAGGTTGATTGTGATGCTTCTTTTATGAGAATTGGTGTTGTGTTAAGTCAAGAAGGAAAGCCAATATCATATTTCAATAAGAAATTGAATGAGGTAAGAACAAAGTATTCTACCTATGATGATGAACTTGTCAGGATCCCAGAGCCTTTCTATCAAGAACACTCCATTCTTTATCTTGCATATCTGTGGGCTTGCATGAAACCCCACACAACGGTAAGTATAGATCTTTCTGATACAGATAATCCTCTATGTGCATCCTCCATAATTAGTAATTCTTGCCGTTAAACTTCTCCATTCTCAATTTGCTTTCTTCTGCCATTGCTAACTCCCACTCAAACAGAAACCCCTATGAGTGACTTGTAATCAATACACACTAAACAGATCTGAAACCACCTGTTAGTGAACCTGGCTCTGATACCACTGTCTAGGACCCTGCTTAAGACCATATAAGCTCTTCTTCAACCTGCACACAAGGTTCTCCTTACCTTTGACCTCAAACCCTTTCGGCTGTTCCATATAAATTTATTCATCCAAATATCCATGAAGAAACACTATCTTAACATCAAGCTACTCAAGATGCAAATCCTCAATAGCAACTGAAGACAATACAGTCTGAATAGAAGTCATTTTTACTACAAGAGAAAAAATCTCACCAAAATCAATACCTAGTTTTTGTGCAAATCCATTTACTACCAACTTGGCCTTATATCTCATTTGTCCATCCTCTCCTTCCTTTAACCTATAAACCCATCTGTTCTTCAGTGCTCTCTGTCTGGCTGGCAACTCAACCAAATCCCACGTTTGGTTCTTTTCCAAGGAATCAATCTCCTCATTCATGCCAAGCTCCCACTATTTCTGGGTTTCTACCTGCATTACTTCATCAAAACTCTCTGGTTCTCCACTATCAGTGAGCAACAAGTAGAATAATGAAGGGGAATATCTAATTGGAGGTTTACTTACCCTTTTTGACATCCTCAAGGGCATTTGAGACTCATTCACTGCTTGCTGTCTACCCAAATTCTCTGTCAGTGATCGATCTTGGTCATCTCCAGGTCTGTATCTGACCGACATCGATTCCACCTAACCGACCACGGTTCCTTTCTGACTGACATCAGTGTTTTTCAAACTGACGTCAGTTCATGCCTGACCGATGTCGGTTTCTGTGTTATTCTAGAAGTGATTTCTTGCGAGCTCATTTTGGATCACAATCTCATCCAAATCTCCACTGCCCTGCTAAAAAAAAATTAGCTTCTTGAGCTGATCACTGTACATCACTTTATCATTAAAAACAACATCACGGCTTCTAATTATTTTGTGAGTTTCTAAATTCCATAATCAGAATCCGAAATCTCCAAAGCCATAACCAATAAACGTGCACCTCATAGACTTAGCATCCAGCTTCTTTCTATTTTCCTTATCAACGTGCACAAAAGCTTCAGAGCCAAAAACTTTGAGAAATGAAAGATCTACTTTTTTACCTGTCTAGGCCTCTTCTGGAATTCCACCATCCAGTGCAGTGCAAGGTCCTCTGTTAATCAGGTAAACTGCAATATCTACAGCTTCTGCCCAAAACTGTAAGGGCAACCCAGCATGTAACCTCATACTCTATGCATGCTCCAATATTATTCTATTCATCCTTTTAGCAACTCCATTTTGCTGAGGTGTCCTTGGAATCATCCTTTGCCTGCGTATTCCATTCATAGAAGAGTAACTTTCAAACTTATTGCTGCAGTACTCACCACCATTGTCAGATCTAAGGCACTTCAATCTCATACCTGTTTCATTCTCAACTAAAGCTTTCTATTTCTTAAATGTGTCAAATACATCAAATTTCTTCCTTATACAATAGATCCATAAGGTTGAGCCTAGCATCTTCTGTGATTTCCAACTTGTCACAGGTAAAGACAACTGTAGAGTTGATGGATACTTTGGCAAATTTATATGAAAAGCTCTCAGCTTCAAATAAGGTATATCTCATGAAGCAACTATTTAATTTGTAAATGCAGGAAGGTGGATCTGTCTTGTCAGGATCCCAGAGCCTTTCTATCAAGAACATTCCATTCTTCATCTTGCATATCTGTGGGCTTGCATGAAACCCCACCCAACAGTAAGTACAAATCTTTCTAATATAGATAATCCTCTATCTGTATCCTCCATAATTGGTAATTCTTGCCGTTAAACTTCTCCATTCTCAGTTTGCTTTCTTCTGCCATTGCTAAATCCCACTCAAATAGAAACCCCTATGAGTGACCTATAATCAATATGCACTAAATAGATCTAAAACCACCTGTTAGTGAACCTGGCTCTGATACCACTTGTCAGGATCTAGACAAGAACAATTGATTACCTCTGCAAGCAACTAAACATGGAATTAAACCAGAATTGAAAGCAACTAGAAATCAAAATCAGCAAAGAATCAAAGATACAAGAAACCAATGAAAACTTGTATTAAACTCTTGGAAATACAATTGAAGAAATCTCTCTTCTTCCACACCTCTCTCAGATGTATAGATCTCTTTCCCTCAAGAGTTCTCTCTCACAAAATTACAAACACAATTAAGCTACTTGAATTGTTCACCCTTTTCTGATACAGAATTCATTCATTCATACTTACAAGCTATGAAGATATATCTCTATTATATAGACTTAGGGATCATGAGCAATGCAATTACAACCATTAGATACACCTCTTGATCAAAGGCTTAAAATAGTCCTGGTAAAGATAGAGATGTGGACTCAACACTAACAGTTTAACTTATCATGCAAACAATCTGTTCATTTCATGAAAATAGAATTTTAAACACACAGGTAACCAACATCAGTCCCTTCTAGTCTGCACATGACCGACGTCGGCCGATCCATAACCGATGCTGGCAGCCTCTAGTCGATCCCTGACCGACGTCAGTGACTGTGTAAACACAGCAACCTTCAGCGTTCGCTCATTGGTGAAGCTTTTAGCTCCACACCTTAACAAAACTTTATGGAATTGTACAAGCATTAAGATATTTGAGGCATTACCTAGTGCCTAAGGAGTTTATCTTATTTTCAGATCATGAGGCTTTGAAGTATGTGAATACACAAAATAAGTTTAATAGTAGGCATGCAATGTGGGTATCTTTCTTTCAAATATATACTTTTGTGTTGAAACATAAATTAAAAAAATTGAATCATATAGCTAATGCATTGAGTAGGAGAGTATCATTATTAACTACTATGATGAGTGAAGTAGTTGGATTTGAAGCTATTAAATAATTATATGATATTGATCTATATTTTGGAAAGATAGTTGAGAAGTACAGGAATCCATTAACTGGTGGGACATATATTATTCATAGTGAGCATCTTATATAAGAAGGTTATGTCTTCAAAGGGAAGTAATTATGCATTCTAGTTGGGTTTCTCTGAGACAATATAATAATAGAATTACATAGTGGTTGTTTGGCTAGACATTTTGATAAGACAAAGACAATAGCTTTGGTGAAGGGAAAATATTTTTAGCCAAAGATGAAAATAGATTTGACAAAGTATGTTTCAAGGTGTAGGATATGTTAGGTGACTAAAGGATATGCACAAAATATTGGATTATACATGTTATTACCATTTTTAAGAGAACCATGGATAGATTTGAGTATGAATTTTGTGTTAGGATTACCAAACATATAAAGATAATGACTCAATTTTTGTTATTAAAGACATATTTTATAAAAAGGTTTATTTCATTGTATGTAAGAAAAACAATGATGCCAGTAGAGTTACAGAATTATTTGTTAAAGATATTATGAGATTGTATGGTGTTCTAAAAACTATTACTTCAGATAGGGACATGAAATTTATAAGTCATTTTTGGAGGACTTCATGGAAGAATATGGGTACTAAGTTATAATTCAGTAGTGTATATCACCCATAAAAAAGTGGATCAATAGAAGTTATGAATAAGATCTAGGAAAATTATTGAGATACATAGTGGGAGAGAAGCCTAAGCAATGGGACTTGGATTTACCACAAGCTGAGTTTACATATAATAGTTCAGTGAATAGATCAAAAGGAAAGTCACCATTTCAAATGGTTTATGGTATAAATCCTATGGGTATTTTATATTTGGTATAATTTTCAATTACAGATCAAATTAGTGCTGATGCAGAAGCATTTACAAAGCATATGCAATAGTTACAAGGAGTAAAAATAAAGTTACAAGAAAGTAATGAAAAATATAAAACATCAATAGATATCATAATAAGATCCAAGGTATTTGAAGGAGAGTTGGTCATGGTTTATTTGAGAAAATAAAGATTTTCAAAAAGAATGTACAACAATTTGAAGTACAAGAAAATTGGTCCATGCAAAATTGTAAAGAAAATCAATGATGATGTTTATGAAGTGAGTTTACCATAGAATTTTTATATCTCTCAATTATTTAGCATTTTAGATTTAATTATATTCTATGGATAAGATGATGAATGTGATGAAGATGAATAAGTAAATTGGTAGCAACATGTTCCAAAGAAGAAGGAAAAAATAGTGCAGATTTTGGATATGAAGACAGTGAGCACAAGGCAAGGGAATTATAACAAGTATTTGGTATAGTGGGAAGGATTATAGCAAGAAGATAGCACTTGGATTACAGAATGGGATTTTAAAAAAATTGACAAATAAAAATGGCAATAGTACAATCAGGGCAACTCGTAGAAGCTAAGTTATTTTCAATCAGAGGAGAATGATGAAGAAACAGGTCAATTTTTCAGAGGCCGTAACTTTTGACCTGTAGCTCTGTTTGAGATATTCTACATGCCAAATGACCATCTTAATAATTTTATCTGAAGATCTAATGTTTAAAATATTTTTCATAGGTCGTATGTGATCATTTGAGGGTCCAAAATTATCATGTAATGATTTTTTCTAGAATTTTTTATTTTTAACAATTATATATTTTTAAGACTAGGCATCAACTTCAGTTGAATTCTATCTCATAGGATAATTTTAGCGTTTAATTTATTTCATGATATTTTTAGAGCTGTGCGCACTTGCATGTAAAACTTACTAAAAATAGAAGCTACTAAAAATAGAAGTTTTGTTTAGATTTTTTTTTTGAATTTTTGAATGTCAACTCTAATTCTGAGTTGAGACTTATTTAACTATGGTTCAGAATTCTAATTATTTCAAGTCATTCAATACAAATAAATTCTAAGTATTGTTTCAAATCTGGCTTATTAGTAATTTTATTGTCTTGATAGTTTTTGGGCTCATTAAAATAAATGATCAAATGATCATTGAAAAGATCCTTAGGAATTTTCCTATAAGATATGATTCAATTGTCATAGATATTGAGGAGGCTAGAGACCTCTCAAGAATGACAGTGGATGATTCGATGGGTTCTTTTAAACCATGAACACTATTTAAATATATCTAGACCTTTTTCCCTAGAGAAAACATTTAAGGCCCAGGGCAACTTCAGAGGCAGGGGGAGAGGAAGAGAAAATAGAGGAAGAAGCTTCAGAGGTAGAGGAAGAGAAAGGAGCTACTATGTTAGATGAAATTTAGACAGTCAGGAAGGAGTAAGCAACTCTGAACTAAATTTTCAAGACAAAAAAAGAATAATACTTCAAATCAAAGGTATGATAAAAGTAATATTCATGTGTTATTGTTAGAAGTATGGTCACTTTTCCAGTCAATGTAAAAAGAGGAAATATAACCAATCAAGACAAAATTCACATGTAGACACTGAGAATGTAAGTGAACCTGAACATTTTCCAAACATGTTCATTCTATGCAATGTTATTAGTAGAGCAGTGTTGAGGTATGGTATTTGTATAGTGCATGTAGTAACCACATGAGTGGTAATGAAAATATATTTTCCTCTATTGATAAAAAATATTCAATTATACATTAATATGGGGAATAATGAAAGAGTTCTTATTATTGGCAAAGGAACTATCATTAGCTGCACCAAGCAAGGCAATAGGAGAGCAATCCAAGATGTTTATTATTCTCCAAATTTGAAGCATAATTTGTTGAGTATTGGACAGCTGGTCCAAAATGGATATAGATTTATGATGGAGAATGGAGAGTGAAAAATATTTGACAATGAAGGAAGCAAGAACATTATAGCTATGGTTTAGATGATAAGAGACCGAATGTTTCCTATCAAGATGCAAATTGATCCTCTCAGAAGTAATACATCAAACAACCTTCAAGATGATCATGAAAAACACATCTAGACCTTGACATTTGAGGTATGGGAATTTAAGATTTTTTAAATTAGATCTTTAATCTAAGAAGAATATGGTTATAGGTCTACAAAGGATAATAGAACTTAAAATAAAATGTGAGTCCTACATACCAGGGAAATACAATAAGTATCCTTCTCAATTAGATATGTCTATAAGGGCAAAAGCACCTTTAAAATGGTGCACTTAGATTTGTGTGTCCCAATGAAAACTCTCACCCACTCTAAGAATGCATATTTTTTGACTTTCATAGATGATTATAGTAAGCAAATTTGGATTTATTTCTTAAAGAATAAGTCTGAAACTTTTGATAAATTCAGATGGTTTAAGGCATTGGTTGAAAAATAGAGTGGATATTTCATTAAGTCCCTAAGATCAGATAGAGGGGGAGAGTATGTTTCTAATGAATTATTAATTTTTTTCAAGAATGAAAGAATTGAAAAGTAGTTCACATCTAGAGACACTCCACAGCAAAATGGAGTGGTGAAAAGGAAAAGTAAGACCATCCAAGAGATGGTCGCAAGCATGTTGAAAGCCAAGGGATTTTCAAAAGAATATTAGGGTCAAGCTATAGTAAAAATAGTATATTTACTGAATAAGTGTCCCACAAAGATTGTTTAAAATATGACTCCATAAGAAGGTATAGTATTGAGCATCTAATAATATTTGGGTGTGTGGTATATGCACATATGGAAAAGGAAAAGAGGCATAAATTTTATGATAAAGGAGAAAAGTGTATATTCATTAGATATTGTGAAGACACTAAAACATACAAATTGTTCAACCCTATTATAAATAAGGTTGTGATTAGCAAGGATGTTGAATTCATTGAAAATAAATCATGAGATGGAACTATTGATATGGCATCGGGTATCTTAGAATCGACACTTATAGATGATGAAAATGAAGATGCTCAAATTGAACAAGTCATAGATCAGAAGGTAAATCATCAACAACACCTCCATCACCTTCACAACATGCTCCCAAATCAAGAAACTCTAGTAGTAGTTCAGATCCAACTCTTGCTTCTTTTATGCCTATAAAGGCAAGGAGCTTGAGGGAGATATTTGATGGCTCAAGGTATGATGATGAAAACTTAAATTTTGATTTATTTTCTCTTGATGAACCTACATGTTTTGAAGAAGTAGTGAAATAAGAAAAATTGTGTAAAGTCGTGAATGAATAAATAAATGAAATAGAAAGAGACAAGACATGGGAGTTAGCTTATTTACCTAAGGGTAAATAAGTAATTAAAGTGAAGTGGGTCTATAAGGCCAAGAGTATAATAGAAGGCAAAATTGATAGGTGCAAAGTAAGATTGGTTGTTAATGGATACAAATAACAACCTAGTAGAGACTATGATGAGACATATGCTCCCGTTACAAGAATGAAAACTGTGCACATTATCTTAGCAATAGATACCCAGCACAAGTGGATGGTATATCAAATAGATGTGAAATCCATCATCCTAAATAGAGTAATTAAAGAAGAATTATATGTTTATTGACCACCTAGATATGAAGTACCAAGAAAATAAAATAAGCTATATAGGCTCAATAAAGCTCTCTATGGGCTTAAGCAAGCACCAAGGACTTGGTATAGTAGAATTGATTCATACTTCACTACCAATGGTTTTAGCAAAAGTAGTAGTGAGCCTATACTTTACATCAAGGAGAGCCATGATAAGATTTTGATTGTTGTGTTATATGTAGATGATTTAATCCTCACATGAAATGATGATGTTTTTATTGGTGAGTTCAAGGAAGTAATGAAAAAGGAATTTGAAATGACAGACTTAGGTTTTTTAAGATATTTTTTTGGTATATAAGTACATCAAATGGATCATGGCATATTCATCTCTCAGTCTAAGTATGTTTCACAAATCTTAAAGAGATTCAAAATGTTGAACAACAAGCGTGCACTAACACCAACCACTACGGGTCTCAAGTTGAGTAAGGAAGATTGCAGCAATGAGGTGAATTCAACATTATAAAAGAGAATGGTAGGTAGCCTCATGTATTTGACAACATCTAGACCTGATATAGTGTATGCCGTATGTTTGATATATAGATTTATGGAAAGACCTAAGGATACACATTGGCAAGTAGGTAACAGAATTATAAGATATGTGAATGGAACCAAGAACTATGGCATTCTTTATACTACATCAAGTGATTTGGATCTAGTTAGCTATATAGGTAATGATTAGGTAGGGAGTGTAGATGATAGGAAAAACACATCTGGTTATGTCTTTCACACAAATTCAAGAGCCATTTCTTGGGCATCCAAGAAGCAACCTATAGATTTTCTTTCCACAACAGAAGATGAATACATTGTAGCAAAGCCCCAATATTCATCTCATAAAGAGACAAAAAAATAATATGTTTTTCTTTGCTTGGTGGCGTGGACACGTGAGGGGTTTAAACTTTGAAGGTAGACAGATTATGGCAACATTCGAGAATAGCTTCACTATCAACACATATTATTGTAATGGGAGTGTTTGAAAAAATTGTTTAAAATTATCCTCGGGACCAACTGACCAGGGTTGTTGCACCGGGTTTAATTTTGGTGCATCTCTGTGAAAATGGTGGAAGGAAGCTTTGCACACTATGAACATAGTGGCAAAAGCTTCAAAACAATGTAGAAAAAAGCCTTTGTAGATTTCCCAACATTCAATTTGTGCTACAAAGATTACCATTAACAAACCTTTGTGTGTGATAATCTTTGTTGAATCATTTTCATTGAGATACTTCCCTTTTTTTAACACTTAAAAATCATATACATTTTCTGCGATTGAAATTTTTGGCTGGATTTTGGAAATTTAATAATTGAATATACACTACTAATCATAATTTATATAATATTAATATTTATAAATTACTATTATTATATTATATTAATTTTATATATTAAATAATATAAAAATATCTAAAATAATATATAGAATTTTTATATTATTATTTAAAAAATTAAAATTTGTATAATAATACAATAAAATATTATCATATATTAAATATATTTATATTATATTATCATTTTTTATATATTAATATTTTAAATATAATTTTATTTATACATATAATTTAATATTATGTATTATACATAAATTATATATATTAGATAACATAAAAATATGTATAAAAATATATATAATTTTAATATTATTATTTAAAGAACTAAAAACTATATAATAATATAATAAAATATTATCATATGATTGAATATATTTATATTATATATTTTTTTTATATTACTATTTTAAAATAATAATAATAATAATTATTATTATTATTATTATTATTATTATTATTATTATTATTATTATTATTATTATTATTATTATTATTATAATATTATGTGTGTGTGTTGTTTTTTTTAAAATTCAATATTAAAATGTTTAATATAATAAAATATAATAAGATAATAAAAAATATGAAATTATAGTATAATATAATATATAAATAAATTATATAAAATAATTTAAAAAAATAGTATAATTAAATATATAAAATATTGTTTATATATATATATATATATATATATATATATATATATATATATATATATAATCCCATTTTTATTATATAAATAATTATTTTAATATTGATATAATATTTTAAAAATATTTTAAAACATAAAATATATATAATAAGTCAAAAATATATTGAAGATTAAAACATATATTATAATATAATATATATTATAATATCTTACAATTAAAAATATAATATTAAAATAAAAATATATTATATAATATAATATATTAAAATAAAACATTTAGTAGATATAATTAAGTTAAAAACCAGTCAATGGGGAGGAGTTGAGATGGTTTAGATAACCAGTCAATGGGGAGGAGTTGAGGTAGTTTAGAAAACCAGTCAATGGGACAACTGCTAGTAAATAACCAGTCAATGGGGAGGAGTTGAGATAGTTTAGTTGCTGCACAATTTAATAAAATAACCACTCAACGTGGAGAAGTTGAGATTTAAATTCAATTGCGTCCCTGTCCAACTGAGGTGCTATGCAAGTCCTATTTCTTCCACTTGTTTCCTTGGATTGGAAAATAACAGCCTGAACATTATGGAAATGGCCAAGGATGATTTATTAGCATTCCACTGTCTGCAATATTTTCTTTTAGCTCTTACTATGCTGATTTTACTGCAGAATTGTTATTCGTTAGGAATTGCCGAGGGAGATGTGCTTCCTCTGGGAGCCTCACTCACCGGAAATCAAACTATAATTTCACAGAATGGAACCTTTTAATTTTTTCTGTACCAATGGAACCAATAACTGGTATCTTGGCAGCTGGTATGCCCAAATCTCTTACAAGACCGTCGTTTGGGTGGCTAACAGAAAGATTCCCGTCAGAAACACGCCTGGCATTTTCAAGCTGTCCACAGATGGTTATCTCAGTGTCTGGCTTAGAAGGACAAGCGGTTTGGTCGAGTGATAAGAGCCAGCAATCTAAAGCCTCCAGGGCTTTGATATTGGAATCCGGTAATTTCGTTGTCTTAGGCACTCGAAACACTTCTGAGATTGTTTGGGAGAGTTTCAGACATCCAGGAGATACATGGTTGCCTGGGATGAAATTGTGGCAAGATATGATCCTAATTTTTTTGAAAAGTTCGAAAGATTCAGCACCTGGACCTTTCATTTATGAAAAAGATCCATCCTCAGGAAAGACAGACTTGCACTTGCGCCATAAAAACGGTGTTTCTTATTGGACAACTGGAGAGTGGACTGGTAATGATTACACCAATATCCAAGGGAACAACGATTTCACCCATATTTGGCAGGTTATTCAAATTACAAATCACAAAGAATGAAGATGTCAATAGTAGCATCAAAAGTAATCAAGGCCAAGGTAGAAGTCAAAATCAGAGTTACTCAAGAGGAAATAGAGGCAGAGGTGGTTTCCGAGGAAGAGGTAGAGGTCAATTTGATAAAAGAAATATCTAATGTTATCATTGTAATAGGTATGGCCACTTTAATTACAAGTGTTGATTAAAAGAAGGTAATAATGATATAAAAGTGTTCATTATGCTCGAGAAGGTGATGAGAATCCTCCAAATAATTTATTTTTATCTTATGACAAAGCTGAAAATATTTCTAAAGATGTTTGGTATTTAGATTCGGGATGTTCTAACCACATGTCAGAGAATCAAAAAAGTTTTTTCTATAATGGATGAAAGTTTTAAATCCAAGATCAAACTTGGTGATGACAAATCATTGGAGGTTGCTGCAAAAGGAGCTATGGAATTCCATATGAAAGAAGGTATGAAGAGTGTTAAAAACATTTATTACACTCCAAAGTTAAAGCATAATTTGTTGAGTGTTGAATAAGTATGTGAGAAGAATTATAAAGTTGTATTTAGAAATCAATAATGTATAATTTATTATAAGAATCAAGGAAATAGGGTGGTAACATGTGTACTTATGAAAAAGAATAGGATGTTCCCATTGAAGTTTGGTGAACATAACAGGAGCCTTGTCAATATAGCATATGAGGATACAAGTTAGTTGTGGCATCTCAGGTATGGGCATTTAAATTTTTATAGTTTGAAGATTCTAACATCAAAAGCATTAGTTTTTCATTTGCCTAAGGTTGAAGAGCACAAGGAAGTTTGTGAAGGATGTGCTAAAAAAAACATGCAAGAGAGAAATTTTCAAAAGACAATGCATGGAGGGCTCATTATCCACTCTAGTTAGTTCATTCAAACATTTGGGGTCCTATGTAGACAAAGAGTTTGGGTAAGTCATCATATTTCATTACTTTTATTGATGATTACTCACGACAATGTTGGGTTTATTTTTTGATGACCAAAGGTGAAGCTCTTGAGACATTCAAGAGGTTTAGAGCCCTTGTAGAAAATGACAAAAGATGTAAAATCAAATGCTTAAGGACTGATCATGGAGGAGAATTTTATTCAAAAGCTTTTCAAGATTATTGTGATATGCATGGCATCAGAAGATAACTCACCACTACATACACACCTCAACAAAATGGTGTCGCTGAAAAGAAGAATCATACAGTGGTGGAGATGGCATGGAGCATGCTACAAACAAAGCGATTAAGCAATTTTTTTTGGGGAGATGCAGTTGCTACAGTATTATATATTCTCAATCGGAGTCCCACTAGTGCACTTGACAGGATGACTCTATATAAAGCCTGGTATGAAAAAAATCTAAATGTTAATTACTTCAAAGTTTTTGGTTGCTTAGCCTATGTTCATATCCCTAATCAAAAGAGGCAAAAGCTAGATCCCAAAAGTGAGTCATGTATTTTTTTTGGATATAGTGAGGAAAGTAAGGCTTACAAGTTATATAATCCTCTCACTAATAAGCTTATTGTGTCAAGAGATGTGATTTTTGATAAGGAGGAATTTATAGTCATCAAAAAGGCCATATGGAGAAGTCAAAATCTGTTTTAAAAGAAGTTATTATGGATGATATTGATTGTGGGCAGTCCACTAATATTTTGTTTCAAGTGCTACTAATCCACCAAGTAACCCCTCATTTAATTGTTCAATTCCAAGTGTAATTCCAGATTCAAGTCCTAATTTTACAAGGAAGGTAAGAAGATTGAGTGAAATTTATCAAAGGAGTTCAAATCAAGCACATGAAGAAAATCCAAGAGGTGAGACACTGAATTTTGCTTTACTTATCAAAGCTGACTTTGAACCTTCATGTTTTGAAAATGCATATACTAATGAGGTTTGGATGCAATCAATGCAAGAAGAGATGGATTCTATTCACAGGGATGACACTTGAGATCTTACAAAGCTTCCACATGACAAGAAGAATATTGGCACCAAATGGGTCTACAAGACTAAGTGTAACAATGATGGAAGTGTTGAAAGGCATAAGGCGAGATTAGTTGCTAAAAGTTTCACACAAAAGTATGGCATTGATTATGAAAAGACATTTGCACCAGTAGCAAGATAAGAGATCATTAGAATGTTGATTTCATTAGCACCTCAAAAGAATTAGAACATCCATCATATGGATGTGAAAAGTGCATTCTTGAATGGATACTTAGAAGAAGTATATGTGGAACAGCCACAAGGTTTTGAAGTGCAAGGGAGAAAAAATCATGTCTACAAGTTGAAGAAGGCTTTGTATGGTCTCAAACAAGCACCAAGAGCATGGTATGCTAGGATTGATGGATACTTTCAAGAGAATGGCTTTCAAAGAAGTAAGAGTGAACCTACCTTTTACTACAAACAAGAAGGTAATGATATTCTAATTGTAAGTTTGTATTTTGATGACTTGTTGTATATGGGTAGTAGTTCTATGATGAAGGATGAATTCAAAGCTTTCATGATGAATGAATTTGAGATGAAAGATTTAGGCCTCATGAAATATTTTTTAGGAATGGAGGTTTATCAAAGTGAGAATAAAATTTTCATTTGTCAAACAAAGTATGCTAAAGATATGTTGAAGAAATTTGATATGGTTGCTTATAAACCAGTCTCCACTCCAGTTGCTCATGGAGTTGCGTTGTTTAAAGATGATGGTGCTAAAAGAGTTGATGAGACAGCTTATAGAAGTATTGTCGAAAGCTTAATGTTTCTAACTCATACAAGCCCTGATATTGCTTATTTAGTTTCACTTATTTCAAGGTACATGACAGAGCCATCAGAAATACATATGAAGGCAGCCAAGAGAATTTTGAGGTATGTGCAAGGCACTTTAGATTTTGGTATTCATTACTACACTTCTAAAATGTTCAATCTTATTGGTTTTAGTGATTCGGATTGGGGAGATAGTTTGGATGACCGAAAGTCAACATCTGGGAATTATTTTTTCTTTGGTTCCGGTTTGATTACTTGGAGCTCAAAGAAGTAAAGTATAGTTGTCCTTTCTTCTCCAGAAGCAGAGTATGTTGCAGTCACTTCAACAGGTACACAAGCATTATGGCTTAGAAAACTTCTTGAAGAAATTGGAGAGATTCAAGTTCAGCCCACAATTATTTTTTGTTATTTTATTAGCGCTAATAAATTGGCCAAGAATCCAGACCCTCACAGTAGAACAAAGCATTTTGATTTAAAGCATCATTTTATCTGAGATTTAGTGCAAATGAAGGTAGTAGAATTGAAATACATCAACACTAAAGAATAGTTGATAGATATCTTCAAGAAAGCAGTTGCAACAGATCAATTTTTGACACTCAGAGATCAGATTGTGAGCCCTCTTAGAATCAAGAGGGAGTATGTTGATAACTAATGCATGTTATCCTCACTGATGCATGCTTTCCTCACCACATGCCCTCATCTCTTGACTGCAATCCTCATCAACGCATGGGATTCTTCTATGTACAGTTTGTCTTTTTAATTCCATTGTTAAACATTGTTTTAACTGAACTGCAGTGTTTTAGCGCAGCCAATAATGCATGAAGAAATGCATGTTTAGTGATATAGTATTTTAGTCTATTTTTATGCACAGCGATAGATCTCTTTTTTGTAACTCCTTTTTTTTATATAGACATGAATAAAGCACAGATTAATAGGCTGCAAAAATACAAAATTTTGTATTAACGTTGTGCTCTTTTTTTTGTCTGAGTTAATTCTTTCTGCTGTTATTATTAATTAGTTTGTTAGTTTGGTTGGGTCTGGATAAAATTTACAGATATGAGTGCAGAGTGTATGGTGTATGGGGGGCTTATGGAGTGTGCAACACTAACAATTTCTTCCAATCTTGCAGCTGTCTGCAAGGCTTCCGCCCCCAAAACGATAGTGCGTTGAATTCAGACGAGTGGTCGTCAAGCGGTTGTGTTCGGCGTAAGCCATTAATCTGCTCTGTTGCAAATGGCACCACCGATGGTTTCCTGCAAGTCAGGGACAAGTCTTTGTCGTCTGAAAAAGCTGTGGAATTTAGCCAAGAGTCAAGTCTACAAGGATGCAGAACTGCTTGTGTCAACAATTACTCCTGCACTGCTTTTGCTATCACTAATTCTGATCCTCCAATTTATAGATTGTGGTTTGGTGATTTGTTAAACATGCGCGATACTTCTTACGGCCAGCCCTTCTTCATTCGATTGGCTGCTTCCGATTTGTTACAGTCGTCATCGAACGTCAGGAGAAGAGGTAGAGTCCTTGCCCTGTCCATTTCGTTTACTATGGGTGTTTTTGTTTTGGCTTTCTTGTTTGCAATGTTCATTCAGCGTAGGCTGAGAACATTGCTTCAAAAATACAAAGAGGATGGCATGCCAGCATCGCTCAGAACATACCCTTACAAAGAGCTGAAAACTGCCACCAACAATTTCACCCACAAGCTGGGGAGCGGAGTATTCGGCTCAGTATTCAAAGGATTTCTTTCCAACAGTACACTTGTGGCTGTCAAAAAATTAGACAGCTCTATAGGAGGAGAGAAACAATTACGTACAGAAATAAGCACCATTGGAAACATACAGCATATCAATTTAGTCAGGCTCACGGGATTTTGCACAAAGGGACCTCAAAGATTACTTGTTTATGAGTACATGCCCAACGGTTCCCTGAATTCCTTCCTATCCAGCAACCCTGAAGGAGTAAGGATGGTGTTGGACTGGAAGACCAGATTAAATATAGCTTTAGGCACTGCAAGAGGTTTACTTTACCTCCACGAAGATTGCAGAGATCGCATTATACACTGTGATATCAAACCAGATAACATTTTTCTGGATGGCAATTCTCTCCAAAATTGGCTGATTTTGGGTTTGCAAAGCTTGTTGGTAGAAATTTTACCAGGGTGTTGACGACTACAAGAGGAACAAGAGGTTATTTGGCTCCAGAGTGGATCTCCGGCCTTCCAATCACTCCAAAAGTAGACGTATACAGTTTCGGCATGACTTCACTGGAAATAATATCAGGGCGAAGAAATCTGGACCTGAGCATGCAAGAATCTAAATACTACTTTCCTACGTGGGCTGCAACTCAAATTGAAAAGGGAAACATGATGGGCCTTGTGGACGAAAGAATTGGAAATAATTCAAATGTTGAAGAGGTGAGAAGAGCAGTCGTGGTAAGCATTTTGTGCATTTAAGACGATGAGAATGTGAGACCAAGCATGGCAGAAGTTGTTCTGATGCTGGAAGGGAAAATAGAGGCTGATACAAAACAAATTGAGAGATCTGTTAAGGTGCTTGTGGACGAACACATACATAATGATGATAAATCAAATTGAGATGATGTTATGTATTAGATCTTAGAGAGTAAAATAGTGGTCTTCTTTGTATATGTTCATTGTAATGAACCTTTATATATAAGGGGAAGGGAAGAATTGAGATCGATAATATTCACTTATTTCTTTTAGAAGTTCATTCATTCGACATTTTTCATGTGTTTAGTATTTAGAGAGATTTGTAACTTAATGGATAATATAATAAATCATCATTTTTATCAGTTGAATTATAACTTTTTTAACAACTTTTAGTTTTTAGATTAGCTAATAGAAACAATTAAAGGTTTAATCATAGTGAGACCAGTCTTTTAAATTAGATATCTTAGACGCTGCATGATCAAAATCATTACACCACAATTACTTTTTTTATAAACTTCATTTATGAAATTTTAGTGATATTTTTGTGCCTTTTGACTTGTAATTAGTATCGATACTTTATTCATTAACATGAATATTAATTGTTCCCAAGAACTTTTGATTTGAATAACTTATTTTTAATTTATGTATTTACATAAAATATATAATAATATTCATAGAAATGAATTGTAACTATGGCAAATCAAAAGTAACTTAATATTAAAGTAGACCAATAAAACTAATGCAAGCAATAATAAATAGAACTAGATAAGACAAGGTTTACAAATCGGGTTGGTTTGAGATAATGTTAGAGACAATACTTAAACAAATTGTTTTAAATTGAAAAATATATATATATATATATATATATATATATATATATATATATATATATATATATATATATATATATATGTTGTCTCAATGTGTATGTCTATGATTATTGTTTCAAATAATCGTCTCATCACAGATAATATATAATACTACTTATTTTGTCTCTCGAAAAACAAAATCATTTTTGTCTCTTGAGAGATAATATCATTTTATCTCTCTAGAGACGATATAAAATACTATTTTTTTATCTCTCAAGAGATAATATCATTTTAATCCCAACTATTATACCTCAAGAGACAAAATGAATTTAATGAATTAAAAAAAAAAAAAAAAAATCTAGTGCAACCAATAGATAAATATCATCAATGACACCAAAACAATTTGTGTGGAATATTGTGCCCACAATTTGTGGGTCTACAAGAATTTTATTATATAAAAAAAAAACAAATTGAAAAAAGTGCCTAAATGTTGTTAACTCTTAACATAGAATTATACAAGGATGAATTTCAATATATTTATGTAAAATTCATTCCTAAAAATATGTGATTCATCTGGGCACTCCATGATCCTCAAAGTTTTTAAATCTTATTGTACCAATTTTTCATGTTATTATTTCTCCTAAGTGTAAGTAAAAAAGATTACTCTTCTTCCTTTATTGATCCTTGTTCAGACTTGTTTCCATCAAATATGATATTAAACATAGGGTTTACAACATTGACAAGAGCCACACATTTGACACTTTCCATCTAAACAAGAGACTATTAAAAAATAATAGGGCACAAAAAGATGTCAACAAATTGAACAAAATAATACAAAAAAACAACTACCATGAATATTATAGATATTTGAGTTTGCTTAGAGATTTACCAGCTAATACCTTTTTATATCGCTACCACTAACACTCAAACAAATTTGAAGTAAATTATAAAATATCTTGTAATCAATTAGGTAGTTCTTGTAAGTTAAAAATGACTTTGCACAGTTGTCTATCTCTAGACATTGTTATAACAAATAAAATAAAATAAATGTCATGTTTACACCCATGTGAATTACAAAGAATGTTAGTATTATAGGACTGGGAGGAAAGGTAGCTTGGAAATACTTGATAAGACTTCCTAGAGACTTATAGCCTAGTGTTTGCTTCCAGATTAGGAAATCATTTGATGACATATTTGTATATTTTTTTGAATTTTATGTATTGACTTGAATCAGGCCTTTGTAAAATTTAATTCATTAATAATACACCTAAACTACATGAGATTTAAAATTTTGGAACTGGCAAACCACTCAAAATAGAATTAAAACACATAGATCATAACAACCAAGTATAATTTACAAGCACAAACTAAAACATCTTCTATTATCATTCAATGGATGAATTTAGGATATTACAGTTATCTCAAAATTAACAAAGTTATTAAGAGTTTTTAGTGCTCAAACAATGAAATAATGTTAATGGTCATTCTAAGGCCCATGCACATTCCTTATCATTATTTACCACTAGAGTTGTCATTGTTTATGGCTACCATACATGGCTCAACATTCACCTTAACTCAATCTACCAATTATGGCTAGGATGCAGCTTGTGCATACATAATTCATAGAAATTGTATATATTTATATTGCTCATTAGAAAAATGTATATGTAGTTAGATATTTTAGAAAGTCCTAGAAAAAGCTAGAAGTTCTCTATGAGAGAGTAAATGAAATAAAGTTATAATTGTCCATAGCATATCCTCCATATATTACAGGATCAAAAAATAAAATAATGAGAAGTAAATGCTAACAACACTAATTACAATCCAGATGACTTTCTTAGGTTGACACTTTAGGTTAGGTGTCACCAACATTCTACCCTTAAGCTAAATTACCTGCATATTGAGTTGAATCGCTCCTTACTTATCCTATCACTGGTCCCCAATTAGCTTTGAATGATCAAACTAAGACACTTTTTCAATATTTTAAGAAGATAACTTCAAACACAAAACACTTACAGCCTTGCCATACAAACCTTCTTTTACTGGAATACATGCACAAAATATTCAAAAACTAAAAACTTCACATTTACACATTTTTAGAGCTATAGTGCTCAATTTTTACAAAGCATTTAAGACATTCATTTATAAACAAATTGATCAACACTACGAGCTCCTTTTTTAATATAAAGATAAAGAACTCAGACTGTGCCATCATTTTATGGACTTGATTCTTTAATAGGGTAAATGCCTCTAATTTATTTGGCTACATTGCCTTTACATGAGCTCCTTTGTTCACAAATAGTTTTAACAACTTCAGTTTCAAATATTCTATTATCTCCTTTTATTGAAATTGCCTCTTCATTCTATAACGGTCTTCAACAAACCTTTCTATTACTTCTATTTCTTTGAAACAACTTGAATTTTTCTTGGTTTATTTATCTTGCAAGCAGACTTTGGTCTGGGTGGTGCGTTGACCTCTTTTCTTTGGTTTAGACCACCATCAATCTTTAAACATTGTATAAAAATAGATTCTCAAGGCTTCATCCCTTTGAGCAAACATTGGTCAAATATACTTTGATCAATACCATGAACTAGTTGGAATGCTCAACTTGGGTTTAACACTTGTAGTTGAAAGATTCAATTTTAAAAAGACTCGACTTAACCCCACTTCTAGTTTTGATAGACAAAGACTGGTAATAAACAAGAAATCCTACCTATGACAAACACAAATTAGGCTAACACTACTGATGGCCAAGAGATATGGCTCTTTCTTATTTGGCTTATGAACACAGGGTCAAAATACATTGCACATTGAAATAATTGTTAATAGGGAAGCTAATATATTCACACAAGCTTAAATAGACAATTGAGAAACCTTTGGCTCTGATACCAATTTGATAGTTTTAAACCTTAGAACAATAGAGTAAACAAGTAGATAAACATATCAACAAACAACCAAAACAATTACTAAATAATTATCTTATATTATTCTAATGCCAAATGAGCTACAAATTTGTTATTGTTTATGCCATCACAGTTACACTTCTCTCAATCATTCATTTATATCTTACATTCAAAACAAAATAGAATATATCATTTTTTTATACAAAATGTCAAAGCTTCATTTCTTTTATTTTTCCTTCATACCAAAAATAGAGCATATCATAAACTTATATATATATATATATATATATATAGTTGCCTTCACTGGAAGAATCTTGAAGCAACTCGAAAGAGAGAGAAAGAAAACATTTAATGAATTAGATGGTCGCAGTATGTTAGCATGTGAATAGATGCAAGTAATTAAAATATTTTTAATGCAAACTAGCAAAGGTAATCTGAGTCATGGTAGGGGAGATTAAATGTAGTTGAGCTAGATGTCCACATTTGCCAACATAGTTCACTGGATAGTATTCTTTTCATGGCTCTCTAATGAGATCCTTTTGGATTATCCATGGATCTTGAGATAAGACTAACTTCATACATAATGTCTAGTCTTGTGGTGGTTAGATACATGAGGCTACCTACTAATCTCATGAATAAAGTTGCATCAACACTTGAACTTTTATCCTCTTTGATAAGTTTTAAACCCATTGAAACCAGTGCAGGAGCTGAATTAACATTCAATATCTTAAACCTTTTTAAC
The DNA here is from genome assembly GCA_037957365.1 of Torreya grandis. Taxonomy (NCBI): domain Eukaryota; kingdom Viridiplantae; phylum Streptophyta; class Pinopsida; order Cupressales; family Taxaceae; genus Torreya; species Torreya grandis. The sequence goes on from JARHVA010000126.1 coordinate 1,394,151, forward strand.
AAATCATTAGCATACTTTTATTGACATATAAAAATTCCTTGTTTGATTTGACTTACTTCCGTGCCAATAAAATATGTCATAAGCCCCAAATCAGTCATTTTAAATCTAGTTTTCATCACTGCCTTAAATGATTCAATTGATAAGTTTTTGATAAAAATCAAGTCATCCACATACAAACATACTATCAAGATTTTCTTTCTTCATTAAATTTTACATACAAATTTGGTTCATTACCCCATTTTTTAAATCTATTATTCACAAAACATGAATCTATCCTACTATACCAAGCTCTAAGAGCTTACTTAAATCCATACAAGGCCTATTTTATTTTGTAGACCATGTGCTCTTCTCCAAGAAATTCATAACCAGGTGGCTATTTTATATAAACTTCCTTTTCTAAATTCCATTCAATAAGTTGATTTAACATCTATTTGATAGACCTTCCAACTGTTTTGAGCTACAATGGATAACACCATTCTTACTGTGTTTAGTCTTTCTACAAGTGCTAATGTTTCATTGTACTCTATGCCTATCTATTATGTGAAACCCTTAGCTACTAATCTTGCTTTATGTTTCTCAACTTTCCCATATGCATTAAACTTTGTTTTATAAACCCATTTTACTTCAATCACATATTTTCCTTTAGGAATCTCTACAGGATCCCAAGTTTGACTCTTTTCAATTGATTGAATTTTTTCATCCATAACTACAATCTGATTATTATCTTTAATTGTATCCTCAAAGTAAATTAGATTATCTTGTGTTAGGAATGCAAAATTAGAATGTAAATCCATCTTTTAAGCTTATTGTAACTCATCAGAAATCTCCTTTAGACTACGGGTCTTCCTTGAAGTGTTTATTGACCATGATCTCAATGATGCAAGTGTTGGATTAGATGATTCACTATTGTTATTACTAGCTGGAGTAGATGGATACGGAGTGGTAGGTGCTTTATAAGGCATTTTAGGAACATTTTTTTGTAGAGCTTGAGGAACATTTTCTTGTGTAGTAGGATTCATACTTTAATTTTCATTGTCCTCATTCTCATGTGGAAAATTGACTACAATTATAGTTTTTTTGTCAATGCTTCCATCCCATGCTTCTTCTTCAATAAATTCTAAATCATAGATGATTATTACCTTCTTTTTAATTGGATTATATAATTTGTATGCTTTGGATTGTTCACTATATTCCATAAAAATGGACTATTTTCCTCTATCATCCAACTTCTTTCTTAATTCTTGAGGTATAAAGGAGTATGATACACATCCAAAGACTCTCAAATGTGAGACACTATGTTTATTTTTTCTCCAAACTTCTAGTGTTATCTTATTTATTACCACTTTTATTAGACAAGTATTCAAAATATATACCACATGCAACTTCTTTAGCCCAATATTCATTTGGTAGATGCTTAGCTTTTATCATATTTCATGTCGATTCCATAATTGTCTTATTATTTATTTTTTCTACTCCATTTTTTTGAGGTGTATATGTCATTGTTAATTATTTTCTTATTCCATTTGCCTTAAAAAAAATCAAAAAATCATTTGATATGTATTCACCACGTTGATTGGTTCTAAATATTTTGATATAGTATCCACTTTTCTTTTCAAATTTTGCCTTGAACTCCTTAAAAATATAAAACACATATGATTTGTATTTCAAGAAATAGACCTAAGTTTTATGGTTGAAATCATAAGTGAATGTCATAAAATATAGATTTCTACTTATGGATGGCATTTGCATCGATCCACAAAGGTATGAATGGACTAGTTCAAGTGGATATCTTGCCCTATAAGATTTCCCAGCTAGAAATTTTTTTTATGTTACTTTACTAATATGCAAATCTCAAATGTTGTTTTAAGTGGATTTATTGGTGGCAATCCATATACCATTATTTTCTATACAACAACTACAAACCTTTAAATTTTAGATTTCCAAATCTTAAGTGACATCCTTGAATGAAATTCTAAATGTTTCTTTAGCAATTGTTTACAATCCTTGAGGTTATAAACATAGTTCACTTTGGATGTTAAGAGGAAACATTTTATTCCTCATCATTTCAACTTTTGCAATTAGCTTATTTCTAGTTTTCTTCTCCAAAATCACACATTCACCATTCTCAAAGTATATCCTATACCTTTTTTACACCAATTGATCAATACTTATTAAATTATGTTGCAATCTATGGACATGGTATACATCATGTATATGCTTCTTTTTACCTTGTTTTGTTCTTATGTTAATTGATCATTTCTCCATGACTGATACTTTGTGATCATTTTCCAACATTACTTCTAATTCTACCAAATAATCTATTATTTTAAATAACTCCTTACTCCTACTCATATAATTTCTCTACCCACTATCCAAAAATCGTACTTCTTTTGAGCTTTCTTGTGCAACAGTACATGCTATCAATATTGTGTTTTACTCACTAGTGTTGCGTTGGTTTTTATTTGTAAAATTTGCCTTTTGTTTATGCATATCATATTGCCTTTTTCTACATTTAGATGTAAAATGCCCAAATCTTTTATAATAATGACATTGGATGTTGGATTTTTCATAAATTTCTCATTGATGATGACTATGAAAATGGTTGCTAGCTCTTCTTCTTGATGGTGTGAAAGACGTATACGAGCTTGATGTTAGTCTATTTTCAAATTGAGGAGATTCTAATCTACCTCTTGGTGAAAACTGAACTCTGCCTCTATTGTAATTTTATCTCCCTCTTGTTCTATTGATTGAAAGCTAAGTTTTGAATGTATTTTCTAATGAATATTACTCTAAACAGTTTAGATTTTGATCATGTGATAATAGTGACCCCATTAATTCATTAACTGATAACTAAGTTAAACCCTTAGATTCTTCAATGGCCACTACAACTAAACCAAATTTTGCAAGCAAGCTTCTAAGTAATTTTTATACAACCTTTTGTTCTTATATATTCTCACCATGAGTTCTTATTTGATTTACAATTCCCATTACATCTATAAACAATGAGTCTATATTCTCTAATCATTTCATAAGAAGATTCTCAAAATCCCTTCTAAGTATTTATAATTTGGCAATTTTAACTTTGCTTGTACCTTGGTATGTTTTTTGTAGGCTTTTCCATGCTTGTTTTGACCTTGTAGTAGCTGTAACCCTTGGAAATATTGATTCTTTCATGGCTTGATGAATTTTAAAAATGCTTTGGCATCCTTTTTCTTATTCTCCTTGTTTAGGTACTTCTCTACTTGTGACAATGCCTAATATGCCTATTGGTTTACTAGTTCAGGGAACCCATTTTTAACAAGTCCTAAAAATATTGTGAAAAAATTAGGGTTTTCATTTTTATACTCTAAAATTCATAATTTTTTCCATTAAATATTGGTATTTGGGTTGAGAAATGATACCACTTATTCCTGCCATTGCTTCTATAAAACTAATTTTTTTCTTCTACTTTTAGCTAAAAGTTTATCCTTTTAAAATCTTTACCTTACCTCTGATTTTTTTTCAGTATCTTCTACTATAATAAACTACTACAACCTCTCTTTGGAATGATAGATTCTTCTGCTACACCCTTTGATGTAACCTAGCTCTCTCAATGGTTTGCTAACTTCTAGCTTTGATACCAAATATTGGAACTGGAAAACCACTCACAGTAGCATTAAAACACACAAATCATAACAACCAAGTACAATTTATAGGCACAAACTAAAACATATTAAATTATCATTCAATAAACTACTTCAAAAGATTATAATTATCTCACAAGAAATGGATTTCTTAGGAGTTGTCAGTGCTCAAACAATGAACTAATCTTAATGGTTATTTTGAGGCCATTGCATATTCCTTACCATTGCTTACCACCAGAGATACCATTGCTTCTGGATGCCATACATGACTCAGCATTCACCTTAAATCATTCTACCATCTATCACTGGTTGCACCTTGTACATACTTAATTGATAGAAATTATATATATTTATATTGCTCATTAGAAAGATCTAAATGCAGTTAGATATCTTAGAAAATCTTAGAAGAAGATGCAAGTGCTCTACGAGAGAGTAAATTCAATAAATTTATACCTATCCATAGCATATCCTTTGTATATTACAGGATCATAAAAATAAAATAAAATAATGAGAAGTAAATGTTGACAGCACTGATTGACAGTGAGATGACTTGCTTAGATTGGTAGTTTAGGTTAGGTGTCACCAACATAAAATGGTCTTGTCTTAGTCATACCATGTTATATTTCCATTGCCTTATGATAGGGCCTCATGCTCAACCTACATAATTCATATCAAATTTATATAAGTAAAGTGGAATGATGGTAAATGTATTAGGTAAAATTTTATAGTATAATAAATATCAAATTTATCATAGTAGACATGAGTTTGAATGAGTCATTTTTTCCCACCAATGGACTATAGCAGTGTCTTAATGTATGGTTATATAGGCAATTAGTGATCAATGGTGAAACAAGAAGTTGACAAATCTTGTGGAATCATAATAGTGCACTATATATTATACCACTAGTGGTTTGGTCTTAATGATAATAAGTTGTAATCTATTTTGTGGTTAAGATGGTGTGACATTTGAATTTTTGGTAATAAACATAATGTAAGCATGTAAATTAGACTTTGAATCAGTCAAGTTATGATGTTGGAGCATAGTACTACTAATGTAGACAAATGATCACCTAACCTTGATTTTTATAATGGCTTCCCTGTTACACTTACTTTCTGCATGAATTTTTATAAGGAGAATTTTTTCACCTTATGCCACATTTTTCCATCTTTGTTGAAACCCAATTGAATTAGATTCCTCTATTTATGAAGATTTAAATGGGAATCTCTTTGCATTTACATTTCCTCTATTTATGAAAATAATTATTATTGATCAATAACACATACATTAACACAAGAAATTAAAAGGCCATGATTTGTTTTATTATGGTTTACTTGATTTTAGAATAATTATTTCAATTTACTTTACCTTTTACATCTAGCTCTGCCATACCCCCTGCACACCAAGTATAAGTCATCAATATTTAAGATAATGTTGAATAAAAGGGTGAATCTTATATGTCTAGTTTATTCTATTATGCATCTAACTATTTAACACTTTTGCATGTTAAGTAGTGTTTTATGATACATTGGCATTTTAAAACTTTTATGTATAAATGAGAATTAATACACACATGTTCAACACCAAACAAATTGAATGCAAGACTCTTTACTCGAGATCCAACCAGACAATGTAAATGTACTGACTCTTTACTTGAGATCAAAATTTAATATCTATTCTTGTACCTTTTTAGAAGATCAAATAGAAGACCCTACTCATTGAATCTCCAACCCATATAGGATGAAGTTTGCTCATATTTATGTGAGTGGTGATAATAAAGTTCTCTACAACTGCATGTGTTCTAAGCCTACAATTATGTGAATTGCATGTTAAAAACTTATCTATTGACTCTTAATCTGTGTGTCAATTTCTAGTCAATGTGAATTCATTGGATCTTTACTTCAAATAAAAACTAAGATCTAAAATAATTAATAAATAATGACTTACAAATGAATAACCAGCAAGTAGTAATATGAATTGTTAACACAAACATGAGATTTTGCTAACTACCATAGCCATCCTTTATCTTCTTCACCATAGTCAAGAGTGAATGCTCTTCAAGAATCTTATATGTATCACTACTGCTATGATTTCAATATATATTTTCTTTTTCATAATATTAATTAGTATCTATCATTTATAAGCCTATCTAGGGTTGGGAAATGATTAAAGCTAAAATTCATCCTACTTTTAGCAATGTAAGGTTAAAGATGAGGATGCCTCAATAGTTCACTGGCCTGCAATCAATTATGAAAATTTAGGGAAAAATTAAATGGGAAACTAATAAATATAAAAGAAAACATAAGGCAAATTTAAAATGTACATAAAAATATAAAACTTACATTGGCCCTTTGTTTTGGATTATTCCTTAGCATACTTTTAATTAGACCTTTATTGTAGCACGATAATTATAATTTAAATTAAATTTTACGTAACCAACATAGAGGAACCCTTTTAAATAAGATTTCCTCTGGATGAAATCATTTTAAAAAAAATGTCCTCCTAATGAAACCTCATGTTGGTCATTAAAGTTATTACATACAAATATAATATTGTCATACACCACCAATCAGTGTCAACCATAGCTATTGTGTGCTTAAATAATAGGATTTGAAGCAAAAATAATTTCATAAGAAATTAAAAGTCAATATGCTACTTTTGCAAGTGCACTACTAAGAATTTGAAATAGTTAAGACATCATTTCATGACAGCCAAAAATTTCAGCTATATCCATATCTTACATAAAATAGCATAATAAAAGAATTGAAATACATTATAAGGTCATGCCTTGCTAATTAGAATTAGAAATGTGAATATAACAAAGGCATAAGACACATCCAAGGTATTGTTGAAGGATGGTTATTCATGGAAAATTATATTGACAGGTAAACTCAAAACATTTTTAAAAATATGTACAAAGGATCTAAGTGTCAAGTAGCATGGTTTTCAAATGAATGGGATCCAAGTGGCTAGGTTAGATCAAGTGAATAGTTCTATGTCAAAATTTTTACACTTCCTATCTTATTGTGCTAAGCAATTGTGCACATAGCCTATGTCTCTTATCAATGAAAAATCAAACCAAAAGTTGTATGAATAGTTTATATCCCCATGAAAAAAATACTTACCTTTAACAACCTTGCTTCACCCAAAAAAACACATTATAAAATATTGTATCAAACAAGTGCATACTCAAGAGAGGGCCAATAGGTGATATAAAATTTCAAATAAAGTAAAATCATCTACATATGTGTTATCACTACCAGCATGGCATATGAAGCATGATGTTTGTAATGAATCAAGAAAATCAAGAAGCAACTAAAACTATTCATGAAAATAGGTATAATTTATTTTTGTATGGATAATATGTCCATATGGGTGTAGTCATAAATAATAAAATGAAAGGGAAAACATGATTTCAAAAAAAAAAAAATCTAGAAGATGAATTTTTGTATTTAACGAAAGGCCTTCTTTTCATTCAAAAAGCAAGAAATGGTGAATAAATGTAAAATGATTGATATTAAATTTTCATAGAGAAAAACTTACTATTGCACAGAATGAGAATACAGTGTTGTCATGTTCAATATCAATGCATATATATATACAAAGTTATTTACCAAAATATGGTAACAAACTTGCTAAGAAGGGTGTCAAATAAAAGATAAACTACCTAAACTATGATACTAGTGTAATATAAATGGTTACACCAAATAGTCTAAAAATAATGTAAAATAACCTAAACTACCTAAACTACCTAATATTGCCAAACTATGTTGCCGGCCAAACTATGTTGCCTAAAAAATGAAGATGTGCACCATCCCTCAGTTTCAAGGACTATGGGGCATCATAATAGGGACTATGTAGGTTCCTACTAATCTTGATGCACTCATGAAATATGAAATGGATAATCTTAAATCCTTGATGCTAATTATGTTAAGCATCATTGATGATGTGCAGATGCATGTTAGGGATGTAGACATAGCAAACACATCATGTGTTAAATTATCAATCATTTATGAGGCAAAAAATAAGACTAAGATCTTTCATCTGCAGTTGAGACTTTATACACTCTCTATGGAGTCTAAAGAGAAAGTCAAGGAATTATTATGTTGGGTTGTTGACATGTGAATGTAATTGTTAGCACTCAATGAGATTGTAGATGACCAAATCTTGATCTAAATCACCTTGAGGGCTCTCCCTTCCCAATTCATAGTGTTCATCATGACACTAAATGTCTCCAAATAGACAGTGTCATTTGAAGAACTTGTGAACATCTTGCATCAAGAAGAAGCCATCAACTCAGTCCAAGATGAGTTTCAAGACAAAGCTCTTATCTTGAAGTAGCAATAAGGTCAGTAGTCTCACAAAGGACTTCCATAGAAGAAACCATAGAAACCACAGCAATAATAGTCTCAACATCATCAAAAATCACAAAAGTCAAAGAGGTGGTGTCACATCTATTGAACCAACACTCACAATATAGAAAATTATTGGCATAATTGCATGAAAAAAAGGTCTTCCAATAAAGAAAGCACATCATGTAACAATGATTATTATAAATTGAAAAGGCATCCCAACCAGTGGAAGCAAAAGGGACATCTTGTAGCTCAACAAGATGATGGCTCTGATGAGGAGACACCTGAAGAAAAAAATTATATTGCACATAAGAACTTAGTGCTAGCCTCCCAGAACTTGTATCGCATGAGGAATATCTAGTTGATAGAATTAGTTGTCACTAAACAAATGTCAGACGAGAGGAAGTTATTTTATTCACTAACAAACTAACCCATTGGAGATCGGGTTATGATCTCTGATGATAAAGAGTATGTTGCAAAAGGAATAGACCAAGTCACCATTCCTCTTGAAACACAAAAATGTACACTCTGAAAGGTATTATATGTTTTTAGATTGACATCCAATCTCTTATCATTAGTTAGCTTTTGAATCATCATCTGAAGGTGGATTTTCTTGTTGATAATGGCATCAAATATTACTTAATGTCATGAAAAGGTACAGTTCTTACTAAGTCATTTTTACAGATAAATTATTTGCTTTAGATGTTGTTTCATCTTCTGTAGTAGCTCTATCTACCTCTATGATAGAATCTACTACTCTCTGACACTACCATTATGGTCACCTGTCTGTTAGATCTTTGAACCAGCTGAGTTTAAAAGGGATGGTACATGGACTTACCAAGTTGTCCAATTCCTTATCTATTTTCCCTAGATGTCGTACAAGGAAATAATATAGGGATCTATTCAAGATAAGATCCTTTCATGCCAAGAAACATTTGAAGGTTGTTCATACCAATCTTAATAGACCATTACCTGCTTCATTTTTAGGATAGAAGTACTCCCAAATATTCATGGATGACTACTCTCAGAAGACATGGGTATTTTTCCTGAAGAAGCAAAGTGAGGCCCTTCATAATTTCCAAGTCTTCTATCAATAGGTTATGAAGGAGACTGACAACCTCTTCTTCACCTCCTCTCAAATCGAAGGGGGGAATTAACATTAAAGAAATTCTTGGCATTCCTAAACCAATAAGGCATCAAATATAAATTTGAATACTCCCTACATACCCTGGTAGAATGACATTATTGAGTGATGCAATCGCATAGTAATGGAAATGGCTTGTTTTATGTTATTAATAACAAAGTTGGAGAAATGATAATAGGTAAAAGTAGTCTAGATAGTTTTTTATCTTCTCAATAGGGCACCAATGAAGATTCTAAATTAAAAAACATAAGAAGAGGTATGGAGTGGTAAAAATCCATCGATTTTTCATTTGAGAGTGTTCAATTTCATAACATATATGCATGTCTCAGCTCAAAAGAGGAACAAACTTTAGTCAAAAATACTCTCATGCATCCTATTGGTCTATAGCACTACCTCAAAGGCATACCATCTCAGGCATCCTAAGATGAATAAAATCTATGAAAGTAGAGATGTGGTTTGTGATAATTCATCCTTTGACTTAGTGATGTAGAAAGAAGAATCAACACCAACCACCTCTCACTAGTTACTCTCTGAGTCAAATGATGAGGAGACTTTTCAAAGAGAATATGAGCTATAAGGGGAGATATATGTTGATCTTGGAGAATTAGAAAATCCACTAGGTAGTTTTTCACATCAGTAAAGTAGTTCTTCACATAAGCAATAGAGCTCCTACCCAAAGAGGGTAAAAAGCATCATCAAAGACTCCCATACTTCATCTAGAGTTAGAATGAGGAGTCAAACAAGTAATGAGGTAAATTTTTCACTCATGAGTATAATAGTTGATAGCTCCAAACTTGATAATGTTTGATAAGCACTAAGTCAACCTCAATGGAAGAAACCAATGGAGGTTGAGTATGACTCACTTGTGTAGAATTAGACTTGGGAACTTATCGATTAGCCTACAGGAAATAAACCCATAGGCTAAAAATAGGTTTTCAAAACTAAATACAAGCTAGATAGATCCATCGACAAGCACAAAGCATGACTTGTAGAAAAGGGATATGCTCAAAAAGAAGGCATTGACTATGAAGAGACATTTGCACCCACTATGAAGATCAAGACCATCAAAGTTACTTGTGCATTGGCAGCATAGAATGGATAAAAAATTTAGTAGATAAACATCAAGAGTACTTTCCTAAATGGTGATCTCAAAGAAGAAGTATGCATGACCCAACTAGAAGGATTTTTTGATGAAAAGCATCCTAAAAAGGTATGTTGTATCATCAAATCATTATATGGATTGAAATAAGCTCCTAGTGTATGGTACATCAAGATAGATGATCACCTTTTTCATCATGGTTTTACCTGTATCCCTTTGGATTATAACTTGTACATAAAGAAGGTAGGGATAGAAATCATCATTATTTTTTTGTATGTAGATGATATTGTGATCACTGGAAGTCCAGAAGATCAGGTTGATATTGTGAAGAATAACCTGAAAATATCCTTTAACATGACTGATTTAGGGCTACTTTATTATTGTCTTCGCTTGGAGATATGGTAGAAATAAAATCATTTTTTTATCTCCCAGACACTCCTAAAAAAGTACAAAATGTCAGATTATAAACCTATTTCAATACCAATGGAGAAAGGTTTACAACTCTCTTGATTCTAGGACTCACCTCAAGTGGATGCAACTCTCTATAGATATCTCATTAGGAGTCTCATCTACTTGACCTACACTAAACCAGATATATGTTTTATTGTGAGCTATCTCTCTAGATTCATGAAGGATCCAAAAAAATGTCACTGGGTTATAACAAATCATATTTTAAGATATGTTTGAGGTACACTTGAGTATGGTCTAGAATACAAGAATAATACTCAGTTCTTCTTGTAGGGATACACCAACTCAGACTATGTTAGATTTATTGATGATATAAAGTCAACATCAAGATACAAATTTCACCTTGGATCTAGACTAATCTCATGGATTAGTAAGAATAAAAATGTTTTTTCTTTCTCATCCATTGAGTTAGAATATTATGACACACATAGATCTATGTGTGAGGTGATATGGTTACATCACATTCTAGATGATATGGGCATTAGTGAAGAGAAGCCACCTATTCTTCATTGTGACAATCAAGGTGTGTTAAAACTTGTGAAGAATCTTGTTTTTCATGAAAGAACCAGGCACATTGAGGTTGAATGTCACCACATTTGAGAGCAAGTCTTAAACCACCACATCTAGTACTAGTACTATTGAATAGATGCATATATAGCTGATATACTCACCAAATCCCTTGGAAAGCTGAAATTTGAGCTATTTAGGGGGTATATTTGTAAAAATAATATAATAAGGGGGGAATGTTAATGTAGATGTTTATCAATTTGTTTTATTTCTTTAGTTTTAGGTGGTTAGGCTCGCTATCTATTTTCTAGATTCCTCCCTTCTCGACAGTCTGTTACCATATTTTTGTTAATTCATGATGTATATATTCAACTCTTTATTTCATGAATAAATCATCAAAGTTCATTGATTTGCTCATAGGATCCTGCATGAATTTGGAGAGATAGCTCACAGTAAAACATATGTTTGGTCTAGTGTAGGTCAAGTATATGAGACTCCCAACAAGCTATCTATAGAGAGTTGCATCCACTTGAGGTGAAACCTAGAATCGAGAGAGTTGTAAACCATTCTCCATCAGTGTTGAAAGAGGTTTTCAATCTAACATTCTATACTTTTCCAAGATTTTCTTGTCATGTTTTATCTGGGAGATAAAAATGTGATTCTATTTCTATCATATCTCTGAGCCTATACTTTTCCAAGATTTTCTTGTCATGTTTTATCTGGGAGATAAAAATGTGATTCTATTTCTATCATATCTCTGAGCCAAGATAGTAATGGAGTAGCCCCAAATCAGTCATGTTGAAGGATATTTTGAGGTCATTCTTCACATTATCACCTTGATCTTCTAAACTTCTAGTGATCATAATATCATCCACATACAAAATAAGAATGTTGATTTATGTCCCTACCTTATTTATGTACAAGTTGGAATATGAGGGGTTACAGGTAAAATCATGTTATAAAAGGTGATCATATATCGTGATGTACTTTACCTTAGGAGCTTGTTTCAATCCATACAATGATTTGATGAGATGACATACCTTTTTAAGATGCTTTTATCAACAAATCCTCCCATTTGGGTCATGTACACTTCTTCTTTGAGATCACCATTTGGGAAAGCACTCTTGATGTCCATCAGTAAAATTTTTCATCCATTTTATGTTACCAATGTGCAAATAACTCTTATGGTCTTGATCTCTGTAGTGGGTGTAAAGGTCTCTTCATAGTCAATGCCTTCTTTTTTAGCATATCCCTTTGTTACAAGTAATGTTTTATGCTTGTCGATGGATTTGTCTACCGTGTATTTAGTTTTAAAAACCCATTTATAGCTTATAGGTTTCTTTCTTATAGGTAGATCGATAAGTTCTCAAGTCTGATTCTGCATGAGTGAGGCATACTCAGTGTCCATGGCTTTTTTCCACTGAGGTTGACTTAGTGATTCTTAAACATTATCATTTTTTGAGATATCAACTATTGTACTCATGAGTACAAAATTTACCTCATTTCTTGCTTGACTCCTCGTTCTAACTCTAGATGAAGTATTCTAGAGAGATTGCACATGGGATTATTTGATGGTGTTGCATACCCATTTCGAATAGGAACTTTGTTTCTGATGTGAAGAACTACTTTGCTGATGTGAAGAACTACCTAGTGGATGTATCATAACATTCTCTAATTCTTCAAGATCAACATACATCTCCCCTTGTAGATTATCTTTTATATGAGAATTCTCCTCATCATCTGACTCAGAGAGTAATTAATGAGAGGTAATTGGTGTTGATTCTTCTTTCTGCATTACTAAGTCAAAGGATGACTAGTCACAAACCACATCTCTAATTTTTTATATTTTTTTCATCTGAGGATCCTTGAGATGGAATGCTTTTGAGGTAGTGCTACAGCCCAATAGGATGCATGGGAGTGTTTTTGGCTCAATTTTCTTCCTCTTTTGAGCTAGGACATGCATATATGTTGTGCAACTGAATACTCATAGATGAAAAATCTATGGCTTTTTACCACTCCATACCTCTTCTGGAGTTTTGTCTTCTAGAATCTTTGTTGGTACCTTGTTAATAAGATAAACAACTATCTATACTACTTTTGCCCAATATTATTTCTCTAGCTTTATTGTTGATAGCATGCAGTGAGCCATTTCCATTACTATTTGATTATGTCACTCAACAATGCCATTCTACTAGGGCATGTAGGGAACATTCAAATTATATTTGATGCCTTGTTAGTTTAAAAATGACAAGAACTTCTTTGATGTGAATTTACCCCCTTAATCTGAGTAGAGTAGAAGAAGAGGTTATACAATCTCCTTCACAACTTGTTGATAGAAGACCTAGAAAATATGAAGGGCCTCACTCTTCTAATTCAAAAAAAACACCCATGTCTTCTAAGAGTAATCATCTAGGGCAAATGGGAAATGAACTAGACAACTTGGGAAATCCATGTACTATCCCATTTGAACTCAACTGGTACAAAGATCTAGCAAATAGGTGACCATAACAGTAGTGCTAGAGAGAAGTAGATTCTACCTTAGAGGAATATAGAGCTATTGTAGAAGATGAAACAACATCTAAAGCCAATAATTTATCTTTCAAAAAAATTCTAGCAAGAACAGTACCTTGTCATGATATCAAGTAGGATTTTATGCCATTATCAAAAAGAAAATCTACCTTTAGATAATGATTCAAAAGTTGACTGACTAATAAGAAGTTGGATGTCAATCCAAGAACATATAGTACCTTTTAGAGTGTACATTTCCATGTTCTGAGAGGAATGATAACTTGGCCTATTCTTTTTGCAACATACTCTTTATCATCGATGATCTTAACTCGATCTCTAGTGGGTTGGTCTATCGATGAATCAAACAGCTTCTTGTCACCTTACATGTGTTTAATAGCACCTGAGTCTATCAACTAGATATTCATCATGGGCTGTGAGGTCTGGGAGTTTAGCACTAAGTTCTGATTAGCACTACAATTCACTTCTCCTAGTGTCTCTTCATCAGATCCATCATCTTGTTGAGCTGTGAGATGTCCCTTTTGCTTCCTTCAATGGGGACATGTTTTCAGTTTTTGAGAATCGCCATGCCCTGATGTGCTTTATTGACTAAAAGACCCTTGTTTTAGGCCATTATACTAGAATTTGTTTGTATTGTGAGTGTTGGTTTGATAGATGTGACACCACCTCTTCAAATTCTATGATTTTTAATGATGTGAAGACTATTTTTGATGTTGTTTCTATGGTGCTTCTCATGGGGTCCCTTGTGAGACTTCTGACCTCATTGCTACTTTGAGATAAGAGCTTTGTCTTGCAATGCATCCTAGACTGAGTTGATGGCTTCTTCTTGCTACAGCAGGTTGGCAAGCTCTTCAAATGACATTGTCTCCTTAGAGACATTCAGCATCATTACAAATACTCTAAATTAGGAAGGGAGAGCTCTCAAGCTAATTGGGACCAAGATTTGGTCCTCTACTGTCTCATCGAGTGCTAACAGTTTTGTTCATAGCTCAGCCACCTGACGTAGAAATTCTTTGACTTTATCGTCAGACCCCATAGAGAGTGTATGAAGTCTCGACTACAAATGGAGAATCTTTGTCTTATTTTTCACCTCATAAATGGTCAATAATTTATCCCACACTATCTTTGCTTTGCCTAAATCCATAATATGTGGTTGCATGTCATCAGTGATGCTTAACATGATCAGCATCAAGGCTTTGGCATTAATCATTTCATATTTCATGAGTGCATCGAGATTAGTAGGAACCTACATAGATCCTATGACGATGCCCCAAAGTCCTTCAAACTAAAGGATGGTGCACATCTTTATTTTTTAGGTGGCATAGTTTGGCCCTTTGAGAATTTGGGCATTAGAGAGAAGAAATTTTGGAACAAACATTGTAAAGAAAACCAAATTATTTTATTGCTATGAGAGAAAATTACAAGTCTTTTTACTCACTGCTATGAGAATCGAGCTTGGAGATGAGCATGATAAATATGAGCTGAGAGATAGGGATGCTTCCTGGGGCGATCAACCTCATCTTCACAGTCTGCATCATATCTAACTTTGAGTTCTGCTCGTATTCTCCTTGCTTGGTAGCGCACATCGAATAAGAAATATTCTAGAAGTCCCTTGCGTATTAGCTCATCAAACTGAATGTTGTCGCTATTACAGAGGGCTTCTAGCAAAGCAAAGTAGAAATTGGAGCTCTCCTGAGCATCATGAAGGTTTTCCACGTCCTCTGAGTCTCCTTGGTGGATTTCAACGGTCCCAACACTTTCCTTCATGATGGACATACGTAGCAGTCTCCACACAGGCTAATGTTGTCTCAGGACTGTGTGTTTCATCTACTTCTACTGTCGATCCTTCACGCTTACCTTCCAGAATTTCTGTTGTGCATCACCGATTCCAGGCTTTGGCTGGTTCTAGGCTTTGACATCCTCACAGCTCGCTTCATATCAGCCTTTTATGCTCTGACTTCGCTGTACTCTTCCAGGCAACTGTTGCATCATGGTCTTCCACATTGCACGTATTGACTCGTCTACTATACTATTACATAGAACAGGCACTTCTTTTATGTAGATTGCACTTTGAGAATACTCAATGGCTGCTGCAGGTCACGTTAAGACTTTTCTCAGGCTTCAATGCCTACGGTGGTCACTGTATGCTTCCCGGGCATCGCTCCATGTCTTTGATTTTGGTCTTCACACTATAGATGTGGATGCATTTCTGTACACTTCGACTTCTTCTCCCATGCTTCGCTTTGCAAGTTTGCTCGGTCTGCTGTGCGTTGAGATCCTCACGCTACTGCAATCATCGATTCTTACATGACAGGGGTCTACCAGGCAAATGAATGCTCTGATATTCCCAGGCTCACTCCACAGGCTTTGACTTTTATGCAATTCACCGCTCTGATACCAGATTGTTGCAAGGAATGAGAATACAGTGTTATCATATTCAATATCAATGCACATATATATATATATATATATATATATATATATATATATATATATATATTTACTAGAATATGGTAACAAACTTTCTGGGAAGGGTGGAAACTAAAAGATAAACTACCTAAAACTGTGATACTAGCGCAACAGAAACGGTTACACCAAACAGTCTAAAAATAATGTAAAACAAACTATTCGTTATGCTAACACTTACAAGGCACTGGAATACATGCTTAGCAAGGCCCTATTATAGACTCATTAATTGTGTTAATCAGTACTTGCATATCTTGCACATGCAAATTGAATGAGATTTTATGGGTAAAAGAAAACTATTTTTTAATGCAAGCCATCTTAAGTAAAGTGACACCCATGCCCCAATTATCTACAGATTTTTTTTTGTTACATTTTTGTCTTAAAAAACAAATAGATATTATTGTGTCTACGAAGTTTTAAGCAGAAATAATCCAATAGACCACTAGGTGCAATATGGAGATGATCGCAATTTTTATCCTCTGTGAAGTAACCATGAAGCTTCCATACACCTATTTATGGGTACCATCTACTAAATTTTTTTGTCCTCTGTCAAGGATCTTATGGATCAATCCAAGCACTTTCAGATACACTCTATAATCTCTACAAGGGTACCCTACTATTACATTTCTACATCAAAAACGACAGGAGTGGGCATCTCAACATCTAAGCCCAACAGGACGAATAAGGCAGTAAAATTGGCATATCAACTATGATTGAGCCCCCAAGATTATCTAGTTTCAAGGAAGCAAGTAAAGGTAAATATATGTCTCTGCCTTATTAAGCAGTCTAAGAAATTATCTTATCCAAAAGAACCGACCAAGGTAAATATATGTGTCAGGCTTATGAAGACGAACACTGGGAATTATGTATCAGGAATTTTACAGAATGTGAATAATCTTATCCAAAGGAACCAATGTGGATGAAATTATTTTGGACATATATGGTCTTATGTGAAGGCCCTATCAGATGTAGAGAAGTGATGTTCACTCGGCCCTTTGTTTACGGGTCGAGTTAACGTGAAGATTCAATCACTGTTATTAGTGGGAAGATATCAAGATGCATTTCATTTCCTTCAGCATTCCCGTGGTCTCGATTATTTCAAAGATAATGATAAGAAAGCATTCACTCAAAGGAAGAAGATATTTACCTGAGGAACGACTTGAACAATACAGTGGTTCCTTAATGGAAAACAAAGTTATTTAATGAAATTACAGGGCTTTAAAATGATTTTTTTGGTAGTTTCTCATCATTAATAGCGACATTAAAGTAGGGAAAGAGCATGTTTTTTTTGAAAAGTGATGTTGAAGTGCAGTTCACTCAATTCTATTTTTAAACTATTAGTGTAAATTTAGTTTGCATGAACAGTTTTTTGTGGAGCTAAATTTAGACAGTTAGTTAATTTTTAGTTAATATATTTTTTTTTAAAAATAAAGCCTTAGAAAAGCTAGAGTTAGTTTTAGTTGTTATTACATGCAAATTATTATTTAGATAAATTTAAAATATTTTATTCAATAATTAGAAAAACATGTTCACATGTAATTCTATTAATACATTGTAATTGATCTTTATTTTCAAGAAGAAGAAGAAGGAGTATGATTCCAATTTTTTGAAGCAAAAGTATTTTTTATTTTTGCAACTCTTATCTCTTTTGTATTATGAATATTGCATATATTTGGCTATGATTTAATTTTATTTAAAAATTCTACATTTGGAATCAGAGCATGTATTTTTCTTTTGGGTTAAAGATTTAATAGTTGAAATTTTGCCAAAATTTTATCATGTCAAGTTCTAACTCCTTGCCCATTCCAAAATTTGATGGAAATGAGTATGATTATTGGTGTATCAAAATGATGACTTTTTGGATAGGAAAAGATTTGTGGGAGATTATTGAATCAGGTTATACAGAGCCAGTTGATTGGAATGCCCTCACAGCAAATGATAAAATAGCTAAGAAGGAGGCTAAGAAGAAGAATGCTCAAGCCTTATTTCATATTCAAATAGCTCTAGATAAGAGCCTATTTCTGCGAATTGCAGGAGCAAAAACAACAAAGGATGCTTGGAAGACTCTAAAAGAAGCTTACCAAGGTAGTGATCAAGCCAAAGTTGTCAAGTTATAGACATTGAAGAGAGAATTCGAGAATTTAAAGATGCAAGAAGCTGAAAGTGTGAGTACCTATTGTGTCAGAGTAAAAGATATGGTCAATAAGATGGCTACACTTGGTGAAATTGTGAACAATGAGGTTGTGATCAAAAAGGTGTTGAGGACACTCACACCAAGGTGGAACCATGTTGCCATAATCATAGAAGAAAGCAAGAATTTGTCTACCCTTCAATTTGATCATCTAGTTAGATCTTTGATGTCTCATGAAAAAATATTGAGAGATTCATTTGGAAAAAGTGATGAAAAAGTTTTTTCCTCTAAATTATAAATCACAAAGAATGAATATGCCAATAGTAGCATCAAAAGTAATCAAGGCCAAGGTAGAGGTCAAAATCAGAATTACTCAAGAGGAAAGAGAGGCAGAGGTGGTTTCAGAGGAAGAGGTAGAGGCCGATTTGATAAAAAAAAATATCCAGTGCTATCATTGTAACAGGTATGGCCACTTTAATTATGAGTGTAGATTAAAAGAAGGTAATAATGGTAAAAGCATTCATTATGCTCAAGAAGGTGATGAGAATCCTTCAGATAATTTATTTTTATCTTATGACAAAGCTGAGAATATTTCTAAAGATGTTTGGTATTTAGATTCGGGATGTTTTCACCACATGTCAGGGAACGAAAAACTTTTTTCGATAATAGATAAAAGTTTTAAATCCAAGATCAAACTTGGTGATGACAGATCATTGGAGGTTGCTGCAAAAGGAGCTATGGAAGTCCATACAAAAGAAGGTAAGAAGAGTGTTAAAGACATTTATTACACTCCAAATTTAAAGCATAATTTGTTGAGTGTTGGACAATTATGTGAGAAGAATTATAAAGTAGTATTTGAAAATCAATAATGTATAATTTATGATAAGAATCAAGGAAATAGGGTGGTAACAGTTGTGATTATGACAAAGAATAAGATGTTTCCATTGAAGTTTGGTGAACATAATAAGAACCTTGTCAATATGGCATATGAGGATACAAGTTAGTTGTGGCATCTCAGGTATGGGCATTTAAATTTTCATATTTTGAAAATTCTAACATCAAAAGAATTAGTTTCTGGTTTATCTAAGGTTGAAGAGCACAAGAAAGTTTGTGAAGGATGTGCTAAAGAAAAACATGAAAGAGAGAAATTTCTAAAAGGCAATGCATGGAGGGCCCATTATCCACTCTAGTTAATTCATTCAGACATTTGTGGTCCTATGCAGACAAAGAGTTTGGGTAAGTCATCATATTTCATTACTTTTATTGATGATTACTCACAATAGTGTTGGGTTTATTTTTTGAAGACCAAAGGTGAAGCTCTTGAGACATTCAAGAGGTTTAGAGCCCTTGTAGAAAATGACAAAGGGTGCAAAATCAAATGCTTAAGGACTAGTCGTGGAGGAGAATTTTGTTCAAAAGCCTTTCAAAGTTATTGTGATATGCATGGCATTAGAAGACAACTCACCACTACATACACACCTCAACAAAATGGTGTAGCTGAAAGGAAGAATCGTACAGTGGTGGAGATGGCACGAAGCATGCTACAAACAAAGGGATTAAGTAATTCTTTTTGGAGAGATGCAGTTGCTACAGTAATATATATTCTCAATCAGAGTCCCACTAGAGCACTTGACAGGATGACTCTGTATGAAACCTGGTATGAGAAAAAGTCAAATGTTAATTATTTCAAAGTTTTTGGTTGCTTAGCCTATGTTCATGTTCCTGATCAAAAGAGGCAAAAGTTAGATCCCAAAAGTGATTCATGTATTTTTGTTGGATATAGTGAGGAAAGTAAGGCTTACAGGTTATATAATTCTCTCACTAATAAGCTTATTGTGTCAAGAGATGTGATTTTTTATGAAGGGGGAGTTTATGGTCATCAAAAAACCCATATGGAGAAGTCAAAATCTATTTTAAATAAAGTTATTATGAATGATATTTATCATGGGCAACCCACTAATATTTCTATTCCAAGTGCTACAAATCAACCAAGTAACCCATCATCTAGTTGTTCAATTCCAAGTGTAAGTCTAGATTCAAGTCCTAGTTCTGCAAGGAAGGTAAGAAGATTGAGTGACATTTATCAAAGGAGTTCAAATCAAGCACATAAAGAAAATCCAAGAGGTGAGACACTAAATTTTGCTTTACTTACCAAGGCTGATTTTGAACCATCATGTTTTGAAGATGCATATACTAATGGGGTTTGGATGCAAGCAATGCAAGAAGAGATGGATTCTGTTCACAGGAATGACACTTGGGATCTTACAAAGCTTCCACATGACAAGAAAAAAATTGGCACCAAATGGGTCTACAAGACTAAGTGTAATAGTGATGGAAGTGTTGAAAGGCATAAGGCGAGATTAGTTGCTAAAGGCTTCACATAAAAGTATGGCATTGATTATGAAGAGACATTTGCACCAGTAGCAAGACAAGAGACCATTAGAGTTCTGATTTCATTAGTAGCTCAAAAGAATTGGAGCATCCATCATATGGATGTGAAAAGTGCCTTCTTGAATGGGTAGGAACAGCCACAAGGTTTTGAAGTGCAAAGAAAAGAAAATCATGTCTACAAGTTAAAGAAGGCTTTGTATGGCCTCAAACAAGCACCAAGAGCATGGTATGCTAGGATTGATGGATATTTTTAAGAGAATGGCTTTCAAAGAAGTAAGAGTGAACCTACCCTTTACTACAAACAAGAAGGTAATGATATTCTAATTGTAAGTTTGTATGTTGATGACTTGTTGTATATGGGTAGCAATTCTATGATGAATGATGAATTCAAAGTTTTCATGATGAATGAATTTGAGATAAAAGATTTAGGCCTTATGAAATATTTTTTAGGAATGGAGGTTTATCAAAAGTAGAATAAAATTTTTATTTGTCAAACAAAATATGCTAAAGATATGTTGAAGAAACTTAATATGGTTAATTGTAAACCAGTCTCCACTCCAGTTGCTCATGGAGTTGTGTTGTGTAGAGATGATGGTGTTGAAAGAGTTGATGAGACAGCCTATAGAAGTATTGTTAGAAGTTTAATGTTTCTAACTCACACAAGACCTAATATTGCTTATTCAGTTTCACTTATTTTAAGGTACATGATAGAGCCATCAGAAATACATATGAAGAAAGCCAAGAGAATTTTGAGGTATGTGAAAGGCACTCTAGATTTTGGTATTCATTACTACACTTCTAAAAGGTTCAATCTTGTTGGTTTTAGTGATTCTGATTGGGGAGGTAGTTTGGATGATCGAAAGTCAACATCTGGGAATTGTTTTTATTTGGGTTCTGGTTTGATTACTTGGAGCTCAAAGAAGCAAAATATAGTTTCCCTTTCTTCTACAGAAGTAGAGTATGTTGCAGTCACTTCAGCAGGGACACAAGTATTATGACTTAGAAAACTTCTTGAAGAAATTGGAGAGATTCAAGTTCAGTCCATAGTTATTTTTTGTGATAATATTAGTGCTATTAAATTGGCCAAGAATCCAGTCCATCACAATAGGACAAAACATTTTGATTTAAAACATCATTTTATTCGAGATTTAGTGCAGATGAAGGTAGTAGAATTGAAATACATCAACACTAAAGAACAATTGGCAGATATCTTCATGAAAGCAGTTGCAACAGATCAATTTTTGACACTCAGAGATCAAATTGTGAGCCCGCTCAGCATCAAGGGGGAGTATGTTGAAAAGTGATGCTAAAGTGCAGTTCACTCAGTTCTATTTTTAGACTATTAGTGTAAATTTAGTTTGCATGAAAAGTTTTTTGTGGAGCTAAATTTAGACAGTTAGTTAATTTTTAGTTAATGTATTTTTTAGAAAAAATAAAACCTTAGAAAGGCTAGAGTTAGTTTTAGTTGCTATTACATGCAAATTATTATTTAGATAAATTTAAAATATTTTATTCAATAATTAGAAAAGCATGTTCACATGCAATTCTATTAATACATTGTAATTGATCTTTGTTTTCAAGAAGGAGTATGATTCCAATTTTTGAAGAAGAAGTATTTTTTATTTTTGCAACTCTTATCTCTTCTATATTATGAATATTGCATATATTTGGCTATGATTTAATTTTATTTAAAAATTCTACAATTTTGGCATACACTGGAGAGCCAACATGAAAATAAGTAATTACAGTTTTATCTTAGAATATATAGAAAAGAGATTGGGTTTTGGGGGAAGAAGATATTCACCCAATGGAGGCACAACTTGAACAATACAGTGGCTCCTTCCTACAGAAAGAAGTTGCCTTATGAAATTTATATACTCTTCAATATTTTAGGTTTTAATAACTTCTCCTAAAATTCTTGTGATTGTATTAATGGTCTGTATAATGTTCAATTGTGGTTTTCATGCATTTCTCTGTTGACTATTGAAGAATAAAATAAGCCGATGTACAAAGTGTGCAGGGTTAGAACAACATTTACATTGAAATTGAAATGAGATTTAATCTTCCAAATTTCTATTAGAAAGTCAAGTTAATTGGAGATAATTTCTCCCACCTCCCTACTTTTGTCATGCAAGTAAGCAGTTAAACAAGTAGTTAGTAAACTGGGAGTTAAGCATTCAGTTAGTTAAGTAGTTGAAGTTAATTATAGATGAGTCTATTTTCAGTTATTATTTTGGATTCTAAATCTATTTAAAGACGCTTGGGCGCACATTGTAATCAAGGGAAAATTGAAGATCAATAAAATTTTGTTTTTCAAGAAGCAGTAACTTCCTGAGTTCTGGGTTAACAGTTCTTGTTTTCTTGTTTATTTTTCTACTCTGCATTTCCCTTCAAATTGGTATTAGAGCTAGGTAAAGACCAGCAAGAAAGGACAGCGCAGGTGTTGAGCTAAAGAAAATGTAGCAGAGCTGAGGGCAGGAGAGTGACACGCTGTAGAAGAGGAAAATTTGCAGCAGTTAGTTTGGCACTCAAGAAAAAATGCAGGTTAAGGTAATCACCCAGTCAGCCCAGGAGAAGCACAGGTTTCAAAGTGATCACAGTAGCAATCAATGTGGAAGAATATGCCTATGTAGTGATGCCTAAGAGTCGACAGTTGGATGCAGCAGGAGCACAGCTGACCCAAATCACTATAGAAATTCAAAAAAAAATCACCCAGTTATTAATTCATAGAAGTCAAAACAATTTGAAGCACCTTGATCTTTTGGGAGAGCGTGTAGTAGTTTCAGTTAAAAAAGGCTCTGATCAGTTAAAAAAAGACAAAAGAGGCTACCTAAACCAGTCATATGTTTGTTGAGAGTGCGCACAGTGAAGAGAGCCGTTTGAAACATAATTTTTGTGTGGTCGGCGTAGCAGTGAACCAAAACTACAAGGTTTGAAAGCGCAATCAAAGCGCATCTGAGATGTACATGAATTCATCAAGCTGCCCCCAAAGGAGGATGCGAAGGATGAGTAGATGGTCGAGACCAAAGATGAGACCGCTGAGAAGGCCCACCTGCACCCGAAGTCATGCAAACCAAAGAGCTGAAGCCGATCAAGGCAGTCGATGAAAGTTAAAAGAAAAAAGTAGAAGAAAAAGAAGAGTGCCCAAGCTAGAGGCGTGTTACACAAATGACTTGCAGAAGTGAAGTGCAATCCAAGCTTCCGTAGAAGTGAAGAAGTGGTGAAGATTGCTCCGAAGAGCTTGATTTGAATGCCAAAGATAAAAGGCATCGAAAGTTTTTTTATTGTTTTGTTTCTTGTTTATTGTCTGTATTCAGTTTTACAAGGCATATGTTTTCTGTGTTATGCAAGCAATGCAATCATTCATTGTCTTCAGATTATAGCATGGATGGTTGTAGTGTCATGTTTGAAAAGATGAGCTCCACAGAGCTTGAGTTACACAGTGAGTGAAGCTGTGAACAAGTTTGAGTTACACAGCGAGTGAAGCTGTGAAAGTGTGTGTGTTGAATAGTGAGTGAAGTTGTCAAAGATCCTGAAGAATAGGCCGATCATTGGCAAATCTAGACCAACGTGGAAAGAACCCAGCAAAGTCTTGGGAGGAAACTTGAGCAGTTAAGCATCGAGTGAAAGAAATGTAAGCAAGCAGGAAGTTTGCAATTTTGGACATAAGCGTGTCCATTGATAGCCTTTCGACAGGCTACTCCTCAGTCTTAAACGCTGAGTGAATGCTCATTGAGCAATTGTATTTGTCTTGTATGAAGACAAGGTGGCGTATTCCACATATAAGGTGATGTATTTCGCAAGGCGGTGTATTTCGCATTAGAGGCAGTGTATTCTGCAAAAGAAAAGCATCCTAGCTGAAGCTGGTAGATAGAATGACAAAATTTAGGCATAGTAAATGCTAAAATTGTAAGTGGTAGAAATTAAGGGGGAGTGTTAGAAAGTCAAGTTAATTGGAGATAATTTCTCCCACCTCCCTACTTTTGTTATGCAAGCAAGCAGTTAGTAAACTGGGAGTTAAGCATTCAGTGAGTTAAGTAGTTGAAGTTAATTATAGATGAGTCTATTTTCAGTTATTGTTTTAGATTTTAAATCTATTTAAAGACGCTTGGGCGCACATTGTAATCAAGGGAAAATTGAAGATCAATAAAATTTTGTTTTTCAAGAAGCAGTAGCTTTCTGAGTTCTGGGTTAACATTTCTTGTTTTCTTGTTTATTTTTCTCCTCTGCATTTCCCTTCAATTTCTACTCGATTTATGTGAAATATATAATCACATACATTACTTAGAAGATGCCAAAAAACCCACTGTTCCCTGTTCCAAATAAAACTGTTACAAATTTGAATACTAGAACATTGAGGGTGAATTTTAGTAGTTTGTGACTCGAAAACATTGTTGGGGAGGGGTTGAGCTATTTTTTATTCAATTCATGTAGAGGTTGAAAATATATAGAAGAGATGATCTAGAAGAATTTATTATATAAAAAATTGGAATGGAGAAAAATACGTCATCTTTTTGTTATGTTGGACTCATGATCTGGCAATCATCGAACGTTTTTGGGTTTCCACGGAGATTGGTGAGAGATATTACAGTACATTGACACCAGATTATACAGTCTTTCAAATCGGATTTTAGGAGTCTTTGATACAACATCTTTGCATCCAACACCTATAATGCATTTGGTCCTAGTGATATATACAGTTTTACTGATTTTGTCTTGGATCAAATCCGATGTTTTCTTCTCCAAATAAATTAGGTGTCTCTTTTCATGTTTGCTTGTTGTATAAATTGGGTAATTATAGTATGTGACTTTTAATATTTGATGATGATGATTTTTCAGCGACATTTCAGAGCTCATGCTGCCCAAGAAAAAGGATGTATTACTCTACAGAAAAACCATTTAGACTCAACCTATAATTTCCAAATTATCTAATCAAGTCCCATGTGGGGCTTAGCCATCACATGAAGTAAAACTATTAAACTTTTTACAGCAAGCAAGCAATCTTGCATTAGTTTTCACATACTTAAAACTACCCATTATAGAAAATGGATCAGAAAGCTTCTTAAATGGGCAAATGGTAGCTTTAACAACAAAGAAATGTGCAAATTTTCATATTTTATCTGAAATCTTAACATTTATACCTCGAATTCAATAAAAAAATTTGTAGAACACTTTAGGGATGGAAGAGGCGAAGTCTCAAACTAGATGCACCTTTTGATAGCCCCACCAATGTTACTTAGTAAAAGTGTAAAGTGCAGTCTCCTCCGGTATGTTGTCTAAACTGAAAACCTAATGTTGGCATATTAAAGTGCACATGAAAAGGTGAACCTATTGTGAACTAATAATTTCTAGCCTTTATGTGAAGGACATAGCAAGCTGCAAAGTGCAGGCCCAATCCAAACACTTTCAGAGACAGTATTATAGTATCAGGTGTGGGCAAGCTGAGGTTGTATATACAGAGCGCTAACACTATACTGAAAATAACACAGAGTATTTAAAAAAATAGCTGCTCAGTAAAACTAAATTTAGAAAAAATAAAGATTCAAAGAAAAGACCGTTTTGTAGCGAAGCTGCGCTGAGTTTAACAATAAAATAAACTTAACTTAACTACCGGTTTGCAGATCAACGCATGGAGTGCAAACTAATAAAATTAAATCTCATGCGTTTAAGCTAAAAATAAAGCTAAAATTAAAACTGTTGTTCACTGTTGTCCGTGGATCATGCATTGATGCATGTCTTCAATCTCCCCTTACATGAGCAACACGATTGAGTCCCAGTTGATTCCACAGAACTACAAAACTGGTTGTAGATAGAGCTTTGGTAAAAATATCAGCAACTTGTTCAGATGTAGGGCAAAATTGTAATTCAACTGTCCCATTTTGAACCAAATCTTGTATTAAGTGACATTTGATCTCAATGTGCTTCGATCTAGCATGAAACACAAGATTTTTGGTCATTGCAATGGTACTGCTATTATTGCAATAGATAGTTATTGGATGTCCCTGAACCAATCATAGATCTTCCAAAATCCTTTGAATCCATATGGCTTGACAATTCGATGCTGTTGCTGCAATATATTCTATTTTTGCGGAAGAGAGAGCCACAGTTGCTTGCTTCTTACTACTCCATGAGACAAATCCACAATGAAGTGAGAATACATACCCAAATGTAGATTTTTTATCATCAATTGAACCAACCTAATCAGAATTTGTGTATCCAACTAGTTCAAATTTCCTAATGGAAGAGTAATGAATGCCAAAATTTTGTGTACCACTCATATACCTTAAGATTCTTTTTGCAACAAGCCAATGAGACTCATGTGGATCCTGCATGAACCGAGAGATAAGGCTCATAGCATACATAATATCAGGTCTCGTTGTAGTGAGGTACATGAGACTCCCTACCAAACTTTTGTATAAAATAGCATCCACTTTGGAACTTGCATCCTCCTTGGTTAATTTTTCACCAAGGGCTACAGGGGTTGCAACTATTATGCATGACGTCATTCTAAACCGTTTCAATAAATCAGCCACATACTTGGTTTGAGAAATGGATATACCTTCAGGTTGTTGTTGCACCTCCACTCCAAGAAAATAATGCATGAGTCCTAGATCTGACATCTCAAATTCTTGTTTCATTTTTGCTTGAAATTTCTTTAGGAGAGATGGGCTATTACTTGTATAAATGAGATCATCAACATAAAGGCAAACAATGAGAATATCATTACCAAGATGTTAGATACAGAGGGTTGGCTCTGAATGGCTGCTGTTGAAACCCTTCTTCATGAAATAACTATCAATCCTTGCATACCAGGAACGAGGAGCTTGCTTCAACCCATAGAGAGATTTTTCCAACTTGTAGACCAAATGTTCTTTTCCTAGAATTTCATAACTAATAGGTTGTTCCACATAGACTTCCTCATCAATATAACCATTCAGGAAAGTTGATTTTACATCCTCTGATATACTGGCCACTTGTGTTGTGCAACAATAGCTAATAAAATCTTGATTATATCAAGTCTTGCAACTAGAGTGAAAGTCTTTGAGTAATCTACTCCAAGAGTTTGTGAAAATCCCTTGGCAACTAGTCTTGTCTTGTGTCTTTTCACAAAACCATCAGCATGATATTTCACCTTATAAATCCATTTGACACCAATCACCTGTTTATCTTTCGTAAGTTGCACTAATTCCCATGTATTTTTTTATCATTTGCTTTCATATCATCATTTATAGCATCAATCCATACCATATCTTTTACTACTTCTTCATATACAGAGCATTCAACTTGAATTTTACTAAGCAATGCAAAATTAGCAATTAGATTCACATTACTCCTCTGATAAATTTCAATTAAATTGCGTACCTTTCTTGAAGAGTTTGGACTTGATGCTAGACTTGAACTATCACCTGAAAGTGTGCTAGTAGATGAACCTAGTGAACCTAAGCTCAGAGAGCTCAAACTTGAGCTACTATTGGGGCTTAAACTTCCACTTGAGCTTGTGGGGAGAGGAGGAACACTTCTGACTTCTATGTCTAACATTATTGGTGGTGTTTTTTGTTATTCACCATTTTTCCATTGCCATTCTCACCCTTTATCAAAAATCACATCCTAACTAATAATCCATTTCTTTGTATTAGGATTATAGAATTGGTATCCTTTTAGTTGCATTAGAATATCTCACAAAGATACAATGTTGGGATTTTGCATCCAACTTCTTCCATTTCTGAACTGGAATATGAACAATATAGAACAACCAAATACACGAAGATGATCCATTGAAGGCATATGACCAATCTAAGCTTCCTTTGGAGTGATGTTGTGAACTACTTTTGTGGGACTTCGAATCAAGAGGTATATTGTTGTTGCCATTACTTCTCCACAATAACAATTTGTAAGATTTTTTGATTGCAACATAATTTGTGCCATTTTCATAATGGTACGGTTCTTTATTTCTACAATACCATTTTGTTGGGGGGTATAGGTTGCAGTAAGCTATCTCATGATGCTTACAAAAATCAGAAAACTTTTTGGAAGTGAATTCTCCCCCTCTATTTGTTCTGAGTATTTTGAGATAATACTTGCTTTGTTTTTCAGCCATAGCTTTAAAGTTTTTGAAGCATTCAAAATCTTCATATTTCAGCTTAAGAAAATAAATCCATGTGTGGTGAGAAAAATCATCAATGAATGTCAAAAAATAATGATTGCTTAACCAAAGATTCTTCTTACATAGCACCATAAATGTCAGTATGCACAAGCTCTAGAGGAGATTTTTCCCTCCAAGATTTGTTTATCAAAAAACTATCTTGATGTTGCTTACCAAGTGCACACCCTAAACAAACTTCTTCTTTTGCCTGAATTGCTAGAAGTCCTCTCACCATATGCTTCTTGTGAAGTAAATTTAATCCCTGAAATTTTAGATGACCTTAATGTTGATGCCATAACCACAAATCATCTATGGTTGATTTGAAAGCATGCATAGTAGTAGAATGCAATGTGAGAGTAAATAACTTATTCTCTATCATAGGAACCTTTGCTACAAGATGATAATTAGTTGATTTATCAAATATTTTATAGCAGTTATCTTCAAACAAAATTTGTATCATGAATATAATTAGTTTCTCTTTTCTTAGTTTTTATTGCAAGGGTACTTTTTCCCATCACATCATCCTATTTATTATCACCAAATTTTAGTTGACTTTTTACAAATGCATCTAATTTGACAAAGAGATCAGATTTACCTATCATATAATTAGAATAACCACTATCCAAGAACCACAAATTTTTTTGATTTTGTTTCACCAAATTGCATGTGAAGAAGGTGGAGTACTTGGGATCTTCAGAGAACTCTTCATTATAGTTGTCTCTTGACTTGTTTAAGTCAGATTTCTTCTTTATACACTCAGATTCATAATGTCCATAACGATCACAATATTTTCAATGGATGCTTCTCCTATCCACAAAATTTCTGCCTCTTCCTCTTCCTCTTCCTCTTCCATGTCCTCTATTATTAGAAGGCTCCCCTTTAGATTTATTTGTTTCTGAAAAAGAAGTTGTTGATTTATCTTCAACATTCACTGTAGACTTGAAAGCTTATACTAAACTCTTTGTAGAACATTGCATATGCTTTTCATGAGATTGTAAAGAACCAACCAACTCTACCACTTTGAAGGTGGTGAGATTTTTGCTTTCTTCAATGGCTATCACCACTAGATTGAATTTAGGAAGAATAGATCTCAATATCTTCTCTACAATTTTTTTGTTCTGTAATTGCTTCCCCTTGTGTCTAAGTTGATTCACAACATCTTGAGTCCTAGTAATAAAATCTTGAATATACTCATTTTCTTTCATCCTTAAATTTTCAAAATCTCTTCTTAAGGTTTGAAGTCTTACCAATCTGACTTTGTCAAAACCTTAGTATGCAATTTACAAAACTTCCCATGCATCCTTTGATTTTGTCATACCAGCTATATGGAGAAAAATTGAAATATCCAATGTGGATTGGATGGTAAAGAGAGCTTGATTGTCCTTTTTCTTGTCTTCTTTCAACTAAGTTCATTGATTTATTGCCAAAGCATTTATAGCATTCTAATCTGCAGGTTCTGTGTATCCTACTACTAATTCCTAGAGATCTTGGGATAATAGTAGGGTCTTCATCTTTATACTCCAATATTCATAATTGTCTCTGGTAAAAAGTGGAAGCCGGTATGAAAAATTGTTGCTATTTGTCATTCTAGAGATAACGGATAAATTGTTGCTACCTACAAAAGAAATATTTTTGCAACCTACTCTGATACCAATTGAAAGTAAAATATACAAAGCACTAACACTATACTAAAAATAATATAGAGTATTAAAAAAAAAAAGCTGCTCAGTAAAACTAAACTCAAAAAAGATAAAGATTCAAAGAAAAGACTATTTTGAATTCCAAGATCAAGCGTTATATATAACGAAGCTGCGCTGAGTTTAACAATAAAAAAAAAAAGCTGCTCAGTAAAACTAAACTCAAAAAAGATAAAGATTCAAAGAAAAGACTATTTTGAATTCCAAGATCAAGCGTTATATATAACGAAGCTGCGCTGAGTTTAACAATAAAATAAACTAAACTCAACTACTAGTTTACCGATCTACCAGTTTGCAGATCAATGCATGGAGTGAAAACTAATAAAATTAAATCTCATGCATTTAAGCTAAAAATAAATAATTAAAAATATAGCTAAAATTAAAACTAGTGTTCGCTAAAATTAAAATTGTTGTTCACTGTTTTTCATGGATCATGCACTGATGCATGTCTTCAGCTTAGAGAAACCCATGTCTGACAAAATGGAGAAATTTTATTAATTTGAGCAACACAAAAGTCCCCATCCCTTCGATATGGGCACCTGAATCAACCTAAGAGAGCACCCTAGTTTTCGACCTTACTGCAGACAAGAATAGGGGTGTAGCCAATGAAGAATTCTACAGTGAATATAGCTTCATCCAGTGTACGTGCAAGAATATACAATATTGTGAATACTCACACACACAACTAAAAGAATGAATCAGATATTCACTATTGAATCTCTCATGGCAAATGTGGATGAAAGGGATGTCAGGGCAAAAATAATTCAACACCTACAACTGGTGGAGAAAACCGTGAAGTAATACCAACATGAAAATTAATGAGCAAGAACCTAATTTTCCCTTCCCGTAAATTATTTTCCCTCTAAAAAGTCATCTTGTTATTAAAATAAAAAAAATAAGTAGAGGAAAATTAGAGATGAAATATAATTTTGTATCTAACTTTTGCTACAAAACATTTTTTTTAGTAGTGACTTTAAAAAAACTTAACAAGAGAAATTTTTAAAAGAGTTGGATATCTTCTTTTTTCACCTCTCTTTTTTTTTGGGTCAAAAGTATACTTCTTTCTCAAAGTCTTAATAGACATTTTATTATAGAAATATTTTCAAAAACAAATACAATATTTGTAACTTTCTTAATTTCACTTAGTTAACACACTTTAATATCTAACATACTCAACCAAGAAAAAAAAATTGCTATGAAACAATTACATATCTTACAATGACCTCTTGATGTTGTATGTAAGCATGTTTACATCATAAGATCAAAAGCTCGTATGATGTGCTAAAAAAGGTTAGAAGTAAAAGAGACACTATCTATAGCAATTACTCAACCCTACATTGTCTTTGTATAAATTGAAACTATTTTAATTCTTCTTGACATGACAAATTAAAAAAAAAATCAAATATTTAATTTAATTTTCTAAAATAAGAATATTTAGTTAAAAGTGAATATTTATAATAAATTGTTGAAAAGGTTAAATAAATATTTTTTCATAATAGTATGAATTAAATTCAAAACATAATTTCTAATATTTAAACCATTCAATTTCTAATTTAAGGAATGCATTTTTATTAAAAAAATATCTATTGTCTTAAAATCAATATACTTCAAATCTATAAGTTGATTTTGAATTTTATTTTTTATAGATTTACTTACAATATCATAAATAAATTTAATTTTTAACTAAGCACTAAAAGCATCAACATAAACATCAATCTGGATATGAAGTTTGGGTGACATTGTGATTCTAATTAAACATAATTTTTGTTCATTTTTTATTTAAAAAAAAAAATTATTGAAAAGCACCTATATATTAATATAGCTTGAAACTTTTCATTAAGTTTAGTAGAGGTTTTTTCATAGGGTATAGGTTTTTTACCTTATATTATTTGAATTATGTATTTAAAAGTATGGTTGTATTTTATATATGATTTCCCAAAGTGGTATTTGGAAGACATAAATATAAATTTAAGTAATAGTCGAGTCATTACTTCTCAAATACTCACACTACCAAGGAAGTTTAAAATAAATACAATATACTTATACTACTAAGAAAGAAAGAAGACAAAATAATAACCCAAAAAGTTAAAGTTAAATACATAGTACTTTCCAAAAATAAATATTATTAAAAAATATTTTAAGAATATTCTTAAATTTATATTTTTAAATTTTAAATATATAAATACTTTTAAAAAAAAATATTTTGGGTTTTTAAATATTTAAATTAAAATTTACATATAAAAAATTGAACTAAAAAAATACTGAAAACTGTAAAATATTTTAAATATTAAAATTTATATAAAATAAAAAAAATGTCACTTATCAAAAAATAAAGAAGATTTAAAAAAAACAAATAAATACATCTTTTTCATGTATATAAATTATTTATTTATTAATTATTCATAATAATATTTAGGTGGGTTCTTTTTTTACATATATTTGCACTTTCATTTGTTACATTAGAGTTTTAAAATATATATTAAGAAAAAAAATATTTATAAATAATAAATAAGAGTTACAAAATAAATAAACACCTTAAAAAAACAATAACAATTAATATTAGTTTAAAATAATATCTAACAGAGAAACAAACACTCCAAAAAAAACAATAATAAACCAAAAAAAAACCACACACAATGGGTCACAATAATAGTTAAAAGAACAATAAAATATTTTTTTCTCAAACATAAACATACATAATAAACTACAGAGGTGTAGCTATAATATATAGTTAACTAAAAGGCTCAATACCATATCTAGTTTATAAAAAGAGCCTATTTTACAAGCAAAAAATGTTTGAGAAGAAATCAATATTATTACTTTTGAGTTATATTTTATTTCATTCTTATTTGAGTGGAAACCCAACATAAATAATGGTCAAATTGTTTTTGTTTTTGTTTTTTTTGTTTTTTTCTTCATTCTAAAGCGATATCAATTTGTTATCCATTAAATCTAATGAATAAATGCACATCTATAACTAAAACATTTTTAATTAAAGAATAAAATTATTAATTATAATAGTTTTATTTTTAAATACACAAAAAAAATTAAAAAAAAAAAAAAAAAAAAAAAAAATTAAACTATACTTTAAAATGGAGATTTTAATGGCTCTCTAAGAGCTTCTAGCTAAGTTCCACATGGTGGGCCAAACCCTACAAAATAAAATTAACTGTTTCAAAAAAATAACAAACAAAAGATTACCAATGGGTTAAGGGGAAATAAACACAAATTATTTTTTTAATGGGTATTATCTTATGCAAAAAAATCATCAAAAATAAGATTTTTCTCACTTAAAATTCTCCCAAGCACTAGCATGTTGAAACATAAATAAATAAATAAATATACAAAAATGTACAATAATATCTCAAATTAAGGTAAAGTATATAAATGGAAGACAAATTATTAATTAGAGAAACTAAATTAACAAAAGAAAAGCCACATTTATTTAGTAGTAAAGGTTAAAAATAATATTTTAAGTATTATAATATTTATTAAAAAAGTATATTAAATAAAATAATAATAAGCTTTAAGTGTATAAAGAGAAGAGGAGAGAACTTTATAAATAGAGTAAAGAAACTAAAAAGAGTTATAGAGAAAGTTAATAATTATCTTGGCCAACCTTCAATAATTCAAGAGTATCACTAAAAGCAGAAGATGTCCTAGGTTACAGCATCTTCTTCTTAAAGTCCTACTCAAGATTTTAGAGACAACATCTTCACCTCTAACATACTTCAACATGAGCATTATAAAAACATATTCTACAAGTTAGATGAATCATGTGAGATAGATGATGATTGAGGATGCTACAATGGATGAGAAATATTATCAGACTAACTTGGTCATGATACCAAAGTATGGTCTCCATCAAGCCACGATAAAAGCTTAGGTATTTCCCTATAAAAACCTCTTACATAAGGTTTTCATTGAGTTTGTCATAACAGATTATGTGATATTTGATCTAAACCCTCAGACTAGACAATCTTACATTGTTGGAGTTACTTTAAGAATTAATATAAATTAGCTAAGCCTAATTTCACCTATAACTTAGAATTTTCTATGGAATGGATGGGGAAAATGGCCTAATGAAGGTGTTAAAATACTTGGTAGAGTATATGAACTGCTAGGTCAACAAGGGTGAGATTGATAATTACAACATTAGGACATTCATGAGATGGGTTAAGGCATGAATGATTTTGATGAATAAATTAAATGGGGCCTCAAACATTGATTATATAAATAAAATGTGGATGCCTATGTTTGTTATGATCATAAATGATAGAAAACATTTACCCTAGGTGAATTTTTTTATATAATTTGAAGCAACTCTGTGGATTAAAATAAGGTATCAACTTATACATGATGTCATATTTTGTAGATGAATATTGTGCCATAGTGAAATTTCACCATGCCAACTTTCCAAAGTGGCCCAAATTACTCCATTTCCCCATTAATGCTCATTTCAACAAGTTATATGTGTATCACTTCCAAGAGTCTATGGAGATCTGTAGTTGTTCATATGCTCCCATGTGCATGGCCATCAACAAACATCCCATGCATAATATATTAGATGAAATGAAGTAATATATAATATCCATCCAAGGATAATTAGTACAATTTTTTTATTTTTTTGATATTAGCTTATAAATGACATAATTAGAATATGCATAAAAGAGAACACCAACTATAATATTCATTCACTAATTAATTACACTTTAAGAAATACATAGAAACACTGAGATCATATGGAATATAGAGATATTACAAAGCTAATGCTTACACAATGAAATCGTTTGAAACACCAATGTAATTTGTGAATGAAACCACCATAAGATAGTCAGGGAGGATCTTTCACCACCAAAATCAGTACATCTAAGAGGGTTTTCATCTTCAAATATTTTTTCACTCTAAGGGTTTTTGTCCTTAGGAGAGGAATAATCTGAACCAAGTTCAAACTTCACAAATGGAGGGGGGAATTATGATATTCAACATTCATTAATTACAAAGGGAGAGAGCTCTCTTTATATAAAAAATGTGAAGGGGAGAGAGAGGAGGGAAACTTTATGGAGAATGAAGAATGGCACCCCACTCCAAGTGGGATCACTACTGATCCATATTATCTTTTTTGTCACTTATACCAATGGTCAAAAAGGAAAGGAGTCCAAGGAGATAATATCATCCACCTCTTTTTTTTCTTTCAAACTTCATATGCTTCCAATCTCTACTTGCACATGCTTCCAAATGACACCTCTCTCACACATGTGAAGGGGAATCAATAATAGTAAACCTATATCATCTTCCTCCCATGTGTACACAATTTTCCAAACCTCCTTTTGTCTTTTACCACCTACCAAAATCATGCATTTTCCCAAGGGTGGTACCCCAACTATTCATCCTTATCTTTTCTACCTAAGAACAAAGACATGTGAAGCACTAAAGATAAAAACTTTGTCTCTTAGTGGAGTAGGATGCACCGCCCTCTTCACAATCATTTTATCTCATGTGAGATCTCCCTTGAAATATGCCATATTATCCATAAGCCAAATCCCATGCTACATCATCACCTGCATCACCATGAATAATGACTAAATAGTGATTTGTGAATAGTGCATGTATGAATAGCGACTTGACACATAGTTATTCCCTTACATCACTTGAATTATCCTATGGAAATTGAATAGGCTAATGGTCTTATATAAATATATCATAAAGGAAAAATGGGATATCACAGTCTTCCCTTACCAAAGATTGCTTGTCTTCAAGTAATCTGGTTCACTTCATAATTCCAAATACGAGGATACCAAACCAATTGTGGGAATTTATAATTCCCAATCCTCAAACCTTTTTTTCAATATAGTTGACCCACCATGTTTCCACTACACTACTCTGATATAATCAAGATTTGGAATCCCTAAACCAAGTGATTATATAGAAAACACTCTCTCTATAGCGTCCTAATAGAGATTTGAATTAGCTCCTTGTTCATTGGGCATCGTTGTAACATCAACCTCTTTACTAGTCTCTTCTACTAAATTATCTAAGAAGTCCAACTGGTGTCCATCATACATGGTAAATTCCCATTCCAAATTTGGATTGCCATCACTAGGATGATGTAGATGCTCCATGTCAAGATTTGGATTTTTCTTTATTCTGCCCTCTCTTTAAGATAATAAGCAGTTATTCTTGGGGCAACTCTTCTTCAACACACCATTACAAATCTAAATTCACTTGCACTCTTATTATAATGCAACCATGAAAGCATCATTAACTGAGGGTCTAAGAGCAATTGGTATCAATTCTTCATGCAAATCAAGTTTTGAACCTTCATTTTATATTGTTGTTCTATAAATTCTAGCAAGTGGAAGATCATCATGTGAATCTTGTGAGGCCTCTCCCTCATGTGTATACTTCCAAACAAGACTCTCCTAGAATTTTTCTTAATCAAGCTTGGGGAATTCTGATTGTTCTTCAAATTGATTCCCTTTTGGTTGCCCAATGATTTTTTCTTCTTCCCTTGGAAATTATGTTACACTAAACACTTTTTATGGTTCTTCATTTTTAGGAGAAATATGAGCTTCAAAATTATCAATTTATTCCATTATCACTTTTTCTTCCTTGGGCGCATCAACATTATGTTGGAATAAACATGAACTATAATTCACTATTTCCTCTTCTTTGTTCTTGTATCGGTGATAGGCTCCCAAGATTCCTTACATGAGAAGCAAATATTGATTCTTCTAAGCTCATTTTTTGATGTTATCTTTATTTTTTTCCACTTCAAGACTCTCCTCTTCTCTTGCAAATGCTTCTCTTGATTTTATAATTTTTTTATTCACTTACAACTTCTCCTCTTTTTTCCTTGACCTTCTTATGTAGTTTATAAGGTTTTTTTTATAGGATTTATTATTTCAATTGACTTCAAAAATTCATCAAATGAAATTTTACCTTGAAATCATCTTGTGATTCATGATACCAATTTATAACTTTGACAGCATCTCATTCATAGTTCTATATCCTCATCACCACTCTTATATAAGATATATTTATTCTTTAATGGGTAAACATTTAGGTAGCCATAGCCATTCCATGTTCACAGTAATGATAACATGCATGCAACTAACAACCTAATATCAACTCTAAATATATGTAAAAGGGTTAGCTTCCCAACAAGCTATACCACTTCCTCATGTGAGCTAAATCCTCAACAAAATATTAAACACCAATAGGCTGGTAGGATGCTTTGTGCTTCGATACCACTATAATATCCCTCTAAAATAATTAGTACTTTTTTTTTCAATATTAACTTATGAATGACACAATTAGAATATGCATAAAAGAGAACACCAACCATAATATTCATTAACTAACGAATTACACTTAAATAAATACATAGAAACATTGAGATTATATGTAATATAGATATATTATATAACTAATGCTTACACAACGAACTCCTTTGAAGAAATAATGTAGTTTTTGAATAAAACCACCATAAACCATCCAAGAAGGATCTTTCACCACTAGAACTAGGAAACCTTAGAGGGTTTTCATCCTCAAATATTTCTTCACTCTAAGGGTTTTCATCCTTAGGAGAGGAATAAGCTAAACCAAGCTCAAACTTCACAAGCGGGGGCGGGGGGGCTGGGGGGAAATGAAAGGGAGAGATCTCTCCTTATATATAAAATGTGAAGGGGAGAGAGAGAAGATGAAAACTTCATGGAGAAGAAATAATGGCACCCCACTCCAAGTGGGATCACTATTGATCCATAGTGCCTTGTTTGTCACTTGTGTCAATAGTAAAAAATGAAGGAAATCCAAAGAGACAAGATCATCCACCTCTTGTGTCTTTATCTTTGACCTTCATATGCTTCCAAGCTCCACTTACACATGCTTCCAAATGACACCTCTCTCACACATTTAAATAGGAATCACAAATAGTAAACCTATGTCATATTTCTCCCATGTTCACACATGATTCTAAACCTCCTTTTGTCTACTCTGACCTATCAAAATCATGCATCTTCCCAAGGGTGGCACCCTAAGTATTCACCCTTGTCTTTTCCACCCAGGAATAAAGACATGTGAAGCACCTAAGATAATAAATTTTTCTCTTAGTGGAGTGGAACACTTCATCTCTTCACATATATTTTATCTCATGTGAGAACCCCCCATGGGCCATGCCACATTATCCATAAGCCACATCCTATGTTACATCATCACCTGTATCACCTACCACATCACCATGTGAATAGTGATTTGTGAATATTTCTTATATAAATAGTGATTTGACACACAATTATTCCCTTACATAACCCAACTTAACCTACAAAAATTAAATAGGCTAATGGTCTTCTACAAATATATCTTAAGGAAAAAATAGGATGTTATAGAATATATCAAATAAATTAGGCCTACTAATATTATCAATTTTACATAGGGATTAAGGTTGAAGGAGTTTTGGTTTCACCCCTTAAAATCCCATATTATGTACTAGATAAACTGGATGCACTTGAGATAGCCTACCAACTTTCCAATGGAGTTGCGATAATTTTCCTAGCAAGAATTGAAAAACCATGGCCACTCACCCAAATTAAAATAGAAAAAACACTTTATATAACATGGCCCTCTATTCATAAATTTCATCACATAAGTATTCATTTAATTTATATGATCACATGATAAGATATTGGGACCTTAAGGTAAATGTGATCAGGCATTTTCAATCACTATGAGGGATGGTCATTGTGGTGTATCACCATAATTCACATCCAAATGATATTTGTTATATTAATCCAAAAAATATGATAGAAGTGAAATAAAACTTTCAAGGAACAAGATTTCCTATTTCAACCCAAAGACCACATGATCAAAAATAAAATTCTCAAGGGATTGAAGAGAGACATGATGCTTAATTACCTCATAAAAAGGGAAAATCACAATGTAATGATTCACATCTAGAAAGTAATTTATTACAAATCTTTCCCTCAACTTCACCTTTAAAATCTTCTAAAATGGTGACACCTACACCTACCCAAGTAATAAGTCCTACTCCTATTTCCTCCAATTTTGTGACATTTACTAGTTTTGTGACTCCACTCCTAATTTTTATCTCTTTGAATGTGGCCTAATCCTCTATTACCCCTCTTTATATTGAAATAACTCAAATGGGACCCCAAAGGTAAACATTTTTTCATAATAGTATAAAGTAAATTCAAAAAAGATTTTTTCACATTTAAACCATTCAATTTTGATTTTAAGAAATGCATTTTTAATAAAAATATATCTATGGATTTAAAATCACTATACTAAAAATATATAAGTTGATCTTAAAATTGTTTTTCTATAAATTCATTGATAACATCTTAAACAAATTTAACTTTTAACCAAGTACTAAAAGAAATGATACAAATGTCAATGTGAACATGAAGTTTAGGTGACATTACGATTCCAATTGAACTTAATTCTTATTCATTTTTAGCTTACCATATTTCATTATATTCTGTAGAGGTTTTTCACTAGGTATAGCTTCTTTACCTTTTATTATTTGAAATAAGTGCTTAAAAGTATAAATGTGTTTTATATGTAAATTCCCCAAGTGGTAGTTGAAAGACATGAGTGTACATTCAAGTAATAGTCGACTCATTATTTCCTCAATACTTACACTAAAAAGTAAATTTAAAATAAATACAAAACTTATATCACTAAGAAAAAAATAGAATAAAATAATAACCCAAAAAACTATAATCAAAGTTAAATAAATAGTACATTGAGAAAAATAAATGTTGTTAAAAAAATCTTTAAAAAATATTTATAATTTTATATTTATATTTTTAAATTTATATTTATATTTTTAAATTTAAAATATATAAGTATCTTAAGAAAAAAATAGTTTAAGTTTTCAAATATTTAAATAAAATTTATATTAAAAAAAATTGAACTAAAAAAATATTAAAAACTTTAAAATATTTTAAATATTAAAACTCAAACAAAGATTTAAAAAAACAAAGAAATGTACCTCTTTCATGTATGTAAAAAAAAAAATTATTTATTTATTTATTTATTTGGTCAATTCTCTTTTCACATATATTTGTACTTGCATATGTTGCAATGCAATTTTAAAAAATAGATATTAAGAAAAAAAAATTGTGTATATATAAATAAAGGGGTAAAAAAATTACAAAATAAATAATCCTTTGCTAAAAATATACAACAATAACATAAACAACTACTAATAATGTTAGTTTACAATAATATCTAACAAATAAGCAAATACTCCAACTTAAAACAATAGCTAACAAAAAAAAGCATAGAATACCTTTTTTTGCTTTTACATCAGTAGTAGCTAAAAGAGTAATAGAATTATCTTTTTCTTTTACATGGATTAGTTTCCAAGGAAATAAAAAGGAAGCAGTAAGAGGAAACAGCCAATAAAAAACATAAACAAACATAGTAAGTTGTAGAGGTGTAGATATAATATCTAGTCTTAAAAAAGGTTCAATTTAAGGAAAAGAGTTTATTTTAAAATAGAAAATGTTTGAGCAAAAATAAATATTATTAATTTAAATTAGTTTTTATTTTATTTTCATTTAAGTGGAAAACCAATATAAATAATGTTTAATTATTTTTATTTTCTTAATTTTAAAGGGATAACAAATTATTATTCTTTAAATTTAATGGAAAAATGCACATCTAAAACCAAAAACTTATAAATAAATCATGACACTATTAATTGTAATAATAAATTATTTTTTTATTCACAAAACAACTAGTTTAAAAAACATATCTTAAAATAAGGATTTTAATGTCTATGTAAGATCTTATAGCTAGGTTTCACATAGCGGGCCAAACTTCCCAAACAAAACTAGCTTGTAAGAACAAACAATAAATAAAAGACTACCAATGGATTAGGGAGAAAAACATAAATTCCTTTTTTCATGGGTATCATCCCATGTATAAATACACATATCAAAAATAAAATTTATCTTACTTAGATTTTACAATGATTGTTGAAATATAAATAAATAAATACACAAAAAAGTACAATAATATTTCAAATTAAGGTAAGACATAAATGTAAGACACAAGTTTTTATTTAGAGAAACTAAATTAACATAATAAAGTCCCACATTTATTAAGAATGAAGGGTTACAAACAATATTTTATGTATTACAATATTTATGAAAAGAGTATAAGAAATAAAAGGAAATTAATCTTTAAGTATATATAATGGAGAGGAGAAGGATTTGTAAATAGAGTAAAGAAGATAAAAATAGATATAAAATTCAGTTATGTTTTGTTAGAGGAGGATTCCATTTGAATAGAGGAAAGTAGAATGTATTTTTGACAAGATTGGTATGAAGATATGATGAATGTTTTGTAAAACTCTGTTGTAAATGGAAGAATATAAACCCTGTTGAGGTCTTTTGGTATTATCCTTGACTATAAGTGTTATGTTAATTATCTTGGCCAACCTTCAATAATTCTAAAGTATCAATGAAATTAGAAGATGGCCCAACTTGCAACATATTCTTCTTAAATTCCTCCTCAAGAGTTTAGAGACAACATATTCACCCCTAACAGAGTTCAACATGAGCATTATAACACCAAATTCTACAAGTTAGATGAATCACATGAGATATATGATGATGAGGATGTTATATTGGATGAGAAATATTATTAGATTGAATTGGTCGTGATACAAAATCTTATGGTATCCATCAAGTCACGATAAAATCTTAGGTACTTACCTATAAAGGCCTATTACATAAGATTTTTAGACAATTCTCATTGTTGGAGTTACCTTTGAGAATTAATATTAATTATTTAAGCCTAATTTCTCCTATAACTAGGAATTTTCCATGGAATAGATGGAAAATAATGGCCTAATGAAGGTGTTAAAATACTTGGTAGAAGGCATGAATTATTAGGTCAATAAGGGTGACATTGATAATTACAAAATTAAGACATTCAAGAGATGGGTTAAGGAATTGATGATTTTGATGAATAGATTATACGGGTCCTCAAACATTGATTTTATGAATAAAATGTTGGTTCCTCTATTTTCTATGACCATAAATGATTAAAAAAATCCCCATGTCAATGTTTTTTATATAATTTGAAGCATGATCTTTGTGGAGTAAAATAGGTACCAGGTTATGCATGATGTCATATATTGTAGATGAATGTTGTACCATAGTGATATCTCACCATGTAGACTTCCCAAAATGTCCCAAATTAATCCATTTCCCCATTCATGTTCATTTCAACAAGTTATACATGTATCACTTCCAATAGTGTATGGAGGAGATCTGTAATTATTGATAACCTCCCATATACATGGCCATCAATGAACATCCTTTAAATAATATATTATACGAAATGAGGGAATATATCAAATATATTAGGTCCTAATAGTATTATTAATTGTACATAGGGATCAGGGTTGAAGGAGTTTTGGTTTGACCCTTAAACTCCCATATTATGTACTAGATAAACTAGCTGCATAGGAGATAGCCTACCAACTTATCAATGGAGTGGTGGGAATTTTCAAGGTAAGAATTGAAATACCATGGCCACATTCTCAAATTAAAATATAAATAACACTTTATATAACATGGCCCTCTATTCATAAAGTTTTAACACACAAGCCCTCATTTAAGTTGGATGATCACATGTTAAAACATTGGGAGCTGGAGGTAAATGTGATCAAGCATTTTTAATCACTATGAGGGATGGTCATTGTGGTGTACCACAAAAATTCACATCCAGATGATATTTTTTATATTAATACAAAAAATAATATATAAGTGAAATAAAATTTTCAAGAACAAGATTTCCTACTCCAACCCAAAGACCACAAGATCAAAAATCAAAATCTCAAGGGATTGAAGAGAAACATGATGCTTAATCACCTCAATATTTAGAAAAAACAAAAATTTATTGATCCACATCTTAAAAATAATTTATTACAAGGATTTATTTTGTACTCACCCTTAAAATATCCTATAACAATTACACCTACCCAACTAACAAGTCCTCCTCCTATTTCCTCCACTTCTGTAACATTTTCTAGTTTTATGACCATAGTCCAAGTTTCTATCTCTTTAAATGTGGCCTCATCTTCTATTACCCCTCTTTCTATTGGAACAACTCAAATGGGACCCATGTTCCTTTAAATGTATCTATGTCACCTAGGATCACCCAAGTTTATAGTGACCAAGACACTACATCCTAATCTAGCCCTAGTAGTTAACTCATGGGGGCTACTTCTAGCCCAATTGTAAAAACATTAGACATAATTCACTCATTTAATATTTCTTCTGATTCTAAGCCTACAACTTTTGCATTGTTTGGTACAATTCAAAGTGTGTCATTTATTTTGGGATGTATCCTTCCCACTTCCCCCCACCTTGGGTCCAATTCAATTCTA
Source organism: Torreya grandis (assembly GCA_037957365.1). Taxonomy (NCBI): domain Eukaryota; kingdom Viridiplantae; phylum Streptophyta; class Pinopsida; order Cupressales; family Taxaceae; genus Torreya; species Torreya grandis. Next base: position 1,438,122 of record JARHVA010000126.1, read on the forward strand.
TTTTTTTCATCATTAGACATCAACGTGTGTAAGCATTAGCTTAATGAAACTAATCTCATTCATGGGTTAGTTTAATTCTTCTTCTTGTCTATTTTTTTTAATTTTTTAGGGTTGTAATCACATAAAAATGCAATTTTCACAACTTGAGCATGACTTGTGGCACCCAAACCATAGGTCTCTCCTACTTCCTTACACGACCCACTAGGCATATGTTTACTATTTCCTAGTCATCCAAAGCCTTCCAAATTCAGCCCCAGTTTTCCCAGACTCCTCTCCCAGGCATAGACCTATCCCTTAGGGTCCCTTTACCCTTGGACACTAGCACTATAAGTTGGACTATAGCACTGGACCCTAGGGTGTCCACTTTCTGGTGTTATTGTCCAAGTCACTCTTAGCCTCAAATGGTCAGATTTCCCTAGTTCCTTATCTTTTTCCTTGTCAACCTAACGTGAATTCATCTAACCCAAGATCATCAATTTTCCTATAAAATCCTATTAACAGGTCATTTATAAGGGTTGGCAATCATTTAAAAGGCATAATCTAGAAATACACTAAGCGCTTACCTTCAAGTAAATCCTCCTATTCTCTACATATAGCCAACCATTGATATTTCCATCCTACTCAAGCTCTCGCACAAGTCATGAGTCATCTCAAGCTTGCCCATATTCATATAATACTTGCATTGCATACACAAAATTTCATAATACACATTCGATTTTGGAGAACTACATTGGTCTTGATCCCTCTTCAAAGTATTGGTATGTAAGAAGTGTGCCCACACATGGGGTGTGATCGCACGTTTAGTGCATAATACACACTAACCCCTTTTTCTAGTTGATTCAAGACCACTTATCAATCTTAAGGAGGAAATAGGACCCTAGGATACAAAATTAGTTACACATGGAGCTTTGTAGACGATCGAGACTTGTAACTTTAGACATAGAGCCTCCAAAAGCATCAGAATAGAACCCAAAAAGCTTAGAGGAAGTAGATCAAAAGGAATATAGCACAAAAAATAGGACTATAGCACTGGACCCCAAAGTGTCTAGTTTCAAGCACTACTATCCAAGTAGAAAATAGACTTTTGGGTCCTATTTTTTATAGTCTGGCCAGTCATCTCATCAATTTGCAATTCTAGATTCCTCCATCTTAGTCTAGAAATCAACTAAGTTCACTTTCTATCCCCTTGATATTTTTAGTAATGAATTGATCAAATCTAGATTTAGAAAATTAGTACGTTAATTTAGGAATACTATATTACATGTTTTCCAAATTAATTTAGATCCTTTACTAATTAGGAAATTAAACACTTAGTTTCCCAAAAATAGTAAAATATTTGGTGAACCCGACTTACTTCGAATTTTTTCAAAAAAACCCTAAAAACCCTAGGGATAATTATTTTGGATTTTTTTAATACTTTCCTAATTTTTATACAATTTAAAAATTAAAAAACTAAAAATTTAGTGCAATATTTTTAAAAATTCTCTCAAACCCTAGTTTCCACATACTAGGTCCTTTTTGCACGAAATCATTTCCAGATCACTAGGAAAAATATTCTGCTAAATTTACAAATATTTTTATATTTTTCCTAAATTTTTCAAGTTCAAATCTATAAATTTTTAGTAAATTTTTCAAATTATCACATTAATTTTGAAAAAATAATTTCAAACCCTAGTTGCATCAACTAATTCCCAATAAATTTCCAGTAATATTCCTCTTAATTTTTGCAAATTTTGATTAAATATTAAAATCATGAAATCATTCTAAATTCAAAAATTCATAGCATTTGCAAATAATATTTTTGAAAAATCCCTAGGTGCATACACTAGGTCCTATTGCATTTTGATCTATCACCTTACATGTTTGACAACTTCGTATCCTTTTTTGTAAAAATTCTAAATTACTATTTTAGACTTTTGTGTTTCTTTTATCCAATGATTTCCATTTTTTTCACATTACCTATTACAACTTATTTCAAAACATCCAAATACATTTCAAATTGTTTCTTACTTGCATAATGGCCCAATATACTAGTTTTGATGAAATTGATAAAAGAGAGCTTCAAGAACTCTTAACCAAACACCCAGACATGCAAGATGACATGCTTAAAATTCTACAAGAGGAACAACAAAAGGTAAAAAATGGATAATCTTCTCAAACTATAGAAACACCAGTTGCACATGACACTATAGGGCAAACTATGTCAAAATAACCCCTTATAGTAGCCCAACCTTCTCTTATGCCACCAACTATAGCTAGTACATCCATATCTCCTGATGTGGCAGCCTTTACGTAAGAGATTAGATCTCTTCAATCCAAGGTGAAACATCTTGAACAAGGTACCACTAGATCTACATAAGCATTGGATTTTTTAACTTTATTGCATACACCTTTGGCATGACTTATAGCATCTACACCCTTGCCACCTAGATTTTTATAACTAATCTCACTCTTTATGATGGCAAGGGTGATCCAGAGACACATTTGAGAGCCTTTCAAATAGAATGTTTTGATTATGTGCCAAAAGAATGAATATTAACTAAGTTATTTCCAATGAGCCTCAAGGATTATGCACTACAATAGTTTTATAGTCTACCGAATCAGTTGGTCAGTGCATTTAATCCTCTTATCAACATGTTCCTAGCACACTTCACTATCAACATCAGTGATAAGTTGTCATATGCTCAAATTGCACAACAAAAATAGAAGTCAAATGATCTTCTCACCGAGTATGTTCTCAGATATAAGACCATATTGGCTAAGATGACTACCCCTATGGTAGATTAGGAGTTACAAGACCTCTTCAAACACATTCTTCTACCAGTTTTGCATGAGATAATCATGTTTAAAAGATTATTTTATTTTAATAAATTGTGTCACACTTTAAAATAATGAGAAATCAAACTCATATCAATAGGAAAACTCAAGTACACAAGTGTATCAGATACAACTAATAAGATTAACAGTAAAGTCCCATATAAGGTCAAGTTTAATGATAACAAAGGACAAACTCATCAAATGATCAATGCGACTTCAAATCCCCCATAGAGAGTCACATTATTGTCACCTCCTCAGTGACCTTTTATAAATCTACCAATTTATCTAGCTAGATTTATACAATGGCTATTAGAATGTAATATCATTTCTCTACCTCCTATCAAAGAAGTTGATCTAACAAAGCCTCTTCCATGGGGATATGATCAAAATGAATTTTGTGACTTTCACAGGGCACCAAGCCATATTACAAACAAATGAATTAGTCTCAGGCATAAGATACAAGATTTAATTAATGTCAACCAAATTGATCTAGGCACTTCAGTTGAGCCTCCTTATGCCAAACCAACACAAGATAAGTCACTTAAAATATTTTCAAATCCATTTCCATAGCATAGCAAGTCAGAGCTACAAGACACATCAGGTGCACATCATGCATATCAGGCACATCCTCCACCAGCTACATATAGGGCATCGACAACCAATTCACATCCATTGAGCCACAAGATTGGTACCTTTCATTCCAACCTTCCATTTTGGCCTTCCATCTCTTTTTATGAGCAAGATATTATCGAGGATGACATAGATTATCATGCACTCTTCATCAGACCTTTTATTCATGATCATCCCATTCACAGTGTTCTAATTGAAAATGGATCCAGTGTTAACATGTTTACTATGACACTACTACAATATTTGGGGTATACAGAATAGGATATCACTTTGAAAAATATAGTTATCAGTGGATTTAGTGGACAAAGTTGAACTACATTGGATGAGATCCTCACCCCTTTACAAGTTGGTCCTACATGCATGACCACCCCATTCACTATAGTTCCTAGTGTAGGAGTTTTTGACATGTTACTTGGTAGACCTTGGATACAAAAACTTCAAGAAATTCCATCTATAGTGCATTGATGCATGACATTCATTCATGCTAATTAGGTTATTACAGTTATTAGAGTTCCATATGAGTTGCCACTTTCAATTTCAATGCCAATTTTAGTTTCAGAGCTAGTTTCAATTCCATCACCAGTTCTAGTCCATCACCAATATAGAGGATTCATACACCTCCATAGCTTTAGGATTCTAGATAGCTTTTAGCTATAATTTTCACATGTAGATCAGTTTAATTGAGATCTCATTCATCTACACATCGAGCACATGTTCAGAGAGTTTCTCCTACTTATAGATGGGTCCCTAGGAGCCCTATAGTTGCATCTACTTCTTATATTTAAAGAGGATCCCTATAGTTAGTTTCTACTTCACAAATTTTAGAGCATTTATAGCATATCCAACTTTCAGAGCCTCAGTCTCATCACTTCTATTGTGTCTCACGATCATGCATGATTCCAATTTTTAATACTGGACATCATGATAGGGAGTCTCATCTAAGACTCATCGGTTAGTATCATTCCTTTGCAGCTTTACTTGTATATAGTCTTCTTTTATTTGATTATACATAGCTTATTCCAAAAATACAAAAATAAAAAACCACATCAATTATATGCATTATCTATGTTCTTACATTGCTAAAACACTATGCTAGACTTACATTATGCTATTTTATGCTACTTGTTTATCAATTTATCTATATTACCATACTTCACTTAATCTTCTTTGAGTGTGTGTAGTACATCCAGATCCTTCATTACCTTAATCCACCCATCAAGGGGGCATCTTACTTCTACATTCCGCTACACATCAATACATCTACCCACTGGGGGCACACTCTACATGACTACACCATCCAGGTTATGTCATCATCACACTCCACACTCTATAAATCTTATTTAATACATACCTTACTTGCTTACATAGATATCACATCGACATCTAGTAGCATTTATCACACTTTTATATTTCATATCATATACATTAGTCTTGTACCACATATCTTGTATACTCTTACTTCTTGCTTTCCATAGTTAGATGCTTGTCTATATTTACAATATTTTACATGCTTCCATTTTTGCTTTGATTAGCTATATATGTTTGCATTTTCCAATTTTTATTTGCTTCTTTCTTGTGTTTTAGGACATTTACCAATGTCCTTTTCTTATGTCTATATTGTGTGTGCCTTTGGACATTTACCAATGTTCTTTGTGTGTGCCTTCTATATGCTTTTGGCCCTTGTGCCAATCTTTGCTTGTTCCCATTGTGTGTATGTGGCATTTGAACATGCCTTATGTGTCTATTTAGCCCCTTGGCCACCCTTGTGTGTTTCTTAATTCTTGATTTGTATGCTTGTTGCTTGATTATTTCTCTCTGTATGTGCAATGCCATTATTACAATCATGTATTTACCTTATTTATTGGATGCCATGATGGACATAATGCTCCATCCCTCCATGCTACTGACAAACTAACAACTAACATTTTGCATTACATCTTTCCTTTTATGCACATGTTATTACATGGTTATATCTATCTAGGCATACCCTTGTGGATCTAAAATTCTCTCTATACAACTCTTTCTATATCTTGAGATCATGAATATTAATGCTATATCAAATGTTTTCATAGCTTAACACACTTGCAAGGCTTCTTCTTCTAAGGGTAGTCTTTATAGGGTCTTCATTCCTACCCTTAGAAAAAGGGACAACAAACAAGGGTTTTGTCATAGAGATCAGAGCTCCTAAATGATCAAAAAAGTAGTTTCAAAATACACAGTCCAGATTCTAGAAAATAATACATACAGGCCAAATTAGGAAGATAGTAGAGAACACATTCTAGTTTTTAGTTTTAGCTCTAGATAATAGCACCAAAAATGGGACTATAGCACTAGACCCCAAAGTGTCTAGTTTCTAGTGCTAGTGTCCAGATAGTAGAATTTCTATTTTTTCTAGAATCAGGTAGAGGGGTGAGTTCATTCATGATTTTACCATAATAATACAATCTAGAATACAACAAATTTTAGCACTTATTTGCTCAGAGAATCTAGATATAGGGGCATTATGTGTAACATGAGGGTTTCTACTTACAATTCAGACATGGCTGTTGATACAACTTTTAGTTCAAAATCTATGCTCTAAACACTAGTTATTGGGGGTAATGTGCATGGCACATGGGCCTTCTCTTTTTTGAGTTTAGTACATTTTTATTGATGTTCTCAGCAGTTGGATGCCTTACTCCATCTGCAGGTGGTTGGAATCACTTTCAAGTAAACTTTTATGCAAGCTTGCTTCCTATGTACCAGAGTTCCTAAGTGGATTCCTAAGCCTTGATCCCAGTTTTAGAGGGGCTTTTATACAAGTCCAAATCTCCATCTTTCAAAGTGGCCAACATTTGCCTAGTTTTCAGTTACATTCAACTATCCTTGCCAACATTGTCACATTACATCATGTTCATGGGATTCATGAGCCATCTCATAAGACATTTATCTTATCCCAGTATATTTTTATTCAGCTTCACATCATGAGGTAATGATAGAGCCAAAGGACTAGCTAGCCTTTGTATTATTGAGCCACCTATTTAAAGGGATTGGACACATGGTCCAGACAATAATTAGCATATGCATGATTCCTTAACTTTACATAGTTGGTGATGATGGAGCCAAAGGTCCTACCTTTGCATTCTCGAGCCACCTTCTAGGGGATTGAGCATTCAGCTCATTCATCAATATAACTCTTGGTTCAAATATACATCTAGCATCACTTAACATAATCTAGCAACACAACAGGTTTTGTATTGGTTCACATACCCGATGAGGTGTATTCATTCCTTTCTCTCTATTTTCCCAACTTTTTACATTCTTATTTTAGATATAGTGTATCTAGTAAGAACTAATCTACTTTCACTTTACTTACTTGAAAATTTACATAATACAATGTGCTTTCACTATGCACAATCCAACATCACACAGCTTCTTGTGCTTAGACTCACAGGTAAGTTTAGGTACACTTTTATTTTTTTCTCCTTTATCCTATTATTTTGATTTTCTACATACTTAGAATAAAGGGGGGCAAATTTAATCACATAAAGATACAATTTTTACAATTTGAGCATGACTTGTGACACCCAAGCCATAGGTCTCTCTTGCTACCTTGCACGACCCACTAGGCATATTTTTACTATTTCTCAATCATCTGAAGCCTTCTAGATTCATCCATAGCTATCCCAAACTCCTCTCCCAAGTACATACCTATGCCCTAGGGTCCTTTTCCCCTTGGACACTAGCGCTATAAGTTGGACTATAGCGTTGGACCTTAGGGTGTCCACTTTCTGGTGCTATTATCCAAGTCACTCTTAGCCTCAAAAGGTTAGATTTCCTCAGTTCCTTATCTTTTTTCCTATCATCCTAACATGAATTCATCTAACCTAGGATCATTAGTTTCTCTATAAAATCCTATTCATGGGTCATTTAGAAGGGTTGGCAATCATTTAAAAGGCACAAGCTAGAAATATACTAAGCACCTTCAAACAAATCCTCCTATTCTCTACATATAGCCAACCGTTGTTATTTCCTACCTACTTAAGCTCTCACACAAGTCATGAGTCATCTCAATCTTGTCCAGATTCACATAATACTTGAATTGCATACACAAAATTACATAATACACATTCAATTTGGGAGAACTACATTGGCCTTGATCCCTCTTCAAAGTATTGGTATGTAGGTAGCGTGCCCACACATTAGGTGTGATCACACGTTTCATGCATAATACACACTAACCCCTTTTTTAAGTTAATTCAAGACCACTTATCAAGTTTAAGGAACTAGGACCCTAAGAGAAAAAATCAGTTGCACATGGAGCTCCATAAATGATCGAGACTTGTAAATTTAGACATAGAGCCTCCAAAAGCATCAAAATAGAACCCAAAAATCTTAGAGGAAGCAAATCAAAAGGATTATAGTGACAAAAATATGACTATAGCATTGGACCCCAAAGTATCCAGTCTTCCACTCTCTATCCAAGCAAAAAATAGACTTCTAGGTCCTATTTTTTATAGTCTACTCAGTCAACTCATCAATTTGTAGTTTTAGATTCCTCCATCTGAGTCCAAAAATTAGCTAAGTTCACTTTCTATCCCCTTACTATTTTTAGTAATTAATTTCTCAAATCTAGATTTATCAAATTAGTAGGTTAAGTTAGGCATACTATATTACATGTTTTCTAAATTAATCCAGACCCTTTACTAATTAGTAAATCTAACACTTAGTTTCCCAAAAATAGTAAAATAAGGACCTATCCATCAATCTTAATTTTTGTCCTCTCCCTCAATGGGGCACCATGGCATCTCAAACATTGTTTGGGGCATCAATGTGAGCTCATTTTTAGTAAATTGAACAAGATTCAATAAAATGAGAACACATCATTCTTAGATATTTATTTCATCATTTTAGCAATTTTTTCATTCTTTGAAAAAAAATTATATTATTATGTCTTGTAATTCCTTCTTAAATATCATCAAAATGTAGACACTCAATTCTCACCACTTTCACATTGAAATTATAATTAGAATCAACTTCCGGAAATAACTCTCAAAATTAGTAAAACACTCAAATTCTTTTGCACACTTGGAATACATATTCTAAAATGTATTAGGACATCCTTTATTAGGTATGTACACAAATGTCAGCTTCAATTAATTCATCAAAAATAAAGTCATGATATTTATAGAGATATTTTAGGATTAATTAGGTTGAAAATTTCATCAATTTTTAAAATACACTTCACCTTTCATTAAGTTAATTAAAATTTATTATTTAGTTTAATCTTTCTCTAATGGTAAATTCCATAGATTTTGGACTTTCTTATTTTCCAATATCAATAATTACATTTATTCCTCAACTCTCATGACAACTGGCCAAGTGATTGATGACATTATCATGACATCATGGAAAAATATTAGGAATGATGACATCATCATGAAAGTTTTCAAGCACTAACAAAATATCAATCAAATATTTGAATTTACAACCCATGCTTATTAATGCCAAATATTAATTTCATTTTTACCTACCAAGATTGACTGACTCTCATCCACTTATCTTGATTGTCATCTTATGGTCAAGATCATTTTGAGGAATCTGTCAATGGTCATTTACTATTATTCTTAAGTCTTGAACATACAATGAACTGTTGACATTTTTAGTATCCTTTCAAGCATCAAGTCTTTAAACAATTTCTTTCAATTTTTTTCTATTGATCAAACACTCCAAAGTGCAAGGGGAGAAATTGTCGACATGTATGTGTGGCATTGATAAAAAATCCATGGTCTATATTCAAGCACAAACATGTATGTATACCTATGGGTAATATATATCCATGAGGAAGGTAATTACTTTGATGTCTTCTATTTGTTTATCATTTTATAATCTTTCCTAATTTGAGGAACATGTTTAAGAAGATATATTTGATATTTTTTATGCTTTTTTTTTCGTATTAACAAGAATTAACCTCTCATATATTCATGTGTTTACATTTAGAAGGTCATTATTGAGGTTATAATGGGTGGTGGGTATTTTCATCGAGCATGGTTGAAGGCCAATAACATGTTACTATATGTTATCTGCCACCCTAGACATGTTGACAGTGTCACTTTTGAGTTATGAAGCACCATAAGTGGAGATATCAAATTGTTGAAGTTATAAAAGAATATATCACCACATAGTCATACATGAAGACATTTTATTTGAAAATTTTGCATGTCATTGGGAGGGGCTTCCCTCTTTGACAACATCCTCATACTAACATTGTAATTATAATGACTTTTTTGTGCTCTTTGCTTGTTATGGGGATGTTTTTCTAAACAAATCTTATTGATATTCTTTGATAGTGTAAGTGTATATATATATGTTGATAGGTCAAAGTATAATATTATATCTCACTAGGCAACCAAAAAATATTTAAAAAAAACCTAAAAATAAAATCCTAAAAATAATGAATGATTTTTTTAAAATATTTAAAAATGTATATGCTCTACATGTTTGTTTATATAATATAAAACACATTTATTGTATTAATACCAATCAATCAAACTCGATATATTTTGAGTATTTGGGAATTTTGTCACCTTTCCCTACATTAAATGGCCATTATCACCCCTTCTACATCGTTTGATATAGGCACCACTAGTGGGAACTAGAGAAGTCATGGAACTGAGATAAGCCTAAAAGTTTATCCTAAAGGTTTAATATGAGGTATTGATTCTGACTATGATGTTCCTCTACCAGATATGGTTTTGTATTTACCAGAGTTTGATAAATCCTATCATTATTTTGAAAATTTTACCCTATTTTCTTACTTTGTGGGTTGAGTTCCTCTAAAGAGCCTTTTGAAATAATGGGTTCATAGCCATTGGCAAAGTCATGGGGTGAAATTCGAAGGAGACCAAAACCTCACTAAGGGTTTCTTCTTATTTATTTTAATAAACCTTGAATATTATAGATCCATTTTTAATCATGGCCCATGGTTCATTCACAACAACCTAATTGTTTTTTCTCATTGAACCTAAGACTTCCAACTCTCTAAATAAGTTAAGATTAAAATCCTAATATGGGTAGAATTTCTAGGCTCACCTCTTCCGCTATGGAACTTTGTCGACCACCTTATCAAGCCTCTAGGATACTTTATCTACCATGAGTAACAAAATTTGTATACAGCCCAACCTCAGAGAAGGGTATGTGTCGATATATACCTCACTAAATATCTCAAATATTGTATTGATATTCAAGTGGGCAATAATTGATTTTCTCAATGTGTGATCTATATTAACCTTCCAAACACTTTTTAAGGTATCAAGATTCACACCACATGATTAGATAAAGTTCTCAGATGGTCTCCACTCCTTTAGTGCCTCAAGATAAAAATTAATCTAAGATAAAACCCCAATCCTATGATGGGTGGACCATGGTTTCTAACAAGAAAAATACTACTACCCATGGAAATGTTAAATCTTAGCCAACTATCTACCATCCCATAGGGGGAACAAGTTTCTCATCCCCTCTTGGTAAATCCTTGACACCATCATATTTTGAAACCTATCTTCTCATCTCTTGATCCCCATAGGTGGTCACTCAATTTGTGTCTTCTCCATCTCCCAATCTTATGACTCCTTTGTCACAACCCTTTTTAGGGTTGAATGATTTGGATTCAGATTAGGGACTTGAAAGCTTCACTACAAGTCTATTATGTACTTATCATGTATTCTCTCTCCCTATATAGAGAAGGATTATGAACCAAATAAAAGGCAAACATTCAATCTTGGAGAATTTTCTCTTTTGATCTTGGATTTAACTTAGTTTTTACCCCTCTCATACCTCTCTAAGGGAAATAATATGAATTTAGATGTTTTCAAATGATAGTTTTTTCTTATAATGTTCTAGGACTCACTAATTTGACTTATAAGTATATGGTCAAGAATAATTATCTTCATTTTGCTCACATGAAATCTTTATGCATGAAAAAAAGTCAAAATTTCTAACTTTTTGCTACAATCTATGACTCATATTATTTGTCTTGGGGCCCTCTATTAGGCCACCTATCATGAGTCTATCCATGGGGGAGTTGTCACCCTACTGGTGCCTAACATGTCTCAAAATATTATTTTTTAGGGTTCTAACCCCACCCATTAGTTGGTATGGACTCCTTTTAACTTTGATAATTGGATCATTGGCCTTTTAAATTTATATGCATCTAATGATGTTATGTAATTCACCTTATTTTGGAGATGATTGGATGATTCCATCCTAGATGCACATTAGATTATTTGTGGTTACTTTAACATGATTGAATCTATGAAAGATAAATAAAATTACCTTCCCTTGAGATGGTGTGTAGGAGAATAGGAAACTTGGTTTTACATGTGAAATAAACTTGGGGTCTTTGACTCAAATCATATCATAAGGGGAGATTCAAATTCCCCATGGTTTACATGGTTCAACTTCCATCAAGGAGAATATTTAGTCCTTAAATGTCTTGATCGTGCCTTGCTATCTGAGCAAGATATTTTCTTCTTTGCTCATATTCATGGGTGCCCTATATCTATAATTATATCATTTTTATTATCTGACCACCATCCCATCTATTTATACAAAGAATGGACCTCTCCTTAGGTTAAACCTAAGGGTTCCTATTTCTACCTCAACACTGACCATCTCAAGCATGAGTGGGCTATGGAGCATATCATCAAGATTTAGAACTTGGATCCTAGACCCACATGGGAAATTGGCTAGATTGAGTTATGGTATGATGATATATAAAACACCACTTCCTTCCTTCAGATCTATGGTAAATAAGCTATTATTTTTAGGCAACACATTCATAATGTTACAAACCATGAGTAACTTAAGGTTTCAAAGGAATTAAAAGCTATGCCTTTAAACTCACATTTTCAGACTTAGGCTGCCATGTGGAGACATGCACTCTAGGTTGTGGAGGATTATAAGGCCAAAGGATCTCAACTCCAAGAAAATATGCATTGGTTGAAGGTAAGAGATAAAGTGACCAATTAATATTTTTCTCTCCTTCAATCAATTCAAGCTACTAACAAAATTAAATCCATCATAAATTCTTTAGATAGGATTACTAAACTTATAGATATGTTATAAGTCTTTATGTATCAATACCATGGTGTCTTTGTGGTGCAACCATCATCTCCTACTCATGAGGTTTCCCTCTCTCGACGTCTTGTTATGGTTATCTATAAGCTCTTAGAAGCTCTAAGAGCTTCTTGTGATATAGATCTCAGTATCAATAACCTTAAATAAGTTTTTATGAATATGGCCTTTGATAAATCCCCAGGTATTGATGGATTTACCTATGAATTCTATCAAACCCTATGGGATATTGTTGGCCCTGATCTCCATAGAGTTTATTATGAAATAGTCCTAACCCATTCTTTAGGTCATTTCATCAATAAAGGCAACATAAAATTCATCCCTAAGGTAGGGGACCTTGAGGTGATTACAAACTGGAGACCCATCACTTTGCTCAATGTGTCCTATAAAATCATAGCCAAAACAATAGCTCTCAAAATCAAACAGTTGCTTCCCTTAATTGTGTGATGTGAGAAAACTGGTTTCATTTAGCATAGGTATGTTTTAGACATTTTTATTACCATATGGGAAGGTATGAAATGGTTTAGAATATCTAACCATAATTCATTATTCATCAAGATTGATTTTTTAAAATATTATGATTAGATAGAATGGCCTTTTCCTATAGCTATGCTACAGGCTCTAGGGTTTGGCCCCAACTTTGTTCATACTATCAATGTTTTATTTTAGGATTTTATGTCCTACATCACCATCGATGGATCTAAATAAAAATATGTTAAGCTTCATAGATCCATTAGACATGGTTGTCCCCTAGCCCCTGCACTTTATGTGTTGGCTATTGAAGGTTTTGGTTATCTATTGGCCAATTATGCTTCCAAGGGTCTGGTTAAAGGGGTCTCTCTACCTAATCAAATCAATAGTTAATTAATGGGAATTTTAATAATGACTCCTTCCTCACTCTCTAAGAAGATGAAGACTCTATCAAATATTCCATGGAATGTTTATATATTTTTTGCCTTGCATCTAGGTCATCTATCTAATGGCATAAGACCCAATGTTACTGATAATCTTTGTCAACCAAACCTCCTTAGTTGGATGGATATATGTAGAAATAAATCCTTATTAGTCTTTAGATTAAATTTTAAGGCATTATATTTTCTTTCAGAGCCTCTTCTATATAATTTTGGTTTTACATGGTTTAAAGAGTGGAGAAACAAATCTCATTGTGGATCACTAATCCTTTGACTTTAGCCAAAAAGTTTCACATTTGTTCTAAGGTGTTCACTAATACCCTTATACTATTCATCTTGTTTGGCCACTTATAATGCTTCCTATGTGAAGCTTGAAAAGATTTTGTGAGACTTTTTATGGGCCAATTCTAAGGGTACAAAGCCTTTCATTGAGTCTCCTAGGTCATCTGTTATCATGCTAAACAAGTTCATGGATTGGGGATTATCAACATCAAGCTTTATGGGACTGATCTTGGGGTTAAATGGATCATCAAAATCTTGGAAGGATATGGAACATATAAAATTTTATTGAGTCACGATGTTTCTCAAGGTTGCCCACTCAGAAAGAAATCATAGAAAGCTATAGGCTTTCACAACACATTTATCTCACCAATGTCTATCCAAGTAGGGAGCATGTTTATCATGAAAAGAATAAATAAGGCTTGGGAAAAGATCAAACCCCACTTCATTTGGGTGGGGGATAGTTTTATAAGCAGTCTTTCACTAAACTCTTATTCATTATGGTGGTGTCCTCAACTGACCTTCCATAGTGTCCCTTTTTCCAAGGTCCCTTAGATCAAAATCTTAAGGCCATTTAAGAAAGGTGTTCTCCTGGTTGGTGACATATTTTTTAAAACTCTAGTGACTGGACTCCTTGGACTATGATAAAGGCTAAATTCTATCTTAATAAGGAAGATGCATAGTCCATTTATGAATAACAGAGTTTCATACATGATGAATACTTGCATAAGATTGGAATTTCCTCTCTCATGCCATGGTGGAAAGTTTTGTTTTAGCCTATGGCCATGCCATTATATCAATATTATCCTCAATTGGATTACAATTTTTTGGCCCCTTATCATATTAACACAAATTCCCTTAACGACTGATGGTCTCTCCAATCCCTCCATCAGGTTTGGGCCCCGATATTTAATAACATTTGGTAGCTTGTATTGAGCCCAAAAACACACTTCCTTTGATTTATCCTTACTAGGTGTTTCCCATGGGAATAATCTCAAGAACATGGGGGTGATAAATCCCATTTGCACATCCTATCACCACCTAGAAACCATCAAGCATCTCTTTTGGTTTTATCCTCATGCCTAGCCAGCCTAGAGATGGATTCATACCCTTTTCAAACCCTTTAGGGTTGAAATATTCACATGGAAAATGGATCTCTTGGGGGAATCTACCCTATTACCTATAATTTATAATAGATTATGGTATATTTTTTTACTAATATTTCGTTTCATATTTGGAAATCAAGATTGTTTTAATAATCAGATTATGGGAAAACATTTTTTCTATAAGTAATAAAAATTTTATTTTTAATGTTACCCTTGAGATTCATATTCAAACAGACAAGGTCTGGATTGAGCTTCATCATCTTCATCTCCACCTAAACCATTAGTAAAATGCTCCTTATACATTTAGTCATGAGCCACCAAATCCCCCATCTCACCACTTTAGAAGTTAAGCTTGTTTTAATATTGAGATTATGGAAAAAAAATATGTAACTAATAAAAATATTGTGATTGATAATGTTAGCCTTCAAAATTAGATTCAAATGGACAAGGTCTAGCTCAAGATTCATCATAGGCAGCTCTTCTTATACCATTAAGGGAATGTTCCTTATGGAGTTAGTTATGAGCCACCTGAACCCCCATCTCACCACTCTCCACTTGGGGGTCGTGGGTGTGAGGGGAGGCACCACCATTCTCACATCCATATTTTTTAAGTCAAAAGAGATCCTCTTCTCACTCTCACTAGTCATATACTTTTAAAGGATTTGATATAGGTAGAGATAGTAGTCGTGGGGGTGGAGAGCCCCTCCATAGGACAAGTTCTCACATTTGGAGCTAACCATCTCTCCTCCCTTATAGGATTCTCAAGGTAGTATGATTCTAAAACTAACCAATAGGTTGATGTGTGGGACACCCTCCTAGTTGATGAATATCCCTTGGCCTAAGATGGCAAGGGAGGGAATACTCATGCCCCTTCGCCTTCACCTAGGGTAAATCTTAGTGGTGAATATTCATTAATTCATGAATATTTCATTTTGGGGAATTTGAATTTGGCAATTTTTTAGGGTGTAGTTTATATCCCTTTAACTTAAAATTTTGGGATGTTAATTTTTTTAGGGGTCAACTCACTAATGATTTATAATAACTATGGGGTTATCCATTCAATTCACCATATATGTGTGTGTGTGTGTGTGTGTGTGTGTGTGTGTGTGTGTGTGTGTGTGTGTGTGTGTGTGTGTGTGTGTGTGTGTGTGTGTGTGTGTGTGTGTGTGTTCATAAAGGTCACAAACTTAAAACTAAAGCATCTTTATTTATTGGATTGCAAAGATCTTGAGACTTGAGGCCATGGCTCATACTCCACTGCTTGATTTCTTTCAGCAACCTGACCTCTACCAGTATTATGTTGCATGATGCAAACTGGACTCCCATAGACATTATGTCATGTGGTAGTAACTAGATACCTAATAGTAATGTTTCATGTAATGGTAACTTGTCATGTGATAGCATTGCACTACATGATGGTACCCTACAGTGTGATGATAACTTGTTACACTATGGTACCCTATTGTGTGATGGCAAGTGGTCACATGATGGCAACCTACCACTCGGTATTGATTTACCATGCGATGGCACCCAATCACTTAATAGTAGTTTGTTGCATGATGGTAGCATGGCATCTGGTAGCGATGTGTCATGTGGTCATGGATTGATGCCCCATACCATTGTGCCATGCGATTGTAGCTTGACACTCGATAGTGGACAGAAAGTTGGCAGTAATAAATTACCTACCAATAAAGCTCTATCATCAAGAGGTAATAATAAGGGTAAAACACCATATCAAATACTAGAAAAATCTAACATCGTGTCTTATTTTAGAAATCTAGGAAAGAGGATGCATAGACATTAGGTACTTTATATATAGATAATTTTGAATCTTTTTAAAAATATATCAATTAATTTTTTTCATTGTAGAATAATTACAAAACCATTTCAATGCAAAAATTGACATGGATATTGACACTATTTAATTAGAAATAATTAATTCTAATAACTTCTCACTACCTAAAGATTTTATTGATGAAATATCACCCCTAGAAGACACACCTTTGGGCACTTCACTAGAACACACTCCTCTAAGCACTCCACAAGAGAAATGTAGATCTTTTTTAACACCAAATTTTGTTGAAATTTTCACTCAAAAAAGTCGATGGAGGAAGAGAAGTACATGGACAATAGGAAGGTATTTTCAAGTTAATTGGGCTAAAAAATATCCATTTGTAGAGCTTGTAGACCCAAAATATTATAATGAGCCTCCAACGGAATGTAGATGTACAATTTACAATTGAAAACTTAGAAAAGAACACAAAATGCAACTTAAATTGGACACAATTGAGAAACATTATGGAAAAATATATATATATATATATCTGTGAAGCACTCAGATAGACAAATAATAAGAATACATAGATGGAAAATAGATAAGAATGCATGTATGTAAGATATGCACATGAATATGAAAATGATTACAAGTGATAAAAACATCTTGTTGAGAAAGGGGGAACCATTAAAGCTCAATTTGGAAAAGTTATGCAATCCAATCTTAGAGAAACATATATGCAGTTCTCTACTATTTTATATATTTTTAAAAAGGGAAAACCCATTTCTAATTTTATAGATTACAAAAAAAAAATTCAACATAATGGCTTTCTAGATATTCCATAGTCACATTGGTCAGATAACAGTGCTTGGGAAATGGCAAAATGTCTAATTGTTGAAAAGGAAGATTTTAAAGAAAGTGTTAAGAGATCTTTGTTTATGTCTATGTCCATCGATGAGGTAACTATAGTCGACAACATAGCATGGGTTTTCATGTATGTCTATACCTTTGAAAAATATTCAAGGCAATCTCATCTTTTAGCTTACCATAAAATGGTAGAAAATTACAATACAAAAAACTTCCATAAATTGGCTATATCCAATTTAAGAGAGAGAGAGCTAGGATGGATGATTATTCCATAGCTATGAAGCTAGTGTGTGTTGGTGTTGATGGTGCATCAGTGATACAGGGGCATAAAAAGGGTTTGTGTGTTTGCCTACAAATAATTTTTTTATCATTTATGATTTCAATCCATTACATAGCACATAGGATGAATCTATCATAAAAAATTGTTAGCACGTTCAATAATGTCACAAAAGTGGAAGAGCTTATTTGTGACTTCCATGCATACATATCCCATGGCCCAAAAAGGTTTATGGAGTTCCAAAATTTATAATTGGGGTGACAGATGGTAAAAAACTACTGAAAAATGTGGAAACTAGATGTATTTCCATGTATGAACCTACCTACAAATTTTTTGAGGAATATCCTCATTTGACAAGGTTTATGTATAAATATCACAGAGAAGTTGACAAAGCAAAAGATTTGTTGTGTCATTTAATAGATTTAGAAATTTTGCTCACATTATGTGGTGTTTTGATAATGTTGAAAGAAATCAATTGTTTAATGAAACATGTTCAAGAGAGATCTATCTATATTGTTGACTTCATACATTTGAGAAAATGTGTATGTCAATTGTTGACCATTTTTGCCCAACAGGGCAAAAAATCAGTCCCCTTCTCCCCCTATTGTTTGAGGCCAATTTATTTTTGATTTTGCACAAGTCTAGGAGTTCTACGGGCTCTACAAGTGCTTGGTTCAATTAGTTCAAGGTTCATCGGCAAAGATCATCGGTTGGTTCAATGTGTCAGTTCAAAGGCTTAGGTTCAACACTTTGGTTCAGTTCAGCGGCTCAATGGCCTTTGGTTCAATGCAAGATTTCATCACTCGGTTCAATGCCTTGTGGTTGAACCGTTGAACCAATTTTGGTTCAATGGCTTGGTTCAAGGAGGCTGCCAGTTCAAAGCGAAGGAGCCCGACAGAAAAGACAAAACAAAAACGGAGAAGCCCGAAGCTCAGAAAAGGCTGCAAGAAAGGCCCAATGACTTTTGTCGAGGACGGTAACGTCCTGAAAGCTATCAAATTTAAGCAAATGAATTAGCTGTGTGTTTTTAAACTATTTGAGCGTCAAGCATGGAAAAGCCCAAGGAACACAATGACCCGCCAGAAGATCGCCCTCGAGGGCTGAAAGAGCAGGAAGAAGACAAAAGGTAGAAAAGAACAAAGCATCTAATTGGTGAAGAGATGGAGAGTTATTGAGTGGCGTGACCTATTTTTCTCCAAATTGGCATTAGAAGAAGACAAACCGCAGTCTGTTGGCAAAAAAGAGGCACGGCCATGTCCTAACATTAATGTTTGAACACCAAAGTCAATTTGGGCAATTGTGTAGCATGGTTCTAGCAGGCCTCTTCCAGAAGAATGACATCGATAACAGTGGTTTCCTCTTCCCAAGATTCAGAACGCACATGGGCCACTGACAGAAAATGAGTGCCAAGATCCTTCCCAAAGAATGCCAAGTTTCTCATCCTCTTTTCTATATATTGTAATCTTTTCATTTGAGAAAGGATCCACTCTCAGCCTTAAGGCAAAACTCTACCCAAAAATCTCTTGGGCTTGTAAGGTAGAGTTCTACTAGATATTTACCTTGAATCAAAACATAGCATTTTTACCTCCATTCTGAGTTTTGCATCTTTAGTATGTGTCTATGTCTTTATTCTATGTTAAGTCATTTTCTTAATGCTTTTGCAAAATGATTTTAGCATATCTGGTGCATTTTTGAGTTTTCCTTTTACAGGTCCGTCAGAAGTGTCCCTAAAGGAGTATAGGTGAAGTGGATAGGCTACTGTAGTGCGTCTCAGAATGCCTCTAGTAGTTATTCCCTCCTTGTATCTCCACAGACCTCTGACCCACTGATGCAGAAGGTTCTCTCATGACGAATGAAGTGTATAGGTGTTTCTTTTGGTGAAAAGTGTATGTTTGGGCCTAAGTGGGTCACCTTTTTTTTGGTGCATCACCTTTTCTTTTTTTTTAGGCTTAGGATTTGTTTTCAGCATCTCCTTCTCCCTTTTCATCCCCCCCTTTTTACATTTTATTTGTTAGCAGTAGGAGAAACCAGGGCCTAAATGATACATCAGAGGGAGCTAGCCCTTACCTAGAGACTCTCCCCTCCAGCTTCACTGGTCCCACAGGTGAGAGGGGAGTTTCCATTGCTGCGTGAAGAAGGATGGAGCGCGGCCTCCTGCCAAGGGTCCAATCTTTTATGTCAATAGTTTCTGGCACGCCCAGTGGGACCAACTGGGACAGGTTTTGTCCAAAGAGTTGAAGAATTTTTGGTGTGTTCTTCAACTGACACCAATGGTGAATCCAAGTTGAATCTACTGGTTAAGTAGTTTGGTGCCATCATAAATCTTACTTTTATATGTATAATTATTTTACACATAATCATGGACCTTGTATTCCTTCATATGACTATGATCAGGCTCTAGATATTTATGCAATCCCCTCAAGCAACTCTCCTAATTGCCCTACAATGATAAAGGAGGTGGTGTTGGAATTTGAGAGGTAGATAATGGAGATTAATAGACTGGAGGAGTAGTACAGGGATCAGCACGAGCTGATGTATGAAGAGGAGTGGTTGTTTAGGCAAACTCAGGCCCTGCAATCCACAGAGAAGGAGGTAGAAAAATGGATAAATCCATTTATTCAAGGTAGTCAGCCTTATGTGCCCCCTCCTATTCTAAAGAAAGCCCCCTCTTTTGCACCAAATCCTTTCTATCAGATAGCACTCGCCCACTCTAGCTCATCTAATGCATATGTTCTCAATCCTGTGTGCCTGGATTTCCAACATCAAAGGGCATCAGAGCAACCCCCCATGGAGATCAATCTTCCCAATTCTTTATATTATGAATCTTCCATTGGGGGGAATACCACTAACGAGCACGTCCCTCTTCTAGAGACTCTTCTAGTGCATCAACAGTCTCTTCCTTACATTCTTCAACCTCCCCAAGTCTTTCAACGTGATGTGAATATTCCAAGTTGGAGGAAGGAATGATAAGAACCAGCCTAGAGCTTTGAAGAGGATGATGTTGGTGACCTCCAAGAAAAGCTCTTCCAAGAGGATCTGGCTAGGAGAATTGCAGAGTTGGAATCTAAGGATCGATTCCTTAACTAATGTGTGATAGATGGTTCAGACCAAATAGCACATTCTATGTTTGAACACACCCCATCTACACACTTCCAAGAGAGCTATCAAGCCACACTTGATATTGATGAAGTGCTAACCAAGTGGAAGGAGGAGAATCATTCGATTCTAGCTCAAGGACTACCTCCTCTTCCACATGGTTGTCCCACTTCACCCCTTCTCAAGGAAGAACTTGTTTTGTAGGAGGCGAGTGAGGAGCAGAAGATCCAATCTACAGTTCTTCAAGAGGCTATCATGAGCAACAACGAAGGTGGAATCATCATGGAGGCTCCTTGTGAAGACCTCATCAGCAATGGAGAAGACTCGGGGCATGCATATATGCAGATGTTCTAGCAATATGAAGAGGAACAAAAGCATGGTGAGCTCTCTTCCCCCTTGTTCAATGAACTTCCTTGTTGCTTCGATGAGGAGGATGACTACACTGAAGAGCTTGAGTTAGAGGAGGAAAAGGAGAGGCTTGTCTCCCTTGAGGAAAGCCTTGAAGAAGAAAGCCTCGAACAAAGAGGCAATGTTTTATGGGATGAGCAATCATTTTGGGAGTCCATTTCAGACATCACCACAGTCACCTTTCTTTAAGAAGGCCAAGAGGGAGTAGAAGGTGAGTCTGACAGAGTCTGTAATGAGGCAGAAGAAAACAAGTCAGACCATGATGCATTGTAGAGGGAATGTACATGTCAAAGGGCTAATGGTGATGAGCCAGCAGCCACTGATTTCTTGGTGAAGAGCACCAATATGAAGGACCAGCATTCAATAAGCTTCTAAGGACAAGCAGAGTATATATATATATATATATATATATATATATATATATATATATGTTGGAAGCATGTTTGAATCTGATCCACTCAGATTCCAACCAATCCAAGTGACAGGCAAGAGGAGCAAGTCACCAAATCTCCTTTTCATTCAGCTACTTGCCTGGCACCATAAGTCTTCTTGCCAAGAAGGGGACTTAAGAAATTTTTCCTTCAATCCAAGAGGGAGGCAATTATTCCTGATTAGCTGTACATAGTAGTTTGCTTTCAATTTCTTTCCTGCTTTCCCTAAGTGCAGTTGCATAGGTAGTGTTTTTAGCCTTGTGTGTTTCCCTTTGCATGTGGGGTAAAAAGCTATTGTTATTTTAAATTTTAAATTTGACTCCACGCCCAATAGATTTTTAAGGCAACTGGGTTCTAAGCATGGCAGGCATGCTTCCCTTGGGAAGCACCAATTTGTTGACCATTTTTGCCTAACAGGGCAAAAAATCAGTCCCCTTCTCCCCCTGCTGTTTGAGGCTAATTTATTTTTGATATTGCACAAGTCCAGGAGTTCTATGAACTTTGCAGGTGCTTGGTTCAATTAGTTTAAGGTTCATCAGCAAAGATCATCAGTTGGTTCAATGTGCCAGTTTAAAGGCTTAGGTTCAACACTTTGGTTTAGTTCAGTGGTTCAACGGCCTTTGGTTCAATGCAAGAGTTGATCGCTCAATTCAATGCCTTGTGGTTGAACCGTTGAACCGATTGAATCATTGAACCAATTTTGGTTCAATAGCTTGGTTCAAGGAGGCCGCCAATTCAAAGCGAAGGAGCCTGATAGAAAAGACAAAGCAGAAAAGGAGAAGCCCAAAGCTCAGAAAAGGCTGCAGAAAGGCTTGATGACTTTTGTCGAGGATGGTGACATCTTGAAAGCTGTCAAATTTAATCAAATGAATTAGCCATTTGTTTTTAAACTATTTGAGCGTCAAGCATGGAAAAGCCCAAGGAACACAGCGACCCGCCAGAAGATTGCCCTCAAGGGCTGAAAGAGCAGGAAGAAGACAAAAGGCAGAAAAAGACAAAGCATCCAAGTGGCAAAGAGATGGAGAGTTATTGAGTGGTGTGACATATTTTTCTCCAAATTGGCATTGGAAGAAGACAAACTGTAGTCTGTTGGTAGAAAAGAGGCACGGCCATGTCCTAACATTAATGTTTGAATGCCAAATTCAATTTGGGTGATTGTGCAGCATGGTTCCAGTAGGGCTCTTCCAGAATAATGACATCGGTAACAGTGGTTTCCTCTTCCCAAGATTCAAAATGCACATGGGCCACTGACATAAAATGAGCACCAAGATCCTTCCCAGAGAATGCCAAGTTTCTCATCCTCTTTTCTATATATTTTAATATTTTCATTTGAGAAAGGATCCACTCTCAGCCTTAAGGCAAAACTCTACCCAAAAATATCTCAGGCTTGTAAGGCAGAGCTCTGCTAGATACTTACCTTGAATCAAAACATAGCATTTTTACCTCCATTCTGAGTTTTGCATCTTTAGTATGTGTCTATGTCTTGATTCTGTGTTAAGTCATTTTCTTAAAGCTTTTGCAGAATGATTTCAGCACGTCTGGTGCATTTTTGAGTTTTCCTTTTACATGTCTATCAGAAGTGTCCCTAGAGGAGTATAGGTGAAGTGGATAGGCTATTGTAGTGCATCTCAGAATGCCTTGTTAGGACTTGTTCCAAAGTCTTAACGTTAGGTTAGATTTTTGGTAGAAAATAAATTACTATTGTAAATGGGGCATGCATCTTTTATAAAGACACTCTCATAAAATAAATAAACTTAGTTTAATTATTAGGTAGTTTTAATGTTTATATTTATTAATTAGATTTGTTTTACGGGTTGTTTTCCCGTATTTAGTTGGTTATAGGATTAGTTGTTTTTACCGGTCATTGGTGAAAACTATATAAATTCATATTTGCATTGTTAAAGGGTTAACGGAGTAAAGGCACCCTTATGTAATTGTTAATTTGAAATTAATAAAATACTTGTGCACTCGCACTAAGCGGGGACAAGGTTCAATCTATTTTGATCCTGGAGTTATCAGTGGTATCAGAGCGTGGTTGGGAGCACGGTGAATTCGAAAGAGGAAGGTGTGATTTCATTTGGCATGAAAATAAGGTATGCCATATAGTTTTAATTTAAATATTTTGAAAAATTATTGAATTATTTTAATTTTTCAAAAATAATTTATATTTAAACCTGTATTTTCCATATACCACTTTCTGTTTTTTTTTTATCATTCATACTCCATTCATACTCGATTTTTTCCTCTATTAAGCCTCCTCATTTGGCATAAAAATGAATTTTAGCATTTAAATGTTATTAATTCATTATTTTTGAGCCAAAACCAGATTTGTACGGCCTATTTTCTGTGGAAAACCTCTGAATATTTTCAAACATCGCTGCCATTGTGTTTTGCATTCATTTCAGCTCCTTTTAAGTCCAAAACCTCTGCAAATCTTGATCAATTGGCATTGAAACCTCTGTTTTTGCATTTTAATTGTTAAATCTGGAAAAATCTGAGTTGTACGGCCTTCAAACGCCCAAGCTTGTTTTTGATCCTTTCTTTGCATAAAATCCTTCAAAAAAATTGCAAAAACACTGTAAAAATCAGTTTTAACAAGTTTGTACGGATTTGTACGGCCTAGGTGAGAGAAAGCAGGTGAAGAAAAATTCTCCAGAGCAGCCATGGCGTCCCAAGCAAGCATGGCGCATTATAAAAGTTCAAAAATTATTTTTGGCTGTTTCTAAAGTTTTATTTTCATAATATTTGCTGCTGGTCCCACCCGGGAGGAAGGTTGAAAGAACGCTGTGATCAAAGGGAAAAATTTGAATTTATTTACTCTCATGTAATTTTTATTTTTATTTTCCCTCATACACAGAAATCTGGTACAAATATAAATTTCTAAGTATAACAATTTGTAAATGCTCTTAGAGCAATTGGTTAAGCTTATTTTGTTAAAAGTTTGTAAAGGAGGAGGTCAAGGGTTCAAATCCCTTTTTACAGAAAGTTTCTTTTTGCCTTGGAATATACTTTTTTGAAAAAGGAATATTCTTTTTTAATTCAGAATATTGTAAAACACATACTTATTGTATTGTGTTATTTATTTTCGAAAAAGCAGCGAAATTCAATCATTTTTCTTTTGCATTGTTGTGGTGAGATAAGGGTGTAATTGGTGAAATAAGGTTGTAATTTGGTGAAATAAGGGTGTAATCATTGATTTTTGGTGTGGTTAAGTGCAAAACCCATCAAAAATACTTATTTTCTATTTTACGCTCTACGCGGAGGTTAAGTGCAAAACCCCGTAGAAGCAGTGTCTTGTGCAGTGAGTGTGATATTTGTTTCATTTCTTTCGCATTTTGTCGCACGTTTTTCTATTGCACTTTCTTTCATTTCAAAAATGCTGAAAATTTAGAATTTGCTTTCAGATGGTGATAGATTAACAATTTCCAATTATTCAGATTGGAAACGATTGATTGAGGCTTCACTAGTGTTTAATGAGTTATGGGATATTGTTAAGAATGAAAATCCCACATTGCCAACAGAGCAGGCTAAGTTAGATATTTTTAATTTGCGTGATTCTAAGGCCTTAGCTATTATTAAATGTTGTACTCGTGATACGTACGTTCATATTGAAAATTCTCCTCATAGTTACACTGCATGGAAAACATTATCAGATTTGTATGATAAGAAACCTAAGCATAAGAAGATAGATATTCATATGCAGTTGTTTACTTTGTCATTAGATGAGGATGGGGATATGGGAGAATATATGTCTAAGTTGAAAAATATCACTACTGAGTACACTAAGGCTAGTTTTGGAAAACTAGATGATGACCTCATAGTTACTGCTGCTTTGAAAGGACTACCAGGGTCCTATAGGAATTTTGTTGAAATGTTGCATGTCACTGACAAGATCACAGGCATCACCTTTGATAAGTTGGCTGAGTTGCTCATCCAACATGACCTCTCTCTACCCAAGAAATCCAAAAAAACTGAAGAATCCCATGTTTTAGAGTCAAAGCCTAGTTCATCTTCATCTGGGCATCAAAACAATAGAGGAAACAGTTATAGAGGGGGTCGAGGTTACAGAGGAGGCAGATATCAAAACAAAGGTAGGGGTCATTCACATAATCAACAATCTAATCAATCACATTCACATGAAACAAGTGATCGAGGACATGGTCACAATTCATATAGGGGCAGAGGTCGAGGTAGATCTGACATTCAGTGTCATAGATGTGCAAAATTTGGTCATATTACCTCACAATGTAGGATTCCTTTTGATAAAATTCAGAGGCCACAAAAAGCGGCTAAGACTAACTCTGCTCAGTATGTCGATCATGACTATGATGAATCTAGTAATGTTGCCCATGAATTTGCATTTACTTCTTTGGGGCACATTGATTATGTTGAATATGAGGCTAGAGATGAGCTCACAGATGTATGGGTTTTAGACACAGGAGCAACCAAACACATGACATTTAGGAGAGATTTCTTTTGGTCTTATAAGGAAGCTTCTTTCTCTCTAGTTGCCTTAGCAGATAAGTCTATGCAAACACCACTAGGACTTGGTTCTATTCGAATTCTTCTTCCTAATGGGTGTATAAAATACTTGGAGGATGTTTGGTATGTTCCCACATTGAAGAAACACTTACTTTCTTTGGTAACTATTCGAAAGAAAGGTTATCAAATTGTGCTTGAAAATGGGCTCATTTACATCAATTCAGTGAAGGATAATTATAAAACCATGTATACAGGATATGAAGATGGAAACTTGGTTAGATTGCATTGTAAAGTGCTTCCTCCCAATATAGAACTTGCAGCAGTTGTTGATACAAGTACAGGTACTATGTCTACATAGCGGTTATGGCATCTCCGCTATGGACATTTAAATATCCACTCTTTAGTGGATTTGCAGAGATATGGTATGGTGAATGGGTTGCCCATTTTTCGCAAAGATAGTATTCTTTGTGAGTCATGTGTTTCGGGCAAACAAAATCGGGAAAAATTTCCTAAACAGTCATCTTGGAGAGCTAACAGATGTTTACAGTTAGTTCATAGTGATGTATGTGACATGAAAAAGTCATCCATTGGTGGGTGTAGATACTTTGTCTTGTTTATTGATGACTTTTCTAGGATGACTTGGGTATTCTTTATGAAAAATAAATCTGAAGTTTTCGCTAAGTTTGTTGATTGGTTACACTTAGTCGAAAAAGAAACAGGTTCACATTTGGCCACTCTTCATTCAAATAATGGAGGTGAGTATACCTCTAATGAATTTTTAGACTATTGTCGAGAACATGGAATTCATCGACAATATAGTAATGCTTATACTCCACAACAAAATGGAGTATCTGAACGAATGAATAGAACTTTAGAGGGCACAGCACGTGCCATGTTGCACTATAAACAACTTGATGATAAGTTTTGGGCCAAAGCCGTAGGTACTACAGTGTATTTGAGAAATAGGTCCCCCACAGTTGCACTTTTGGGACAAACTCCATATGAGGCATGGTATGGGTTTAAACCCAAAGTTAAACACTTGAAAGTGTTTGGATGTCTTTGTTTTGCTTTGGTTCCTCCTAAACATAGAACTAAGTTGGAACCACGAAGTCGAAAATGCATCTTTCTTGGTTATTTTGAAGATAAAAAGGGGTTTCGTTTGCTTGCACAGGATTCAGGAAAATTCATAGTGAGTTGAGATGTAATATTTGATGAATTTGGGACTATGAACACTGCAGAGATTGATTCTCAACTTGATAGATTAGAGAGGAAAAATGCAAAAAGAGATAAGGGTTTGAATAATGGGGATAACTCTTCGAAGTTATGGTATGAAACTCAAATTCCTTCACTTTCCTCTCCTTCATCTACAAGTTCACAGGTTGATGACTTAGAAATTGTTGAAAATTCTCTAAGTCCCCCATCGAATGATGCACACCTAATGAGAATTCTAGAGTCCCTGATTTGAATAATTTGTCTAAGTATCCAAAATGGGCTCAAAGTACTTTTTCTGACTTGACAGCAGATGAAGTTGGTTTAACAGGGCCCAAGAATTCTCGAAAACAGGTGAACTATGCTATGGTTGTTACTACTTCTTCCACTAAGCCATCCACTTTTGAGGAGGCATCTACTGAACATGTTTGGCAACAGGCAATGGAATGTGAGTATGATTCCATACTTAACAATAATACATGGGTTTTAGTTGATCCTCCTCCACATGTTAAACCCATCGGATGTAAATGGGTTTATAAGACTAAGTATAAATCAGATGGCTCCATTGATAAACATAAGGCACGACTTGTTGCCAAAGGATATGCGCAACAAGAAGGTATTGATTATGAGGAAACATTTGCACCAACTGCCAAATGGCACACTATTCGTATGGTACTTGCCTTAGCAGCACAAAATGGTTGGAAAGTACATCAATTGGATGTTAAAAGTGCTTTTTTAAATGGTGATTTACAAGAAGAAGTCTATATGAAACAACCTCAGGGTTTTGAACAGGTGGGTGTTGAACACAAAGTGTGTAAATTGATAAAAGCTTTGTATGGGCTCAAACAGGCACCCAGGGCTTGGTATGAGAAAATGGATTCATACTTGAAATCCATTGGTTTTCATCACAGTGAATCAGATGATACTCTCTATTTTCGAGTGCAGGGTAAGAAAATGGTGATATTAGTTCTCTATGTTGATGACTTGTTTATTACAGGTAATGATGAAAATCATAACAAGTCTGTGAAGAAGGAATTAAAAGATGGGTTTGAGATGACAGATCTTGGACTTCTTCACTACTATCTAGGCATAGAGGTAACTCAGAAAGAGCATAGTATTTTCATTTCTCAAACTAAGTATGATTCTGAGTTATTAGAGAGGTTTGGCATGAGTGATTGCAAACCTGCCCTCACTCCCATGAAAAGTAACTTGAAATTGTCTAAGGATGATAGCAGTGCCTTTTTTGATGGCACAACATATAGACAATTAGTGGGAGGTTTGATATATTTGATGACTACCAGGCCCGATATTTCATTTTTAGTTGGAATTTTATCTAGGTTTATGCATGATCCTAGAAAAATTCATTGGCATGCAGCAAAACGAGTACTTCATTACCTTCAGGGAACGAAAACATATGACCTTGAATACCGCCGCAACAAGAACTTCAAACTTGTTGGATATTGTGATGCATTTTTTGGTGGATGTGTGGATGACAGAGTGTCAACCACAAGATTACTATGCATATGGGTTCAGCTGCCATTGCTTGGTGTTGTAAGAAGCAGGATACAGTGGCAAATTCATCAGCAGAATCAGAGTATATTGCAGCATGGGATGCTTCTAGAGAAATTGTTTACCTTCGTCGTATTCTTGAAGATCTTCAGGTTTCTCAGTTTGCTCCTACACAGTTATACATTGATAATCAGAGTGCAATCAAGATGTCCAAGAATCCAGTGTTTCATGCCAAAACAAAACATATGGATGTCAAATACCATTATCTGCGAATGCTGGTGGCAAAGAAAACTCTTGATCCAATATATTGCCCAACTGCCGATCAGACAGCTGATATCTTCACAAAACCCCTTGACAAAATCAAATTTGAAAAATTTAGAAAAAGGCTTGGTATGTGTCCAAAGACCTGACTTTGGATCATAGGGGGGTTTGTTAGGACTTGTTCCAAAGTCTTAACGTTAGGTTAGATTTTTGGTAGAAAATAAATTACTATTATAAATGGGGCATGCATCTTTTATAAAGACACCCCCATAAAATAAATAAACTTAGTTTAATTATTAGGTAGTTTTAATGTTTATATTTATTAATTAGATTTGTTTTACGGGTTGTTTTCCCGTATTTAGTTGGTTATAGGATTAGTTGTTTTTACCGGTCATTGATAAAAATTATATAAATTCATATTTGCATTGTGAAAGGGTTAACGGAGTAAAGGCACCCTTATATAATTGTTATTTTGAAATTAATAAAATACTTGTGCACTCGCACTAAGCGGGGACAAGGTTCAATCTATTTTGATCCTGGAGTTATCATGCCTCTTTTAGTTATTCCCTCCTTGTATCTCCACGGACCTCTGACCCATTGATGTAGAAGGTTTTCTCATGACGGATGAAGTGTATAGGCACTTCTTTTGGTGAAAAGTGTATGTTTGGGCCTGAGTGGGTCACCTTTTTTCTAGTGTATCACCTTTTCTTTTTTTTTAGGCTTAGGCTTTGTTTTCAGCATCTCATTCTCCCTTTTCATCCCCCCCCCCTTTTTACATTTTATTTGTTAGCAGTAGGAGAAACCAAGGCCTAAATGATACATCAGAGGGAGCTAGACCTTACCTAGAGACTCTCCCCTCCAGCTTCGCCAGTCCCACAGGTGAGAGGGGAGTTTCCATTGTTGCATGAAGAAGGCTGGAGCTCGGCCTCCTACCAAGGGTGCAATCTTCTGTGTCAACATCAATGTTTAGATATATTATACACATCAAATGAAATCTTTCACGAACCTATTTTTAGAACCTGATAAATTTTGACTGATTTTTAGAATCTAGAGAGTTATTTGAAATTTAACATACATGATCATCTTTGTGTCATGGTAAATGGCATGGAGATCCCAATGTACACATGATCTAGAAGACTTGAAGTTGTAGGAAATGAGCCCAAAGATGTACCTATGACATGTTTAATATATGATACTATTTTGTCTAAAACACAAATTAAATTGAACAAAATCTCACAAATTTTAGCAACTAAGATCAGAGAATGTTTTCAAAGGGATGAGTTGTTGGAGGGAATGGGAGTTGTGAATCCCAATTTTTAGAACAATGTTAACAATCAAGAACAAATCAGCACATTATTTCACAAATACATGGGTATAATTGTTATGCATTTCTATAAATCTATAGATGTGAATGGAGTTTAGATTAATGGTATTTTAAATAAATAATTACTAGCATCTTAGTCAACACAGTTTGGGATTACAATGATGGATCAATTTTAGTTTTTAAGTGACCTAATAGAAAATTGTGCTATTATGCATCTATGGAAAAAAATATATCCAAGTAGCATATTACAAGAAAGTATTAGTGAATATTTTAGATTATACGAACTTGATCAAACATTGATTTTGGGTTTTATGAAAGATGAGTGAGTGTTTAGTGCATTATCCTTCATGAAGTCAAAAATTAGAAACGGATTGAATAAAAATCTAGAAACTTGATTGAGACTATATGTTTCATGTTATTTTGTGGATAAATTTTCATGTGACAGAGTAGTGGTAACATGGATTTCTCTAGTGAAAAGAAGAGGCGTGACTAATACAGCTACTAATACAAAGGAAGAGAATACTAAAATTGAATATGCCACTAGCATGATAGATGCAAATCACACTTATGATGAACAATTTTCTCGATTGTTTTAACTTTACGACTTTTAGTTTGACAAGTATGACAATTACTATTTTTAAAAATATTTCTTACTATTTAATCTTCAAATACATTAAACTCTATAATCTATTTCCTAGATGTTACAATCGTGAATCTTATTCAATACATTGGAGTTGATATTTTTTTGTCTTATTAAAATTTGATGTATTTCAAATATTAAATTATCTTTACAATGCATGTCATTCATTAACAATCATAATTCTCATTAACGTTGTACAAAGCATTTCCTTATAGCATTCATTGATGAGAATACCAAGACTGAATACAGTGTTGACATGGTAGATGCAAATCACACTTATGATGAGCAAGTTTCTAAAGGATTGTTTCCACTACCTAACTTTTAGTTTGATAAGAATAGCAATTACTATTTTCTAAAATATTTCTTATTCTTTCATCTTCAAAATTCAAATACATTAAATTTTGTAATCTATTTCCTAGATGTTACAATCATGAATCTTATTCAATACATTGGATTTAATATTTTTTTGTCCTATTAAAATTATATGAATTTTAAATAGTAATTTATCTTTGCAATGCATGTCATTCATTAATTATAAATCATAATTCTCATTAACATTATATAGATCATTTCCTTATAGCATTCATTGATGCATACAAGTCTTATGTCTAGACATGCACAGTGTACCATAGGACACCAGTTCTCTTGCAATTAAAACTCCAATTATTAAGATTTATTGTTATAAATGCATTACAGTGTAACTATAATTATTCCATAGAATATTTACTCTACAATAGGCTATGTTTCCTACAACTACTACAAATATATAGCAAATATTTTTCCTATAGTTGGAACTTGGGATTGCATATTTTCAAATTCCACCACAATCAATCAATTCAATGCTATAGCAACTAGAACAATGTAACAATGCATTCCAATCTACAACTACTAGAACAATATAAAACTAACAATGCATTCAATACTAAAACTACTAGAACAATATGATTCCATAGAATATTTACTCTACAATAGGCTATGTTTCAACTACTACTACAATATTGAAATACTACAACTACTAGAAATATTTTTCCTATAGTTGGGTTTACATATTTCCAAATTTCACCACAATCAATGCATTCAATGATAAAACTACTATACCTAGTAGAACAATATAACACTAATAATGCATTCAATACTACAACTACTAAAATAGTATAATTCCATAGAATATTTACTACAATAGGCTATTTTTCCTACAACTACTACAATATGCAAAAAATACAATTACTACAAATATTTTGCATATAGTTGGGTTCGCATATTTCCAAATTTCACCACAATCAATACATTCAATATCACAAGTCTAGAACAATTTAACAATGCATTCAATGCTACAACTACTAGAACATTATAGCTATGCATTCAAACTCTACAACTATTATATTTAAACTACTATAATATTATAGCCATCCATAGAATATTTACTCTATTTTTTCTCCATACAATATATAAACTTGACCACAATAAATTTTATATATATATATAATATTAAAACTATATAGCTAAGAGTATTTGGAACAACTATAAAATATCATTTAATATAACAAGTGTTTTTCAAATAAACATGATATAAACTATTTTAAATAATATAAATTGTCATTGTGAACAATATAAACTTAGACATATCATCATTATTCTGTTTGAGACTCTCCACCTTGTTGCTTCTTGCCATCCCCACCCATGGAAACCTTGTTGTCTTGATCTACCTATGAAATTACATCCTCTATTATCACTCCTTCCTTATGAAGATCCTTTGTAGTAGAATTCATTTGTACAAGAATTACCCTCTCCTCATTCACTACATCTCTTGTTAAAATAATTGTAGGATCCGCATCTATTTTTTCTTTCAATAAAATTCTTGGATCCATACCACACTCTTTAATTATTTTCTTCAAAGTGTTGTTTTATTTATTTAACAGAACCAGTTTTTCCTTCAATGCAATTGTTGAGAAGATACTTTTGCTTGCATTTTTCAAATGCACATTAAGATGATGTGCTTCTTGCTTCAAATTTTTATATTTTTTCTGCAAACAATAAATAATGTGTCAAGTATATACAAAGGTATTATAATAATCAAAATACACATTACAACTAAATAAAACTTACCACAGCTTTATCCTTCTCTGCTTGGGCAATAATAATAAGGTTGATATCTTTAGCCCATTTATTGACATATGCTTGGGATTCTCCATTTAAATTTTCCAACATGTTTATAATACTATCTAAAATCCTATCATTGTAAACATTATCTACAGAGATCAATTCAAATTGAGCTTGCTGAAATAAAGCATCAATTTGAGGGTTCATTTTGAACAAGAGAAAACAAATTCACTCTTTAGGAGTGGTTATGATAACAAGAATTGATTTCTTTGATAAATACTTTTGCCTTTATCTCCCATTTTTTTAAATTATTAAACTCATCAGTAACACCAACCCTCAAATTGGCAAGTAGATTTTATGAAACTAGATGTCCAATGAAAAACTAGAAAGGGAATCCTCAGAGACATTTAAATTATCAATGTGGGGTGTGGAAGAGGTCACTATGGAAAAGGTAGTCGTAGGAGGAACTTGTGAAGGCACATTAGTGACTTGAATAAATTCATGTGGATTGAATCCACTGACAGTGACAAGTTCACTTTCAATGCCAAGAAACTCTTCATCTAGATCAATCTACTGCAAACATGTAAGTCCCTATACACTCGAAAGGCCACTAACAGAGATATTTAGGAAATCAAAAATTTGTAGCATTCCTCAACTTTGTGCAAGGAGGTTGATGTTCTTTCCTCTTCTCTAAACCTGGATGGGTGGTGGGGGCGGTGGCATACTTCAAGGTCTCCTAACAAATGTTGGGTGGACTGCAAAAAAAATTATTCAAAAATGGTAAATTCAAAAACATAAAATTAAAGCAAATTTAAATTGAATCTGTTAATGTTATTACCTGTCAGGCTGACACCTCATCCATTCTGATTATTCATGTTAGATTTATCTCTTCCCCTCTTGATGTCCTTGTGGGAGTTGACTCTTATTGTCTCATTGTGCTTGCAAGAGAGACATGGGTGGTTTTACCTATGGATACAAAATGAGTAATTTATTTAATTGATTAATTTTTCAAATTCTAACAAACTTCAAATCAAAAAAAAAGTTGTAATGGCAAAGATTGAATGTGTTGTGTGGAAGACTCCTCAATGGTAACATTTTGAGAATCAATTGCAAAAAAAAACTAATATGAATATTATTTTTTTCCATTGAATAAAACAAGTGAAAGACATTAAAATAAATTTGGGGGAACCTGGTAGCAAAAATGAAATAGAATCAATTCTTGGGATTTTCACAATTTAAAATGAATTGAACGAAGACTCCATGGATTGTGTATCACCAGAGCCCTCCAAAGCATGCTGACCTTTACTTTTTGCCTATTTTCTTATGTCATAAACATGCACTCTTGCATGTAACAAATAACTAACTAAAAATGTTAAAATTTGAAATATATATAAAGCAAAAAAATGAGACCTAGGAGAACTAAACTTACCTCTTGTTCCTCGAGAGACAAAGCATTAGCCTTCATTTTTTGATGGAGTGCGATGGGAATTGCAGTATTCTGGATTTCATATAAGGCCTCAAAGTACAAGGATAGAATGTAGTTAGAATATGCAATGGTGCAAGTGTCCTTCGAGAAA
Organism: Torreya grandis; assembly: GCA_037957365.1. Taxonomy (NCBI): domain Eukaryota; kingdom Viridiplantae; phylum Streptophyta; class Pinopsida; order Cupressales; family Taxaceae; genus Torreya; species Torreya grandis. The sequence goes on from JARHVA010000126.1 coordinate 1,472,931, forward strand.
GAAAAATTCAACTCCACCCTAATCTTTCTGGATATAACTGTGCACCAGTCACATACAACACCTGAGAGAGAATGAAGAATATAGTGAATAGCCCAAAAGGGAATGTCTCATGGTCTTCCCTGTAATACAATTCTTACTTGAAAGAAATGGACAATAGATTTAAGAAATAGATTGGTTATTTTTTCAACAAAGATCCCCCTTCAATTTTGACTATTTATAATGAAAATAGAAAAGTAAAACATGCAATTAAATTAAGATACCAAACTACTTATAATAAATGATTCTGGAATAATTAAGAAATTTTAATTTCAATAATAAATTGAACACTTACCAGCGGGGTCAATGGACCCTTTGTAGATCAACTCTAAGTAATTTTTATCGACGTCAGATAACACAACCTTTGTGCTAACAAGACTTACATTATAATATGGAAGACCTGTTAAATTATGTATATCCAATGGAGAGGTGCCAGAGGATATGGTTTTATTATTAAACCAGACGTAGAAATGGCTCTTACTACAGTTAAAATAGCGAACTAGAGATCATAGTAGGTTGTTGTTGATAGCCATATCGTATAGAGGCATCTGCACCAAGCCTCTAAACACACATTGATCAATCCAATCAATAAAAGATTCAAGTTGGTCCAACATTTGAAACACATTATATGGATGCCACGCTGCTTCTTGCCTTTTCTTATTCTAGCAACTCATGAAACACATTATGATCTTATAATTTACACATTTATGCCACCCAATATTTTTACATTGTTAATACTAATATTTTGATGTCGATATTTTATATAATTCAATAATTTTATGTTATGTTTTGAGATATATAATTAAAAAAAAAGTTTTGAAATATATAATTTGACATGTTCAAAAAAATTAAATATTTATCTAAATAATTTTTTTTCATATTTAAAAAATAAATAAATAATTAAATAAAATAATTATTAAATGATATTTTTTTTCATATTAAAAAATAAACATGAAAAGAATACTTTAATAACCATGAAAAATTATCATCATGAACTCCTTTGGGAATATGAAGAAAATGTCACTTTCACCTATTAACACATTTATTCACCTTATTATATTAAAACCTAATATCACATTTATTCTCGTTACTACATTATTAGCTAAAGGTTCTTTGAGATATACACCACATTATTGCGTATCATTAATTTTATTTATGAACATCATATTTACTAATGTTCAAAATTTGAATTGTATGGTCTCATTTATCATATTATTATTATATCATTTTCATGATATTCTTAAGCTTATCAAGTCTCATTATTAGTTGGTTAAGTCATTAACCATCATGGGTATCTCCCTATGGAGTTCATGTTCAACATATGTTGTAAATGTAAATGCAGGATATGGAGTTAACTAATTCAAATTTTTAATAAAGTAGTCCTTTTTTTTAAATGTATTAGACTTTTTTTTAGGCTTGACTTAATTTATTTGTTATTTTTTGTGGTCTTGGATCTTTTGATTTTTAAACATAATTTAGTATGTTATTTTTGACTTATCATTTATCATCTTTTTTTTAAATAATTTTGTATATATTTTATTTATAATAAAATTATAAACTCTATTTCATCACAAAAAAGATTAACAAAATTTATGTTTAAAATTAATGTAATTCGATATCTTTTACAATTAATAAGACGGCATAACATATGTGACTATTTTTTAATTTAATTGGAAGTTTTTACTAACTGTATCGTTGTATTTTCATAAAATACACTAAATTTTGTAGACATTATCATTAGAAAGGGCAAATTTTGAACTAGATGACACACTAATTCATAAAGACTTTTTTTTTATAATTCTTTCTAACATTTGATGGGAAATTTTGAATAAATAAATGTCATCATTAATTTCAATATTTCTTATTATATTATAAAATATAGTGATATTGAAAAGGCTAAACAATTATCATCTTTAATTTAAATATTTATTTATTCTATGTATGCATGTATAATTTCATAATGTTAAATAATAATCCACCCTAACCATGTTATTAAATAAGTTAAAATGAAAAAAAAAAAAAAAAAAATTGTTTAAATTTAATATTGACACTAGTAGTTTGGTAGATAATAGCGTCATCTAAACAAAAACTCCCATGTCATTTTTTTTAAAATAAGAAATAGAGTCATTGTATACTACATCACAAAAATGGTTTCCCCTCATTTTATCTCACATGCACAAAGGAATTGATGAAAGTGAGAACCAAAGTATTTACCATGCTTAACGTTTGATGTAAAATAAGTAATTAAAAAAAGTAAGACTTTAATTAGACTATTTACCCATCCTTGAGGTACTAAAAAGATCATGACACTTAGTTCACTATCAATTATAGTTTCTAGATTTGCATACAACACATTTTATTTTCTTCCCTTGATATCATATTTATTGATCTCTTCTCAATGACACCCTCCCTATTTGGTAGGAAAGTAAACCTATGCTGCAATCACACACTCAACAAAACCCATTAAATGACTAAATCAAATTAATAATAACTTGTTTCAATATATAAATTTTTAAAAAATATAATAAATGAAGGCGTGTTGAATCTATTTGACTCTGAACATTATAGATATGTCATTACCATTTGACAAAATTAAGGTCAAGTAATATTCAAGTTTATATACACAATATAATAAAATTAACAGTTTCAAATCTCTTGTTTTTAGTATTAAGCAAATCACATTTTTTTTATACTTAACTAACAAAATTCAATTCCAAAAATATTTCAATTCATTATCGTTCAAATAACATACCAACTCCAACATACATTTAATCAATAAGATATTTATTGTTAAAATACATTAATTTCCTTTTGATGCTCAAAAGCATTTATATTTGATATAGTTCAAAACTGTATAATATAAGAAAATATATTTAACTAAATATTTTTTTTATCAAACCATGAAATAATAGTTATACAAGTAATTTCTTAAGTCATTGAAGATTCCAATTAAGTAAGTTCACATGGCACACCACATCAACACAAATTAAATAAATATTCTATTAGTTAAAATGGGGTGTGATAAGTAAAAATACCCTATGACATGACAAATATGATAATTAATTTTATATATTTAATTATATATCTTAACTTATTTTCAATAAAGTGAACGATAACAAATTAATAAATAAACTAAAAGGATCATACTTTATAAATAAGATATAAATAAATTACATTGTCTAGATATATTTTGTTAGGTTTTACAAACTAATTTATTCTAAAAAATGTTAAAAACATTATCGTTATTATTAAAAATAATAAATAATTGATGGAACATATTTCTTTATAATATTTTGTTCTTTTTTAAGTTTTTCCATGTTAAAATTAATACAATTTGTAACATAACAAAAATAGGAAAAAAACTCAAAAATAATTGGTAAATAAAACTCTAAATCAAAAATAACTAGTAAATAAAACTCTAAATCAAAAAAATTAAATAAATTTTATTTAAAATATATATATTTATAAAAAAAAAATTACTTAAAACAAATAAATACATAAAACAAATATAACTTTAATAAATATTTAAAATATATAAATATTACTTAAAACAAATATAACTTTAAAAAAGATGTTAAATATTGTTTCTTTATCAATAATATTATTTATTATTCCATTAATATATTTATGATCAATTACATTTTATTAAAAAAAAAATTATATCGAATTTTTTTTTTTTAAAAATCTAAAGATAAGCAGAAAGAAACAATAAAAGTAAGGACAACATCACATGATTCAACTAACCTTTAACATTCCTCTTCTAATATTGTTTTTGCAGTGTATATTATTTTTAAAATTATCTCACTATTATCACTTAGTGATGACCTTTCCATTTGTTTTATCACATGTGATGTAGTTTCCATGGTCATGTGATATGTTAACCTTGTATTTAAAAATGTGTTATTTTATTTATGTAAAATTATATGTAAGTTATATTTGACTTTAGATTCATAATTAAATTTTATAGAAAATAAAGATGGTTTTTGGTTTTTGATAAAATTTGCTTTGTTAGAGTTTTTATGTTTATCATACATTTTATTGTTTTATTTTATTTTGTATCATATCATTTTTATGGGATTTCCAAGGTCATATCATAGTTAATTCAATTTTAATTTTGAAATTTAGGTCGATCAAGTATATATAAATGGCCTTCAACTAATTTATTGTAACCATTGTTACTGATATTAGGAAAGATGATGTTGAAACTCATTCAAAAACTTATTTCGAAGGTCTGTGACAAGGTCTAGATTCTAATAATTATCCTCACCCCATATTCTTATAAAAATAGATGTTGAAAATGTTTCTAGATGGTATGAAAATAATTGTCTTATTGTATAATATGACAGTCACATACCCTATAAGGAATATTTTAATGTCTATACTGGACACCATTGGGAGCCCTTGGGGTTTGAAGTTACTAAGGCTTGTAACCTTATCGAGGGTTTTTTCGTATTATTCTTTTAAAAATATCATAGTTTGAAGCTTTTATTTTTATGTTGTGCTATTAGTTATTTCATAATACTCTAATGATTTTTTCTCCATGGTCCCATAATTTTAAGGTTTGGATTGAGTTACCTAGTCTTACACTTTCGTTATGGGTCTTCCTCTCTGATATTTTCAAGCTTATAAGGTGTGTGCTTTACCAAAAAATGAACATATTTTATTTTTCACATCTAAACAAGCGTGTTTGTATTGAGGTTGATTTGATGAAAGACTTGAAATATCTATCAATATTCAAATAGGAATTGAATTATTTTCATAGAAAGCCACCTACACCAACCTTCTGAACACTTATTTTCAGTATCAGTCATCTAAATATAGGATTCAATAATGTCTCCTTGTGATTTTGTCAAGACCATATACCAATCAAGTACCACCTAAAAATAAAATAAAAAAGTGATTGGAAATAATGATGGGTGGACTACTGTGTCAAACAAGAAAACTACCATCAAGAATAAAAACCCTAAGCCAGCTACTGCTCCTCTCAATATCAAACCCTAATAGACTATGAAAAGTTTGGGTAACATTATGCCTCCTTCCTTCCTTGCTCCTTGGTCCCTTAGTCCATCGGTTTCTCTACAAATCTAAGTTTCTCAATAGAATCACTTTATGATTGTAACTTATAATGTTGGGACATTCTCATCTAGCTCTCCCAGTCTGTGGTGATTACGCAGTCCACCTTGCAACAATGGTGAATCTCCATGGGAAGAAAATAGGGATAAACACCACTCCATTTTGTTCAAGTATTTTCATTACCACACCAACAACCATTATTGGGTAATCATTTATCGCATTGAGCTCAAAAAAATACTTAAAGGATGAGTAAGGTGAATTACACATGAAGTATTTTACTAAATAAATCTACTCTCATGGAATGTTTGAGGTCTCACAGAGTCCTCTCACAAAGTATCAATGTGTGTTGTTTGTAAAAGGTTGGGAGTTTTAAATTATATATGTTTGTAAGAAGATAAAATTTCAATATTTTTCCTATAGTCGTATGTAAGAATTATATGGTTTGATGCATCATAATTTTTTACTTTGCATGAAGATGAATGTAGTGGCACCAGTTTTTTGGTCCAAAAATTTGCCCCGTTAATTATTTTGTAAAGAGAATACCTATCACATTAGACTATTTAGGTATTGTTTGATATTTATGGACATTATTTATGGGTTATAAAAGTTTATGCTCATCATGATGGCCTTAATAGGATGACATTATAGATAAGGATTGTAAATAATTTGTCCTTTTTCCCCTAGTCTACTTGTGGAAACTCTAATATGATTGAGATATCCAAAGATAAAGTTGATGTCCTCCCCATGTAGTGATGGGTAGGGAAATGTGAAGCTTGGTATTATTTTAAAAATCATTGGGGCTTAGTGGACCCTCTCTTTCAACAATGTTCATTAATAGAAAACCATGGTTTACTTGGTCCAACATCTAAACAGGTACTAATCAGGTTTTCAAATAATTAGACAATGTAATGGTTTTTTAAAAACACATGTTCTCATTTTATGTTTCCAATGGAAAATTGGTCAAGTTCACCTAGAAGTTGTCCTTTTTGACCATAGTCCAATAACATGTAAATTGGAATAGGGAGATTTTCATCATAAAGTCCATCTCAATCATTTTTTTTCATATGTCAATTCTCAACCATGAAGGCATTATTCGACTCATTATGAGAGTGTGTAACTTGGATCCATGTCCATCATATGTTTCCAATTGTGTCTAGCGGTGGAATGATGTGATCAAATTCACTACCTCCTTTAGTCGCTAGTATGTCAATAAAATTATCCGAGTTCAAATGAGATCTGATGACATTATGCCTAAGTTATACCAGAAGGTTTTTTCCTTCATTGAACAAATCATTTTCTATATTTAGTTACAGAGCATGACTATCACACTCAAACATAAAATTAAAGTTTATAAAATCCACGCTTCTTGAGGTGCTCAAATTGTGGCCTAATTGCATTGCCTTAAGATTAATGATCATGCCTATATGATTTTTTTCAAATATCTAGAAACAAACCAAGGAGAAACGTAAATCCATAAATAAAGCACATAGTCATCTAAAAGGCCTTCCAGATATCTCCTCAATGTTTTTGTACCACTATAAAATCATGTTCCAATCCCAAGATAATATGACAAAGAGAGATCAAATGTTGAAAGAATGTTTAGAATCAAAAGCTCTATGATTTCCCTCTTTCTCTTGATGAATTTTTAGTTATTGTGTAATGTGTTATCTGCGAAAAATGCCACTCATTTTTGGGACAACCTACGAACTATTTTGGCCTTGCACAGACCAAAATTTCTCTCTTCCCTTCTCAAATTTTGTTCTGAGCTTTCAAATTCCTCATTTTTCAAGTTTTTTCCATAAAGGGATTCACAAGTTCAACAGGTTAAAAAAGCTTCTGTAGGTGAGTTCAGTCAAAAGAACAAGTTTCTAACACTTAGTCATTTCCAAGATTGGTTCAGCACCTCAATTCAATCAAAAGAGTTCAATCGACAAATGATAAAGAACAAAGGCTTGAACCACTGAACTTTGAACCACTTTGGTTCAAAGGTTCAATGGGTTCAATGACCAAGTTGGTTCAATGCACTTGGTGCAAAAGATCAAAAAGATAGCCAAATAATGAAGAATGAGCCGATTGAGCCATTAAACCGTTGAACCATCAGTTGGTTCGATCGATTGGTTCAATTGGTAGGTTCAAGGGGCTGCCCCAAAGCAAAAAAGGCAAGTGCCCTTGCGGGGGGCAGGCAACATTGGTTCGAAGGTCAAACAAAAGATAGAATTCCTTCAGATTTGTTTGAAGGCCCAAAAGGAACAATTCTTTCAGACTTTTTGTTCGATGGAAATGATTAAGTGAAGAAGGCCGAAGGAATTCACTCGAGAAGAAAGGCCGAAGGAATTCACTCGAGAAGAAAGCCTGAAGAAATTGAAAGGAACAAACGGCTAAGGAAAAAAAGCTTTCTTTCAGACTTTTTGTCTGAAGGAAAAGCCCACCGAAGATGCAAGAACCCGCCAGGGAAGTTAAATCCTGAAGGTCGCATGAAAAATCTTGAAGGGTAGATACCCTTACAAGGGACACTTGACGTCAGAAAAAGGACCTTTTTCAAGGACCCAAAGGGACACCTTCCCTTCGAGGTGTTCCAAAGGCTAAGCAAAGATGCAGAAAGGAATCCTAAAAGACAGACACAAAGAGCTTCAAAGAATGAACCAATTGAACCATTGAACCGTTAAACCAATTGGTTCAACGAGTTCGCAGGTTCAAAGGTTCAACCAATTGTGATAAAGATCAAAGAGCTAAGGAAGCAATGATTGAGCGAAACATAGAATGAACCAATGAACCAATTGAACTTTGAATCGAAAGAGTTCAAAGTTCAATGGTTCATAGGTTCAAAAGTTCAAAGGTGGCCTCAGTCAAGGAAAAAGTAACACACAGGTGGTTCAATAGATGGTTCAACCAAAGAGCGAGAAAGCGATTAAACCAAGAAGCGATGGAACAAAAGAGACAGAATGAACCAATGAACCAATGAACTTTCATAGGTTCACTGGTTCAAGGTTCAACATGGTTCAAGCAACTGGCGACCATTGATGGCCCCTCAGACGTCAAATTGAAAGTAAGGGAAAATATGTGGAAATTCAAATAGAGCATGGAACTTAAAGGAAGAACCAAGTGATTAAATGAAAACAGAGCCCGAAGATTTAAATTGCTACAGGGAAGAGAAGATCAATGCAAAGGACCATACAGTCCATACCAAAGAAGAGACATATTAGATGAAGGGACACGTCATAGTTATGGCAGCGCACTGTTCTCAGCATGGTCTCTCTAGACAGGACTGAAGGCGCATTGAAGACATTGACTAAAACATGGGCCATCCCATGGGAAAAAGCGTCAATCCTTGCGTAGTTTCTATAAGATTGTAATATCTCTCATTTGTAAATGAGACTTTTCATTTTTTACAAGAGCAAAACTCTACCCATTTTGAAAGAAGATTGAGACTTTGAGCTCAGATTGTAATTTCATTTCATTTTATCTGAATGAGAAAGCAAGTCATTTGCAGACTTTGTGTTGTTTTGCCTTGTGCCACTTTAGGAAATTGTTCTTGTGTCTATTTCCTAGAAGCATTCTTATTTATTTAATTTGACAAGCAAAATTAGTGAAGGTAAAAAGGGAGGTGTCCTAATAACAACTGTGAGAAGACTTTGTGTTTTCATAATTGTTTTCAGTCTATGTTTTTCCTTTTTTTTTTTTGTTGAGGATTCTGGCATGACTTTGTGCCCTCATTATCCTCTGTGTTATACTTGGGCAGTTGAGGTGGAAACTTTGTGTTCTTTTTCATTCTGCTAGTTATTTCACCCTTCTGTCACCATTTACTTTTACTACCTGAAAGAAACTCCTGTTGTTTCTTGCAAGAACACTTCTAAAAGAAGAGAAGTGCCTTCAGTGTTTCCACTAGGATTTTATCCTTTATCTATGAGCATCATCTCTAAAAGAAGAGAGATGGGTGGTTTATCCTACCCCCATGTGTTATTTTCAGCTTATTTATATTATATATAGCTCCTACATATTTATAGAGAACCTCCCCTTGATGAGAGGAGAGATTAGTCCCCTTTTGATGTGGTAAACCTACACAACTGGCCAACCAGTCTCCCTATGATGTGGTGATAGAAACTATTTTGGTCACTAGTTAGATGGTTGACAAAATATTCACCCAACAGTTTTTGGTGACTCTGCTAGAGACATAATAATTTTGTGTAATTTGGAACCTCAAGTTTCAGATTGAAACATCACCTGTGTCTTACTCATAATCATTATAACTCTTATCCATTATAGACTCTAGCGACTCCGTTCCATGTATTACCCATTATCATTATAGCCTTACCATTTTCCTCCATCTCCATTATTTTATCTGGTCTGCAAAACCAGAGTTGTTGGGAAAGAGTGTGCAGTTTGAAGCCTTAAGCTAAAGGAGGGCCAGTTATTTTCTATTTTTGTTTTACAGTCTGGCCATTCCACCCAGATTTGTTATCCTTATTTTTCATAATTAAATCATGGCAGTTCGAGGCCCCTGGGGTAACTCTTTTGGCCCACTCAACTTGACTCCACCTCTTCATGAATTTCCACGTAGATCAAGAAAGAATTTCCCCAAATTCTTTGGTGATGGGATAGTTCACCATGATGAACACATTGCAGCCTTCAACATAGCCTATGGTGTTATAGGGGTGGAATTTGAAGACGTGGCAATCAAAATTTTTGTTGAGACACTACAAGGTGCTACTATAGACTGATCCTACCATCTGCAAGCTAGATCAGTGACTAACTGGGACACACTTAAAGCCAAGTTCGAAGTGAGGTTCAAGCCCACAGAAGATGCACATGCCTTACTAGTCCATCTCACACAGATGAAGAAGGAGCCCCATGAGCCTATGAGGGACTTCATTGCCAGGTATGATAAGCTGAGGCACAGGATTCCCATGGTCACCCAACCAACACCTCAAAACCTCAAATGCTTCTTCATCAACTCACAGCTACTTGAAGTGAATTTCTTGCTGAGATGAGCTAGACACATAGACCTTATTGTTGCTCAGGACTTGGCTACTGAGCTAGAAGATGACCTTATCTTGGCAAAAAAGATAAGGAGAGATCCTAACAGAGGTAAACCCTCTTCATCTTCTGAATACTCACCCACAACCACCACTGACCCAATGGTGCAAAAGCTTGTAAATGAACTGTTAGCCTTAAAAGGAAAATGTCCCTAAGTATGTCTACTCCTCCTAATTGGGATATGCCAAAGAGGGCATTTCAAAATCAGCCATATCAAGGCAACGTTGCTAGAAGTCAAGGGCAACCAAATCGTCTTCCTCCCCCATAGAGGAACCTTACCCTTGAAGCACCTCCAACCAACTCAGCAATTGGATATCTAAAAATAGAACATGATTTCTCTTTTTCAACCTGAGTTTGAACAAGAAAATGACATTAATCTCTTCACAGAGGATCAAGAAGAATCAGCTGGTGACTCCCACATTGGTTTCCTAAATTACCAGGATGAACCTAGAAGTGAAGATGAGGCAGTTGAAGGATCATACGTAGTATTCACCTAGTCGAAGAATCAGTCAACCTAGCAGACTGACAAAGAAAAGATAGAGGAGCGACCCCAACCAGCAATTTCAATTGCTAAGCAGATAACCCCTCTTCCTTTTTGATCAAAGGACCCAGTGATTGCCAAAAAGGTAAGTACATCAAACATTTTTGCACCTTTTACTTCAAATTCATAGACCAGTCCTCCCCCTCCCAAAAACCAAAAGGATGAACTCCCATCCCCTCTTCCAAGTCTATTTCAGCCATCTGATATAATTGATCACGTCAAAAAATCCAAAATTCAAATGACTGAATTTGAATCCCTGCAAGCCAATCCTGAGCAATTAAACATTGGTGGAGAACTAAGTGCAGACATGTCTGAAGCAAAGATTATGGTTACCCAAATGTCAGCCACTGCTGCTCAAATTCTATTTGAGCCTTCAGGTAGGGGTTATTACTTCTTGACCACAGAGGACACCCATGTCCCAGCTGATGAAAGTCCTGTAGCTAGCAATCTAGGATTTCATCCAAACAAGGCATCAAAAAAATTGGTAGGGCACAGTACAAATCAAGAAGGATCTTCCATCTCCCATGAAGAGAAATCTGATAGAAGATCAGCTTCTGATGATGCTTGGATCCTAGAATCTGATGGCAGTAATTCTTCCATAGCTGGATACGGATCTATATTGCTTAGATTGAAAACTACTCAGGGTGAAGGTTTAACTCCTTCACACCAAAGGAGATGCTGAGATGATGGTTTGTCAGGGGTCTGATGCTGACAATCAAAGCATGTGCTAGACTGGACCAGCAAAATAGCAAGCTATGGTGGTGGACCATACTGTTGTATTCTAAAGTCAGCAAAAGGAACTCTTCGCAAGGAGAGCAAGGAGTTATGGTTTTCAATTTGAATAACACGTCCTACCATGGAGCAAGAAGAAAAGGCTAAGAGGAAGATGTAAAAAATTGGTTTCCTGGTGGAGAGTTCCATTCACCTATCACCATTTCTAGGGACAAAATGGTTTCCTACTGGTTTATCAGGATGGCACACCATTTTCACTATCTCACAGTGGGTAGCATCTGAAGTGCTTCAAATCTTGAGGCATCAGATAAGATCATTTATACATATGTATATTTGTATAGTCTTTAGTTCTATTTTGTGCTTTTCATTTTCATTTTTGGCGCCTTTCTTTTTTTGGTAGCATGACTCCATAGCCCAATGGCATACTTCAAGGCACCAGAGATTCTAGTTTCTACTCCCCTCAGTTGTTCCAAGTTTTCAACTAAAGGAAGTTCCCCAGCTGGATCCAACTATTGTCCCTGAAAAATGCCACTCATTTTTAGGACAACCTACAGACTATTTTGGCCTTGCACATACCAAAATTTCTCTCTTCCCTTCTCAAATTTTGTTCTGAGCTTTCAAATTCCTCATTTTTCAAGCTTTTTTTGTAAAGGGATTCATAGGTTCAACAGGTTAAAAAAGCTTCTACAGGTGAGTTTAGTCAAAAGTATAAGTTTCTAACACTTAGTCATTTCCAGGATTGGTTCAGCACCTCGATTCAATCAAAAGAGTTCAATCGGCAAATGATAAAGAACAAAGGCTTGAACCATTAAACTTTGAACCACTTTGGTTCAAAGGTTCAATGGGTTCAATGACCAAGTTGGTTCAACGTGCTTGGTGCAAAAGATCAAAAAGACTTAGCCAAATAACGAAGAATGAGCCGATTGAACCATTGAACCATCAGTTGGTTCAATCGTTAGGTTCAAGGGGCTACCCCAAAGCGAAAAAGGCAAGTGCCCTTGCGGGGGGTAGGCAACATTGGTTTGAAGGTCAAAGAAAAGATAGAATTGCTTCAGATTTGTTTGAAGGCCCAAAAGAAACAATTCTTTTAGACTTTTTGTCCGATGGAAATGATTAAGTGAAGAAGGCCAAAGGAATTCACTCGAGAAGAAAGGCCAAAGAAATTTAAAGGGACAAATGGCTAAGGAAAAGAAGCTTTCTTTTAGACTTTTTGTTTGAAGGAAAAGCCTGCCAAAGATGCAAGAACCCGCTAGGGAAGTTAAAGCCTGAAGGTCGCATGAAAAATCTTGAAGGGTAGATACCCTTGCAGGGGATACTTGATGTCAGAAAAAGGACCTTTTTCAAGGACCCAAAGGGACACCTTCCCTTCGTGACATTCTAAAGGTTGAACAAAGACGTAGAAAGGAATTCTCAAAGACTTAGACACAAAGAGCTTCAAAGAATGAACCAATTGAACCATTGAACCATTAAACCCATTGGTTCAACGAGTTTGCAGGTTCAACGGTTCAACCAAGCATGATAAAGATCAAAGAGATAAGGAAGCAATGATTGAGTGAGACACAAAATGAACCAATTGAACTTTGAACTGAAAGAGTTCAAAGTTCAATGGTTCATAGGTTCAAAAGTTCAAAGGCGGCCTCAGTCAAGGAAAAAGCATCACACAAGTGGTTCAAAAGATGGTTCAACCAAAGAGCGGGAAAGTGATTGAACTTGGAAGCGATGGAACAAAAGAGATAGAATGAACCAATGAACCAATGAACTTTCATAGGTTCACTGGTTCAAGGTTCAACATGGTTCAAGGAGCTGGCGACCATTGACGGCCCCTCAGACGTCAAATTTAAAGTAAAGGAAAATCCATAGAAATTCAAATAGAGCGTAGAACTTAAAGGAAGAACCAAGCAATTAAATGAAAAGAGAGCCCAAAGATTTAAATTGCTATAGGGAAGAGAAGATCAACGCAAAGGACCATACATTCCATACCAAAGAAGAGACATATTAGATGAAGGGACACGCCATAGTTATGGCAGCGCACTGTTCTCAGCATGGTCTCTCCAGATAGGACTGAAGGTGCATTGAAGATGTTGACTACAGCATGGGCCATCCCATGGGAAAAAGTGCCAATCTTTACGTAGTTTCTATAAGATTGTAATATCTCTCATTTTTAAATGAGACTTTTCATTTTTTACAAGAGCGAAACTCTACCCATTTTGAAAGAAGAAGATTGAGACTTTGAGCTCAGATTGTAATTTCAATTCATTTTATCTGAATGAGAAAGCAAGTCATTTGCAGACTTTGTGTTGTTTTGGCTTGTGCCACTTTAGGAATTTGTTCTTGTGTCATTTTCCTAGAAGTATTCTTATTTATTTAATTTGACAAGCAGAAATAGTGAAGGTAAAAAGGGAGGTGTCCTGAAAACAACTTGAGAAGACTTTGTGCTTTCACAATTATTTTTAGTCTGTGTTTTTCTTTTTCTTTCTGTGTTGAGGATTTTGGCATGACTCTATGCCCCCATTATCCTCTGTGTTATACTCTTTGGGTAGTTGAGGTGGAAACTTTGTGTTCTTTTTCATCCTGTTGGTTACTGCACCCTTCTGTCGCCATTTACTTTTACTACCTAAAAGAAACTCCTGTTGTTCCCTGCAAGAACACTTCTGAAAGAAGAGAAGTGCCTTCAGTGTTTCCACCAAGATTTTCTCCTTTGTCTATGAGCATCATCTCTAAAAGAAGAGAGATGGGTGGTTTGTTCTACCCCCATGTGTTATTTTCTGCTTACTTATATTGAATATAGCTCCTATGTATTTATAGGGAACCTCCCCTTGATGAGAGGAGAGATTAGTCCCCTTTTGATGTGGTAAACATACACAACTGGCCGACCAATCTCCCTACGTTGTGGTGATAGGAACTATTTTGGTCACCAGTTAGTTGGCCGACAAAATATTCACCCAACATAATGCATAGATAATGATAAAGCACATGGGGTGGATGAATTTCCCAATGAATTTTATAAAGTTACTTGGAATTTTATTGGTCCTTATTTGCTTCAAGTTTATAAATAATCCCTATACAATAAATCTTTATGAGTCATCATCAATAAAGGCAATATTAAGTTTATTCATAAGATTGGTGATTCGGAGCTTATTACAATTTTGAGGCAAATCACCCTGCTAAATGTTTCTTATAAAATGATTGCTAAAGCCTTAGTGTTTTGCCTTCACTATATTCTCCTTAAACTCACCAAGTTAGAGTAAACATGTTTTATTAAAAGTAGGCACATCTTGGATAACATTATTATCATTTAGGAAGGAATGGAATAGGCTCGTGTCTCTTGACAGAGAACCATTTTTCTCAAGCTTGATTTTGAAAAAGCTTATGATAATATCGAGTAGAATGCTTAACATAGTTGGGATTTTGTAACTTATTTCTTTTTATGGTTCAAACTCTTTTTCTGAAGCCTTGACTTGTCTCACCATCAATGGCCACAAGTTTCCTAGCTTTGGGATTTTTCATTCCATCAAACAAGGTTGTCTTCTTTCCCTAGCATTGTGAAGTGTTTGGTTATTTGCTTTCTCATAGATCTGACCATGGGCTTAGCAATGGCATTAATCTTCATTATTTCTTCTCTCAACTCATAAATAGGCATTTTTTAAATGACCCTTTCTTCATTCTTAAAAAATGATAATCCTTATTCAAAGAGGCATTTTATTGCCTTGACGTTTTTAGTAAAGCCTTTGGGTCAAACTTACAATGGGATAAAAACTAGTGTTACAGACAGAGCATCATGCCCTTGACTAAGTGGCTCCAAAATTATCAATGGATGTGGATCCAGAAAGGGGAGAAGTTTAAATTCCTTGGTATTCCCTTTACCTTTGATAACTCCCACTTTGAGTTATTGTAACATGTAATTAAAAGACTATAAAATAAATCACTTATTGGATTACAATACCTCTTCTTCTCGCATGCAAGTTTTAGGTCTACACTAAAATTATTGTAACCACTCATGCATATTATTATTCTTTTTCTAATCCTTCTAAATCCTTATATTACATATTAACAAATGTACTTAGATATTTTCTCTTTGCCAATGCTAAGAAAAATTAAGTTTTCCAAATAGTAGTTTAAGATATTTGATGCCTTCAACATGAAAAAAAGAGGAATGGGAATTAGTGATATTTATAGACAAAGCATTACTCTTTGTAATAAATGGATTATAAAATCTATTGAGGGGAATGAGACTTGAAAAATTATTCTAAGACACTAAATTTTTACAGGTGATCCTTATGGAAAGAATTATTGGAAAAATATTGGATTTTACACTCTTTTTATTACTTATGTCCTTGTCAAGGTAGAAGGGTCCTTTATGGATAAGATAATATAGAAAGTTATTGAGGTGGTGAAACCTTATCTAAAGTGGGTCGGTGATGGTTTTTGAACCAGTCTCTCTTTTAATAACCACAATCTTTGGTGATCCCCTATCATGACAAACTCTAAGTTCCCTCTAACTGATATGCTAGGCATAAAATCTCTTTGGCTTTTCAAAAAAGGAATTTGTATTATTCAAGATTTATTTGCCCCACAAGATTAGATCCTATGGAATTCTCTAAAAACTAAAGATAAGTTGCTAAATCTAGACTTGCCTTTTATTTTATGTATTTAGTAATCGATGCCAAATCTCATGCTCCATAAGATGGGTTTGCAACCCCCACTTACCTAATGGAAGGATTGGAGATGGAATTATGATACTAAATTTTGAAATTATTCTCCTAGACTACTCTATCAAATTATGAATCTTATTTTTTCAGCTTTTGGTAAGCTCAATAAGTGATGGACTATGAATACATTGTTGTCCCCCAAAAATGCCACTCATTTTTGGGACAACCTACAGATCAAAATTATCTCTTCCCTTTTTAAAAAAAATTGTTCTGGGCATTTAAATTCCTCATTTTTCAAGCTTCTCAAAAATCTACAGACTCAGCAGGTCAAGTTCAATGGGATTTTACAGATTGAAATCTACGGACTCTTTCAAGGTTAGAGAAAACTATTAACTCTGCAAACAGGCTCATTTCTACAAGTTCAACGAGCTTCACGACTTCTGCAGGTGGGTTCAATCAAAAGAATCAATTTCTAACATTTGGTTATTTTTGGAATTGGTTCATCGCCTTGGTTCGCATAGAAATTTCCATCGGCAAGTATCAGCAGCAGATTCAAAGTTTTGGTTCAAAGACATGGTTCAAAGGGAAGTTCAAATGTTCGGTTCAATGCAAAAGGAAGCTTCCCGAAGGACAAGTCAATGGCACTTAATCGATCAAAGCGCCCTTTGAAAGGGTCATTTTCAAGAAAGCCGAAAGTGTGCAAGAGCGGCAGAGATTCCTGCTCGTGCAGATGCTTAGGCAGCAGAAATCACCGCCTTTGCATTTGTAGTGTGCAGGAGCGACAGAAAGTGTCAACAGAGTAAGAAGAGTTGGGAATGTAGCCCGATAGCTCAAATCGCAGCAAGAAGAGACAAAGCTAGAAAGGATAAAAGGCAGCCTCAGTCAATGGAAGAACCAAGCCCGATTGAAGAGAAAATCCTGTGAAAAGTTCCTGATTGAAAAAGACAAAGTGCAGCGGAATACATCACAACTCAGCAGAACGTGAGACTATTTTCATCCATCATACAGGAGTAGCAATTTTTTCCGCCCTTGTATCCTTCTATGTAGGAGTGGCAATTTTTACCACCCTTACATCCTTCTATGCAGGAGCGGCAATTTTTGCCGCCCTTGCATCCTTCTATGCAGGAGCAGCAATTTTTGTCGCCCTTGATCCTTCTATGCATGAATGGCAATTTTTGCCACCCTTGCATCCTTCTATGCAGGAGCGAAAATTTTTGCCACCCTTGCATTCCCATTTTCTCTCCTCCAGATGCAAGGGCGGTGATTTTTGCCACCTTTACATGTTCTTCACCGACACTCTCTGATGTGCACAGGCGGCAATTTTTGCCGCCTATGCACTTGAACTTCTCCAATATGCAAGGGCGGCAATAATCGCCGCCCCTATATACCTTCTCCCCAATTTTCCTAACTCGTGATTATCAACGTCTTTTCAACAAAAATTCTTCCAAATCACTAAAGTTTCTCTGAAGAAGTCGAAGACCATGAAGAAGACTGAAAATAAAGATTGAAGCTGTTCTTCCGTGCTTTATTCAAAATGCACTTTGTAATTGTCTTGGGACATTTTCACATGCAATTTTGTAATGTGTAATTACATGTAAAAATTACGAGAAAATATCTCTAAAAGTCAAAGATGACTCATCTTTGACTTAGATATTTTTATATTATAATATTTTTAATTTTGAGAGTTTCTCCCTATATATAGTGAGACCTCTTTTGTAAAAGGATCTTGGAAAAATAGAGAGCAAACACTCTACCAAAATTGAAGCAATTTTTGAGACTTTGTGCTCAAACTTGTAAATCATATTTTGTTGAATGAATGAGAAGCAGGTTTATTTCAGACTTTGTGTTGAAGTTATCTGTGTTGTCTAGGAAACAATTTCTTATGTTCTCTTTCCTGATAATTTCTTGTTTATCTGATTTAATAGGCAAAGTGGGTGTGTTAATATTATCTGAGAGCGCTTCTAAAAGGTAGAGGATAGACTTTGAGCTACTTTTATCTTTGAGATTCAGTTATCTTTTGTAGTTTCAGGCAGAGACTTTGTGCTTCGTTTCATTCTACGGTTACATTTGTTCCGAATCGGTGAAGGAGGCTACGGAAGACTTTGCGCTTACGTAAGTGTTCTTGTGGATTTTGTTACTTTAGGTGATTTTCTGCTTCCCGTTTGATACCATTCCTCAAAGAAGAGGAATGTCGTTAGCTAAGGACCAGGATTTCTCCCTTTTGATCTTTATACATTACCTCAAAAAAAAAAAAGATAGATGTTGTTATACCACCCCATGTGTTATTTTCTGCTTAATTATATACATATAGCATATAAATATTTGTAGGAAACCTCCCCTTGATGAGAGGAGAGATTTACCTCGTCCAGATCTGGTAACCCACACTTTTCGTGGTGTAAATCTCCCTATGATGTGGTTGATATACCCATTTTGTCATCAGTTAGTTGACGACAAAATATTCACCCAACATACATCACCCAAAACATGGCTTATCAGACTCAACAACATTTGGAATGCTAAGATCAAGCTCAAATTAGTTTACTTTCTATGGTGACTAGTTTATCTAAGTCTTTCTCTTGGTAAGCATCTCAAGCACATTGGGATTCCTAGTCCCATGTTCTTGGGACTAATCCTAACCTAAAACCTTTAGGAATCTTTTTTATACATGTCTGAGAGCCCAAATAGACTAATAAAGGATTCATATCTTATTTCAAAGCTTTCACCCAGAGCCATTCAATTGAAAAATGACTTTTTTGGAAAAAATTCCAAGTGGTCTGCATACAATGCCTTTATATTGAATTTTTTTAGAGCTATATTTATATTTTAACTATGGAAGACTATAAATTCAAATATATACCTTTATATCAAAAAAATTAGAGCTATATTTATATTTTAACTATGGAAGACTGGAAAGAGACTTCCTTACATTTTAAATCCCCTATATCACTACTTGTTAGCATCTACATATTTCTAATCTCGATGGCAAAACACAGTATCATAGCAGGTGTGAAGAGACAGGAGCAGGGAGATGTAGTTAACGTAAGGAGTGTGGATAGATGATCAAATAAAATTGAAAGATGGAAGCATGATAAATGGTTCTACATTCAAAAGGATTCAACATGGATCAAATGATAGATTGGTGGATGAGATATGGTTAGGAGACAAGAATGTAGTTCTAGAACATAATCAAGTGAGGGTGCCTTCTGTTATGGTGTGATGGGAGGATTTCCAAGAGGCTTATTTCATTCAAGGGGCATCAAAATTTATCCCTCTCTCCATTGTCATTATCCCTAGTCGTGAACTTGTTTTAGAGGATGGTTAGGTCAAAGAGAATATCTCGCACCTAAAAAAGTGTGGTATCCTTTGTAAAGCTGTCAGGAGATGGCCAACCATAGGGGAAATCAAACAATGGGTTTCTCATCATTTGGTTAAGGATATTCACATTCATTTCCTTTCAAATAGTTTTTTCTTAGTTTATTGCATGGATGATTTCTGTAAGTAGGATAACTTGTTTGTTGGTTCGTGGATGATTAATGGCTTGGGTCTTTCAGTTCAACCCTGACATCACAATTTTAACCCTAAGGCAAAGATCCCTTCCATCTTCCTTATGTGGGTTAATATTTATGACTTACCTCTAGAATACTGGGGGGAATATATCCTTTAAGCAACTAATAACACCATTGGAAAATTTGTGGCCATTGACAAGACCACTGTGGGTGGTTCTTTGGTGCTTATGTCAAAATTTATGTTAATATGGATTTGGACAAAGATGTTCTAGATTCGATCACCCTAAAATATTTTGGAAGGGAATGGATTCAACATGTTGACTTGGAGAATGTCCCATTTCGGTACTATGGGTGCCATCAGATTGGTCACATTTATAAGAATTTCCACCCCTCCAATAAAACGATCCTTCCCATTTCAATATGCATTTGAAAGTCATGAAGGTCTAGAAGAACAAGAATATCCCTCCTTTGGATGTTTTCATTTTTAAGAACAATGGGGCTTGGTTTAGTAACAACCCCACTTTCCCTCAAGAATCAATCAAGTATTCCACTCCTTGCTCTTCGAAGGAAGTTATAGAGCCCTCTTCAATCCAATATATTGTCAAGGCCACTAAAATTTATTTAAGGAATCTTCCAATCTCCTTTAATCTCTCTTTTCTCATCAATGGGTGTCTTCTCCCATTATTGAAAATAAAATTTTGGGATTGGAATACATCCTGAATTCCTCTCTGGTAGGATTTGGGGATGCTTCTAATTACAAAAAAAGGTAGTTTTTTATGGGGAAGCTATGGATTTGGGAGGGGAGACTCTTCTTTGGATCATTTTGAGTTGATGGAGTAGGAGTTGTAAAACTTTGATCATGAAGGTAGAGTTGTCAATTGTGGAGAAGATCCTCTCAATTTCAAAGCAACCTTTCCCTCTTTTTGAACCAAATTATGGCATTAAGTCAAAAAGAGGTCGCAAGTCTAATGCTGATAAAATGGCTGAGCAAGGAATTCTTGAAAACCAAAATGTCATCGTTAAATTCTTCTCTGAAGTGTGGGAGGTGGAATCCCTCCCTTTAGTTTCATGAAGGTTATTTCATGGAATATTAGGGGCATCAATGCCCCTAATAAGAGGCACTTATTTAAACATCATATTAGTCCTTTGCTATTAGATATTTTAATGATTCGAGAAACCAAGTTTAGCAAAAAAGGTGCGAAACATCTTTTGTTTCAATGTGGCCTTCTTGGAAGGGGTGGTTTACAAATTCAATCAGGGCCTCAAGGGTTTGGCTCTACCTTGGAAAGTAATTTTTTTTCCACTCAATCAATCTTCAAAGTGGTAATGGGGTAGGGTTAGGTATTTAAATTCAGATATCCCTTTTTATTTTTTCGATATCTATGGACTGAATAACCCCATTCTCAAGAGTAAATACTGGGATGATATTGTTGCAATCCTTATAACTCATCTCACATTTAAGGTTATTTTGGGAGTTCATGTTAATTTCATTCTCTCTTAGTGTCATTCTCTCTCTAATGGATAAGTGAGGTGGAATGGGATATCTCCTTTAATCTCACAAAGACATTGTTGCCTTTGTGGATGCTTCAGCATTGGTTGACATTATTCCCAAAAAAGGTATGTTTACTTGGACCAACTATAGAAAGGGGTTCAGTAATATCACTAAAAGACTTGATAGATTTATGATTAACCCAGTGGTGTTCTCTACCAATTGGATTTTTGAAAGATGAATCTTGCCCATCTCTAGGTTGGATCATGCTCTAACTATGTTGGATGTGGTTGAGGACAAAGGTTCTACTTTGTGCCCCTTCAAATTTGAGTTGATGTGGCTTAAAGACCAAACTATTTTTTAAGTGGTCAAGTTCTGGTGGCACACAACCCCTCTTTTAAAATGTGATTACATGCACCACTTTTGGAAAAACTCTCATTTGTTAAGAAATGTCTCAAACATTGGAACAAAATTCACTTCAAAAATATTTTTAAGGAAATAAATAGAGTTGAAGGAGATTTGCATGCACTAAAAGAGATTATCTTTGATAAGGGAATGAGTACATAATTGTATTCAAAGGAATGTGTATTTTTGACTAAATTGGAAGAATTGCATTTCAGGGAGGAACTCTATTGGAAACAAAAATCCAAGGAAACATGGTTGAAAGAAGGAGATCATAACACTAAATTTTTCCACACTTCCTTTCAATTTCAAAGGAGTTGCAACAAGGTCTCAAGCATTAAATCAACTAGTGGGGCAGTTTTGGACTATAAATGTGAAATCAAATAGGAGGTGGTTTGTTTCTTTTCTAATATTTTGTCAAACTCAGAAGCATCTGACTGCTCAGCCTCTAAAGAACTGCTCCACCATGTCCCCCAGCTGGTCATGAGGCATCAAATAGATTTTCTCCTAGAACCCTTCACAATGGATGAAATCAAATTAGTGGTGTTCTTAATGGAAAAGGATAAAGCTCTAGGGTTGAATAGTTTTTTAGTAGCCTTCTATTTATCCTTTTGGGACATCATTGGAGATGATGTTACCAAGGTCGATGAACTATCTAGAATTTCTAAGAAGAAGAAAATGGTCTTCAACTTCACCTTCCTAGCTCTCATTCCAAAAGATTCTACTGAAAGTAATTTCTTAGATCTCAAACCCATTTCTCTTTATAATTTCATTTACAAGACCATTTCCAAAGAAATTTATTTTAGACTTAAGTTCTTCATTCACCTCCTTGTCTCCCCAGAGTAAGGGGTTTTTGTGCTCGGGTGTCATATTAAATATGGAATTTTGATTATTCATGAATTAATTCACTCTCTTTCCTCGAACAAGTAAAAAGGGATGTTAATTAAGCTAGACATTAACAAGGCTTACAACAAGGTTAATTGGAGATTTATTTTTAAGGTTTTTGAGTGGTTTGTATTTTATCATAACTGGTGTGATTGGATTTTTAACTTCATTTCTATGCCTAAATTCTCAATGCTTATCAATAGCATCCCCATGGGATGTTTTTAAGCCACCAAGGGTATCAGACAATGATATCTGCTCTCTCCTTTTCTCTTTATCTTAATGGTAGAGGCTCTCAGTAGGAGCATTCAACATTCAAGGTAAAAGTATATGATCAATGGATTGAAGGTCACAGATGGGATTGACCCCTAACCCATTAATAATTTATGGATGACACTTTCTATTTTGGGGAAGCTTCCCTCCAAGAAGCATTATCTCTTAGAGCAATTTTGACCAAATATGATCAAGATTTTGGGCAGTAGGTTAGCAGTGAAAAATCTAATATTTTCTTTGTCAACATCCCCCGTAAGTTCAAACTCAGTTGGCCTAATGCCTGCACTTAAAAATTAGAACTCTCTTGGATAAGTACTTGGGAGTTTTGCTCTTTATTTAGAAAGTAATAACTAATTTATGGTACAATCTGTTGGCTTCTTTGAAATCTAGAGTCTTCTCTTGGAAAGTGAAGATCCTTTTTTTTCAAGAAAAATCACCTTGGTAAAATAAGTTCTTAGTGCAATGCCCATCTATCTCCTCTCTGTGTTACAACCTCCATCCAAAGTTTTGTACAACATCAACAAAATTTGTAGGTTTTTTATAATGGCAAGGGACTAGAGAGAACAAGAACATTTATCTTGTTGGATGAGGTAAGGTTTGTAATCCAAAGAAGGTTGGAGGGACATGTATAAGAGATACAATGCTTCAAAACAAGGATTTGGGAGCAAAATTAGTTTAGAACATCTTTCAGATCCTTTGGCCCCAAGCAGTAAAATTATCTTACATAATTATATGGGGTATAATGACTTGATGGAAATTCTAAATATGGACACCCCTCCTCGCCTCCCCCAACACCCCCCACCCCCTGTCGTGCCCCCCACCCTTGTCGCCCATCTGGTTCTCATATGTGGAATTGTATATTATCTTGTACGCCTGTGATTACTAATCATATTTCTTGGATTGTTAACAATAGTAGAAAAGTTAAATTTTGGGATGATTCATGGAGTGGACATAAACCTTTGGATGCTTTGAGGGAGTTGGAGGAGGCCAAGCCTTGTCTCAATATGGTTTGGGGTGAAAAGGTATGGGATTGATTCATTGTGACTGATCAGAGTCCCTTTTCTATCTAGTGGAAATCTCTCGATAATATCCCCATCCTAGATGATCATAAGACCCTTTTGAAGACTATTCTTAGAAAATGGAAAATTTTCATTAATTTAAAAGATGACTTCATTTTTTGGTTGGGCTTAACCACCAATGATTACAAAGTTAGCCTAAGTTATCAATGTTAGACATCGAGGATGAGAGTTGAGTTCGGGTCAATTTTTTATGTTGGAATAACAAGGGCCTTTTGTAAGCTAGAGCATTTGTATGGTTAGCCACTCAGTATAATATTCTCATTCAAGATCAACTCAAAAATTTTGGTTGGATTTGTCCCTCTAGATGCTCAAAGTGCCTCAATGTTAGAGAATCCATCGATCTTTTCTTTCTCTTTTTCCCCTTTAATTTTGATGTTTGGGATTAGTTAAGCTACAAACTTTACTTGCAATGGGGAAGGACTTCTATATTGGTTCAAAATTTTATAGCGTAGAATCTGGGGAAGGTATGTGATATTCTGGGACCACTATGGTGG
The DNA here is from genome assembly GCA_037957365.1 of Torreya grandis. Classification (NCBI taxonomy): domain Eukaryota; kingdom Viridiplantae; phylum Streptophyta; class Pinopsida; order Cupressales; family Taxaceae; genus Torreya; species Torreya grandis. Next base: position 1,497,121 of record JARHVA010000126.1, read on the forward strand.
GATAGCTTGGGTATCATCGTCTAAAATTTTTAGAAAGAATGGAACAACCACAATTTCTATGACAAAGGGTTGCCTTTCTTTTCTTTTCTCTCCAAGCTAGAAATTGTTATCTCCAAAGTCATTTCAACTCATGTGGTCAGAAAGTCAGCCTCTCTTTCCTAGTGGGACAAATTGGTTCTACCAATGTGGATAAAAGTCAAGCTTCCCCTTGTTAATGAGACAAGGGTCAACAAGAGCTTGTCCCCTTCCAATAATGCTCCTTCTTGGAAGCCACCCCAGACAGAATATTTAAGTTAAACTTTGATGGGGTGGATCGAAGCAATCTAGGAGTCTCAAGGGCTAGGTGTATCATTCAAAACTACATGGGTTCTCTCATCAGGGCATGCTCAATTAACTTAATTAATGGTACTAATAACAAGGTATAATCCCAAGCGATTGTTTTAGGCATTCGCCTTGATTGGCTCTATGAGATAAAGCATAAGATGACTCACTTATCATGGTTGATGCCATCAAATCAAGGTAGGCTAAATCATGGCACCTCAACAACATCCTTAGTTCTGCTTGGTCATTGATAGATGAGCTTTCTTCTTGGATTAGTGTTCATTGTCTCAGGAAAGCTAATAAACAACCTGATTTCCTTACCAATTTTAGAGTGGATCAAAGTGAAGACTATATTGTGGATAATGTGTACCAAACTTGGCCTATTTTAGAGGAGTTATCCATCGAATAGAATAAATTCTCATGATATTTGCTTGGGTGTCTTTCCCATGGGAACTATTGATTTAGACGTTTTCATTTATTATCTATGCTCTCAAGTGTGAGGATGGTATGGTTTTGATATGGAGATTAGGGTAGATCTTTTCATTTTAAGTATATTAGCCCCTCTTTAAATTTGATCACCTTCCTCAGTTTAGCTTTCCACTTGCCCTATTTTGATATGGATGCATCCTCTATGTACACGTAATGTGCCTTATTCAGCTTGATTACCTAGTTGCATGCAGAGAAATAGCAGTTGGTTTTTAAGGGAGTGGTAATAGATAGAAGGTTGAGAATTGTTTTTTCCATCCATGTTGGTGAATTGTTGGTGGATTTTTTCATAGTGATTGGGAATAACTATCTTTTACCTTTTTGTCATTGTAAATCCAATTCTCAACTAGTGGTGGTGTTTACCATCAATATATTTTGGGCAATCTAAGATAAAGAATTGGCAGTTTTACTTATCAAGAAATTGGTCTAAAGGGATTTTTGTGGTGCTTTTTGGGCCTAGTTATATTAACTTCTAGAAATGATGGGTCCATTTTCCCATGGTCTCACTCACACTATGTTAGATGGCTCCCTTTAGATGTGTTATGAGAGCTAGAAGCTTAGTACTTTGGTCTATATGATAACATTCAACAATATCTAGACTCACGTGGGAGGAATGAGGCCCCTACTTTTGATTCAAGCTATTAAATGACACTAATGGCATCTTTATTACCCTTCATTGACCCTTTAGATGACCCTCATCTATCAATAGGAGAGTTAATGCTCAAGCTAATCTTGAGTTATGGAGTGAATGGGCTGAGCTTAACCAACACATGCCAACCCCTAGTGTGGGATAGTCATCATCGATCATCAGGGGTTGGTCATCGATGGTTGTTTGAGGGTTAGTCTCTGCTTAAAACTAACCATAGTTAAATCGGTCAAAACCATAGTTAAATCAATGCTAATTCCACCACTTTATTCTAGCCATCCTCGTTATAGTCACCACCAACTTCACTACCAATCAATCATCACCTGGGACCTAACTGTGAACTGTGACTGCACAGGTGTCACTAAAATTATCACGTGGCGTGAACCTAGTGTGGTATACAAATCATGAGATGGTAATTCTAGATTATCATGCCCTAACATGTAGATAATCATGTTTTCTTAGATTTTCCTTAATCTCTTATGGCTTACTATTAACTGGGTAATGCCAAGCCTAAATTTCAAATAGGTGTCCTTTGTCATTCACTCATTGGATCCAAGGTGGAAGGAGATAGCTCAAGCAGAGGTAGTCTGAACAAGAGCAGAAGAGTTGATGTTTAGTCAAACACCGAGGTAAATTGTGGAAGTTTTTATCATTTTCATAGAGTCAAGTGACTGTTTCATTCCATCTAAGGGTTTTATATGCCCCTATTCAAAGTTACCCTTGCCTCTCTATATACTATGTCTTAACACATAGTGGTCTGCATGATTTTCAACTGTGTTTATGAACTTTGTTTATAACTGGTATTCTTGAGTTTCCACATATTTTACAAGTTGTTCTTCTCATAAGAAACACATACTTCGTCCTCCTTTTCAAAGGAAACAGAGTTGTATTGTTCAAACATAGAATATCCTTTAACAAACGGTCATTTTAAAAGATAAAATAAAATAATGCTCAATGTTACCTTATTAAAATGGAAGTGGATATGACCCAGTATAATATAATGGTGCATATGACCCTACATAAAACTGAATCCCTAACTTATTTAGGATAGATTCGTTCATATTTGTGATCACAGAAGGGCAAGTGGTCATTGAATAAGCTGAACAAGGAAAGAAATCCTAGAGTTTTTTATAAATGTGAAAAAATTGAATCCATAACTTATTAACATAGACAAAATCAAAACATAGGAAGTAAGAATAGGTATGAGTAAAAAAGGAAAATGCTTCAAATAATCACATTCACAGTGTGTTCAAAAGCCTCCTTTGCATAAATTATTTAGATGAAAATGCAAAGAAAAGTAGGGAAGATTGTAATAAATCCTTTAAAAGGACATATGTCTTCAATTTTACCTATACCTATTATTTATTGGGCCCTATTTCTCCTTGGCAGAGGCCCACTATACATAAGTTTAATCTCACCTAGGATTTTGTGTTTGTTAATAATTTATTTTTATACATAAGGACAAGCTCTTATATGTAGGGTCATATGCACTTCGAATTTAGAAGAAGAGAGTTGTTCAATAGGGTAGAACAAGGTGAATAGGAGCCTCTCTAGTATTTTCCAAGCTTTAATATCTTCACCTCTATTTTCAATTCAAGTTTTTTTATTCACCATTTCATGTGTGTTTATGCTTAAAGGTGCCTAAATGTACACTATTTGGTGTGATGGGGTCGTCATGTATGTGTGCTTCTAAGTACATTAAAAGTGTTACTCTTATCATATTTCATGTGCTTGTATAGACTTCCACAAAGTAAGAGTGTGTGAATCCATGTTTACTGTACTTCCATTATAGGGTGTATAAGAGCCTCTATAGTATTTTCCAAGATTTAATTTCTTGAGCTCTATTTTTAATTCTTGTGTGTATATTCACCATTTCCTATGTATTTATGATTTCAAGTGCCTAAATGTACTTTATTCTTTGTGATGGGGTCATCATGTATGTGTGCTTTTAAGGACATTGAGAATCTTATTATTATCATATTTCATGTGTTTGTGCAGACTTCCATAAAGAGTGTGTGAATCCATGTTTGTGTTTGTAGTACTCCCATTGTACTATGCAATGTATACTTACTATTATTGACTTCTTCATTCAGAATGTTTAGTGAGATTATTAAATATTACCATTAATGTCTTTCATAGAAGCTGCAACTGAAATTCAATTTTTTGCATACGATTTCCATGGACTTGATATTTCAGGGTTCAAAAATATTATTGCTAACTTTTGAAATTTACAACAGGCATGTTTTGGTTCTTTTAAAGTTTTCAAAATGTAATGTATCCATTACATTTAGTCTATCTCATCTACTACATACAAAGGTTCATTTAGCTTATCCTTGAATATCCACATGAGGCATTGCCATATTATATAGATTGTTTCCAAATGTTAAGTTTCTATAATGTGAAAAGATAATTTCTACTTTTGAACGTTACACTATCTATAGAAAATGTAATCCCTTCTCATATGTACATTTCCTTGTTGGAGGCTCGTAATATATAATTTCAATATAGGGTGTCAATTTCATGAAGCACTAGTGGTTGGCCTAATTATTCTATGACTACTACGTTACATTGCCAACTTATTGGATTACCCTAGCTGTCGACACACCATTGTACTCTCATGACAAACTTTACAGTGATTTCTATAAGCATTTCATTGGTAAGGGTTACTATTGTAAAGCATATTCTTGACTTGTTTGAATGCAAGTTATTTTTTGTTGGTAACAAGTACTATGAATTTTAACTACTATAGATTTAAGATGGATGAGTGGGAATTAGACGATTGCCTTAAAGAACTTTATGTTGAGACCAAACAAATGGTATGCATTTTTTACTATTATACTCGAACGTGAATTTGAGTTTTTTTTTTTTGTTGATCATAATTTGTTATGACATGCAATATTTTAGGAGAAAGAAATCAGTTGGAAGTCCTCATTATGTGTAAGTGCTTAGTTTAGATGTTCCCCTCTTACACTCAAAGATCGAAGGAGGAAGCTATATGGAGGATTAACAATTGGGGATGGTATTCCACTATTATGAGACAACCATCCCCTACTCGTGAACAACCAAGGGTGAAATCCTTGTATGAGATGGAATATTTACCGAATAAATATGCAAACAAGGGGATAACATAAGTAATTTTATTGATAGTGTAGACACAAAAATAGTTTCAACCCCCCTTGGTCCCTTTCTAACTTCAACATGCCTAACCTATGTTTTATTAAGTTAAAATACTTATTTTTAATTAATAATTCACCCTAGACACCTCACCTTGGATTCCTAGTTCTTAGACCATTTATCACCTATGACTAATCATAATTACCTAAGACCTATTTCAACTCCCCCACTAATCCTCATGCCTATTAAACCCGCCATTTGGACCGTTTAACGACAACAATTAAACTCAGCAGATAGAAGAATAGGCAAAATGCTAAAAATAGCCTTTTTCCCATTCTTTAGCCACCGACGTCGGTCAACAGTCGATCGATGCCAATGGTATCACTGATGTCGGTTTCTTTAAAACTAAATTTCGACCTCGTCTGCACCCCCTGCGCATGCAAATTCTCTTGCTCCAGGATCTGAATTCTCTTGCTCCTCGACTCTTTGCAGGCATCAGCATCCCAACATCACTCTCTAGGCTAAAAACTCTGCAGGATCCGCTCCACACCTGATTGAAACACTGCATGAGGTCTTCAACATCAGCGATAACAGAAACAGGTCTTCTGCACTTTTGGGTCTCCACCAAGAGCTAAGTATTCTTCTGGTTTTATATTTCAGTATTTCTAAGATGCATTAGTAAGTAGTCCATTGTCTATTTCTGAGTACTGTTGAGACAACCTGACCTTCTTCTCGAAAAGGTTGAAAAGCCTTCCCCTTATCATTATTTTTCTTCCACCCTTGTCCTCTACCTGGCCCCTTTTTTAGACCATATTCATTGCCCTACAAATCCTGCACAAACCATTAAACTCCCACAAAAATCCCAGACCATTTTGTTGACCACAGACAGACCTAAAACTCATCCAAAGCCCATTGCCCCCACCGACATCGGCATCCAGGCCCATTACCCCTTTCGACGTCGGCATCCTTGACCAACCGACGACGGTAGAACTATCGATGTCGGCAATTGTAGAAGACTGATTGCAAGATTTAGGTACGCATTATCTATTTCTATTTCTTTAAGTCTTTCATTATTGCTTTCCATTACGCCATTCTTTTTATCAACTAGTGGATTGTCATCCCTCAAGGAAGTCTCTGCACTTCTGAGATCGAGCTTTACTTGGCAGTCCACCATATATCTATCTAACATTTTTCTTTGTTTAAGTCTTTCTTATCTACAGGTGTCGTCCTCCACAGCCAAAGAGGAGCTCCTTCAATCATCTGGATACGGTGCACAAACTTCATCCAGGTATCACCTAACCCCTGACCATTTATCTCTAGTTTCTTATTTCTTCTGAATGTGAAAAAGCAAAATAGTTAGAAACATTCTGGCACGCCCAGTGGGACCCTAGATTTTTCCTTGGGTTCATTTCTTCTAAAAGGCAAACTTTTCATATAGGTGCATTAAACTTCTTCTTACATTTTTATTCTTCTTTCTATCTCCTTCGAAAAGAAACCATAAGCACAAGTTAAAAAGAACATCTTCTTTTTATTCTTGTCATTTCTTACCTGCATCTTAGAGTAGTGAAATTCATACTCTTAACATTTTTTCCACTTGTTTGCATCTGAACAAATATTTCAATTTGGGTTAAGAACATATTGCATTTCATTCCTGCCTGAATGCATATTTAGCTCATCTAGTAATTAAAAACGCATTATGAATAAATCATAGTGCACTTATGTTACACGACCAGACCACTTTCACAATTAAACATCTAAACATTCTTGAGACAAGGTCCGACTAGGATTTTATCACCTAGCGGATACCTTACCCTTCCTGGTAATCCTACTTGGACTTCACTACCAAGGGGAGAACCCACTCTATTCTCTGGCAGAGTATAAACTCTAGGGGAAGTATATACTGGCTAAGCAACCTAGCTTGTCTCTAGGCTCGTGAAGTGAGGGGAGCGAGCTCCTATCACCAGGCCACATACGGAACCCAATACAGATTTTGAGCACCAAAACTTAACCCGAAACCAACCTTAGACTGCCTCTTTTGGGACCCATTCTAAAAACCCAACTTCCAAAACACACTCTTCTAAGGCATAAACCAACACGACTCTAAAATTTATTCTTAGGAATTAACGTTTAGAGGCTGCTTGTCTTCATCTATTTTTCTATTTTATCTAGTTTTTTGAGCTGGTAAGGATGCATTATTTTGAGCTCTAGGAACAACTCAGAACTTTCTTCTTTCTTCTAAAAACTTTTAATTCTCTGAGTTTCTGGAAATACACAGTAACCGACATCAATTTTTCCATCGATGTCGAAAACTATCTTCACCGACATCAATTTTTTTACCGACGTCAGTCACTGTCCAAAAAAAATTCTTCTCAAACAGCAAGCTTAAAACCTGACCTTTTTTTGCTGTCAAAAACAAATTTTAGTTTTTTGAGGCTGAAACATACAGTTTTAAAACTAGAATCTATTTTTGCCTTGGATGGTTTTAACACGTAGTCAAACCAAAACTCTTGTTGACCACGCAAGGCAACAACCACTCCCACCTTCGCCTTCCATATCAAGTCCCCAAATGGAGTATAATTTAGAAACTGAATGAACTCCTATCCAACCAACCCCAACTCAACCCCCTATTGTTCCCGAAGGGGACCAAGGCTTTGAAAGGTTCCTTGACCTCAATGTCAAGGCCCTTCAGCACTATCTCGCAAGAAGTCAAATTCGAGACTCTTCAGGCAACCCAATTAATGGGATGCCAACTTCCTTAGTTGAGACATCAATCATATCAATGGCCTCCGTAACTCACACCATAGATACCCAAGCCATTGCCTCAACTAACAACCCAACCATGACCAATCTTCAAAGTGTGGCCTCTCCTTCTATTTTTGGACCTACCTCCATTGGGGTTTCGGTACCCCCTCAACCACAAACTATTCAACAAAATTCTACTCCATTCCAAAACTTAATTGTCTCCATCCCACCTACTCTTGCACCCATCAACACAAAGGTGGTGACTCATCTTTTGGCTAGTGTTGCCACCATCCAACCACCTCTGACGACATCAAGTCAAGTTGTGCCTTCTAGCTTCATGACACAACCACCCTTGGCTTCAACATCAGTCCCTATGACTAGTTACCAATATGTTGCACCTGTACAAGCACAACCAACTGTGTCATATGCCCCTCCTAACACCTTCCAAATGCCTTACAACTTAGGGGGTGCCCCACCTGCAAATCCATCAACCGATCTAATCAAGATGTCTAATCTTGAGACATCCATTTTGGGTTCAAGAAATACTCTCTCATATGAACAAATCTGTAATGAACTTATTCATCCCTCAGTCCCAATCCGACCATATCCTAGTCAGTGGGAACTTTCCAAGTTTACTCACTTTTAGAATAAGGAAGACCCACAACAACATCTACGAGCATTTAGACATGCTTGTTGCCTTATAGCACATGATGATGCATTGTTACTATGCACATTTCCCATGTCGCTTTCTGGCGCTGCCCTTGATTGGTATAGTTCTATTACCAATCACTCTCTTTTTACATTCACTCAACTAGCTCAACTTTTTCTTGACCACTTTTCGATCAACATCACCAAAAAAGTCTCCATCACGGACCTATACTCTATCAAACAATTCGATGATGAATCAATAGCTGATTTCATTGCCCATTGGAAAGGCTTAATCAACCAACTCTCCTTTTCTTTACCTCAACATGAGCTCATTGAGCTATTTTCACAAGCGTGTGCCAAACACATTTCATCTACTTTACGGGTCCAAACATTCCGAACATTTGACGAAGCTTTCACCATGGCTAGGAAGCTTGAACTCCGTGCTATCGAAGAAAATAAAGTCAAATTGCAAAGTAAAAACCCCAACGTAAAGTCAAATGACCCTTCCTCCAAATCTTCTTCCTCCAACTCTAAGTCTAAGGGATCAACAAATGATGTGGTACTTAGATCATCATCTTTAACAACAACCAACCAATCCGAACCTTCCACATCTCAAAGCATTACATGACAATTCCAACAACGATACATATAGTGTCAATATACTCCAATAAGAGAATCATACGTGTCTGTGTTGGATAAACTTATCAAACAAGGAGTCCTCAATCTCCCCTAAATTTGACCACCCCCTCAATTTGATCCCTCGCATGCCATCCCTGCATGGTATAGGGAGAATGACTTCTGTAATTATCACCGTGTCAAAGGCCATGACACAGACAATTGTAAAACCCTCAAGAATATCATTCAAAACATGTTAGATAAAGGTGATCTTGTCTTGGATAACCCAAACGCACCACCTAACCAAAACATAGACATCTTTAGACAATCTTTCCCTAGCCATCCCCCTAGTCAAAACAACGTGCAGACCATGGCCGATGACTCCCAAGAGCATAATATACACACGATCAACACGGTCTCTCCTTTTATGCCTAACCAACCTCTCCTATAGTTTGAAGAGGTTACTCAACCTATTTGTCCATCACAGGTAGAAGAGCCTTCTTCTCCTATTTATCCATCACAGATAGAAGAGTCTTCTCCTCCTATTTGTCCATCATAGGTAGAAAAGCCTTCTTCTCCTATTTGTCCATCAAAAGTAGAAGAGCCTTCTTCTCCTATTTGTCCATCACAGGTAGAAGAGCCTTCTTCTCTCATTTCTCTTTCACAGGTGGGTGAACCTTCTACTCCTATTAGTTCTCCATTGACCTCTCTTATATTGGAGGATGCTTTGATGATACCAACGCCACTGGCCCCACCTTCATCCTTCCTATTACCAATGGAGGACCTTACCTTTCCTACTCCTCAACCACAAGTAGAAGGCACAATCATCCTTGCCCTCTATCCTCTTGAGGAGTCACATTCTCCAATTCCTTCTCTACCAAGAGAAGAACTTGTCTCTTCACCTACTTTGATTGAAGATGATCCAGTGATGGTTCTCTCTCACTTTTGGCCTGAGATTTCCGCATCTAACACATTCCCACTCTCACAACCACCCATATCTTCTAAAAAACCAAAGCCTCATCCAACATCTTCCAAACCATTCTCTCGATTGGTGAAGAACTTAGGATTTCTCCATTCAAGGAACTTAGAACATGAGGCAGTATGGGAGCGACTCAAAGCTCCTCACCTTGCACGTCTCATCTCATCTCGTGTTGTCGACCCTATTGTGACAAAATCTCCAAAAGTCTCCAACATGGACCAAGCTTCTACTTCCAAACCTTCAAAATCTCAACCATCCACATCTAAACCTAAACCCTCACAAATATCCACCATACCAGAACCGATTAAATCCTTTGGTGTTTGCCTCATATCTAACCTCACTCACCCACAAGTGAAGGTAGATTTGAATCTCGCCCCCCATAATAGTAGTCCTCAAACCAAACTAAAGAAGGCTACTAAAATACATCAGCGAACTCCTCCACCATCATCATTGCCCTCCATTTTTGGCCCACATCTTTCTGCCTTAATAGGAGTGCTCCCTACTCCAACACCTAACAAAAATAAGTTGCCTCCATTACTCCCTTTACCCACCAAAAACATACCTCCTCTAAAAAATTTGGCACCCCACACAAAGAAAGTGTCATCTACATGAGTGGCCACACCACCAACTCAAAAGGTGGTACGAAAATCTCCCTCAACAACTCCCAAACAAAAGTCATCAACATCTAGTGCATCAACAAGCACGGACCCCTTAGTGGGTTCATATGCTTTGATATTGCGCTGACTTTTACAAACCTCTAGCATCACTCTCCCACCTATTAAACCATTTCAACCTCTAAGACCAAAATTGTCTTGGTTCGATGACACTAAAATCTACCTATATCATCATTTACCAGGACATGATACCGAGAATTGTTGTGCCCTCAAGTTTTTCATTCACAATACTTGGAGAAAGACACCCTTCTTATCGAGGATACTATCAACAAATCTCTAACACCATCTCATGTCTCTCAAACCTCTTCACCTCCATCAGAATCCCATCATCAGACTATGGTCCCTTTACCTCCTTCGCCCCCTTTATTTGAGATTAACACCATCAATGTGGCCACTAGGTCACAAACTTTAAAGGATAAAGCAAAAGAGAAAGCTATTATTCCTTGGACCTACCCATTTGTCAAACCTCCTCAACCACCAAAACCCAAAATTTCTATTTTGGGTACATCCCAACCTACTTCTTCAGAGGCAATCTGTGATTATATGGTGAAACAGCTTCACCAAACTCCCGTGAAGATGACTTTATATGACCTCATTCAAAGCTCTCCACAACATTGTCAAGCTTTAATCAAAGCTTTACAAGTAATGGAGGTCCAACCCAAGGACCCCCAACCAGTAGTTGCCTTAGTCCAATCATTACCCACCATCGCCTCTATTACCTTTAGTGATTCTAAAATTCCTACCTCCAACTTGCAAGATCAAGATGCTGCCCTTTTCATCACAGCCTACGTTGATCAAACTTGCGTTAAGAGAGTTATGATTGATGGGGGTGCCAACATCAATATCATTTCCACCCATGCCTATGACCAATTAGCCCTCCCAAAGAATTGTATGTCAAAGATTGACACAATTCTTTGATCTTTTAATGACACCACCGTCACTACCATTGACACCATCGTCTTACATATTCATGTTAGCCCACGAACAATCCTAGAGCTCTTCTACATCATTGAGGGAGAGTTCTAATACAACATGTTATTAGGATGACCTTGGATCCGTGCCATGGCCTGTGCCCCTTCTACATTACACTGTTGTGTCAAATTTGAACACGACGATCAAGTCCATGTCATTCCCACAGACCCCTCCCCTTTCAAGACATGCAACACAACTTATCGACCCAATGATGTTCTCATTCCTTTCAAGACATCGACCCAAACACTGCCTCCACCTGTAGAAGCTTCAACAAGTATGCAAACGGCGGTTACACCTACACCACCTTCTCAAGTGACAACAAAAGACCCTATGGAAGATATCTTCCAACGTCTTTCACTTGGAGAGTATTGTTTACTCACCTTAGACATGTTCCAGACTCCTCAAGAGTATGGATGACTTCATCATAGTCCTAGCTATGACCATCGTATCGAAATGGTCATCCCTTATGGTCCTCCCAATCTTCAAACAAATCTCATCTATGGAGGGCTAAATCGAGCTCCCACTAATGGGAATCCTCTCTACTCATCTCAACTATTCACAGCTAATTACTCTTTTCTTGGCAACCCAAACTTTGCTCATACCTATCTTTATAGGTGTGCATGGAAGGGCTTTAGTTTTGGGCACTACGAACAAGGCTCCCACCAGCCCGTCGAACCACCAAATGACGAGGCCATAAAGAATTTCAAGAAGCGAAATGGCCTGGGTTTTGAAGAACCTACCAAAACTTCTAAAAACCCTCACCCTAAACCTATCATAGAACAATCACCTCCAAACTCACCTATTCCCACATCTTCACTTACAGAGTCAGTGGTTTCCATCCCTCCTAGTTTTTTTCCATAAATGCCATTCGTTTGGAACCCCTAACCTATCAACTAGGTGGGGTATCCAGGTCTCTCCCTCTCATTTATCCAAACATGATAGACGATGAATCTGCTACCATCAACATTGTCCAATGCATAGACGATGACGCCATTCTCACCTACATGGGTGCTGACGACTCTTTCATTCAATGCTCCCTTCCTTCCAAAATGTAGGTTATGTTAAATGAATCAACCATTAACATTAACCTTCCATCTTCCGATGTTCCTCACGTTTTAAAGATTGGTCAATCTTTGGATGCCCAGGAACAAATCAACTACACCAAATTCTTTTCAGACCATAAAAAAGCCTTTGCTTGGACCTATAGCAATATGCCTGGCACCGACCCTAACATCGTTCTTCATAACATCATCACAAACCTAGAAGCTAAGCTTGTCAGGCAAAAGCTTTGCAAGATGCATCCTCGAGTTTCACTCCTTGTCAAAGAGGAGCTTCAACGTCTTCTCTCCATCTCTTTTATTCAACCCATTGATTATCCGCAATTGGTGTTAAATATCATCCCTATCACCAAGGCAACTAGGGGGATCTGAATCTGTACTGACTATCGCGACCTTAACTTGGCTTGCCCAAAGGACAATTTTCCTCTACCCAACATCGACCAACTTATTGATCTTACGGTCGATCATGAGATGCTATCACTCATGGATGGGTTTTCAAGATATAACTAAATCCTGATTACGCCAGAAGATCAACACAAAACTACCTTCATCACCCCGTGGGGGACTTTTTGCTATAGGGTCATGCTTTTTGGCCTAAAGAACGCAAGCACCACATATCAACGTGCCATGACTTACATCTTTCATGATCTCCTCCACAAAATCATGGAGGACTATGTGGATGACCGACTAGGCAAATCTAAACTTCGTCGTGACCATTTAACCATCCTTAAAATTATCTTCACTCACCTTCTTCAATACAATGTTCGCCTTAACCCCAAGAAATACGTCTTTGGGGTTCTCTCAGGGAAGATTTTGGGTTTCATCATTTCTCTTTATGGCATTGAGATTGATCCCACTAAGATTTGAGCTATACTCGAGATGCTGACACCTACCAAACTAAAGCAACTTCGCAGCTTGCAAGGGAAGCTTCAATCTATTTGTCACTTCATCTCACAGCTTTCTGATCGATGTCAACCATTTCATCACCTCTTCAAGAAGGACGTCTCCTTTAATTGGGATAAGGATTGCCAAGAGGCTTATGAAGCCCTTAAATTCTATCTTGTCTCTCCACCAGTCCTTATTCCACCTAAAGACGACCAACCCTTCTACCTCTACATCTCAGCAATAAATCATTCCTTAGGTGCCATGATCGCGCACCAAGACGAACAACATCGTGAGCAGGTGGTTTATTAAATAAGTCGAATGCTCATTGATTATGAAACTTGATATACTTATACCAAAAAACTCTATTTGGCATTAGTCTTCACCACTACTAAACTCCGTCATTATCTTCTCAATCACAAAACCTATGTCATCACCTACACCGATCCTCTCAAGTACATGCATTCTAAGCCATACCAAAACCAACGTATGGCTCGTTGGCTCATGCTCCTTGCTGAATTTGACTTGGAATTTATCCAACAAAAATCTATAAAGGGGCAAACAATCGCTGACCAACTAGCGGATGCCCCTCTACCTGACAACCAACCTTCTCACTACGAATTCCCCGATGAATCTATCACCACACTTTTCACTGATAACATTTTTTATCAAATGACAATGTTCTTTGACGGGTCTAAATGTCAACATAGTGGAGGTGCGGGGGTCATTCTCATCCCGCACGAGGGTGAGCCCATGCCCCTATCTTTTAAACTTGACTTTGAATGTACCAATAATATGGCCGAATATGAAGCCTTAGTTTTGGGACTTCAAACTGCCTTTTCCTTAGGCATCAAGACCATCAACATCTTCAGCGACTCACAACTAGTCGTCAATCAAATCAACGGTTCATATCTTTGTAAAAATAAAGTTTTGCAAAGGTACAAACATCGTGTTGACACCCTACTAGAATCTTTCGACCATTACCTCTTACAAATTGTTCCTCAATCTACGAATAAGTTTGTTGATATTATGGCTTCTCTCGCTTTGCATATTTCATCTTCATCATCTTCATCAAGAATTTATGTCCTGGTGCATCGTGTGGCATTGCCTTCATATATTTCTACTAACATCAACCTAGTCAACACCATTGACTCTAGTCCATAGGATGTTTGGTATAAACAACTTATCAACTACTTAACTTCTTCTACCATTCCTCCTAACCTCTCTATCAATGCACGGTGGGCTTTTATAAAGAGTACTGCTCGATATACCATGCTAGGGGGTCTTCTCTACAAAAGAGGTTTCGATGGCCTCCTTCTTCGATGTCTAAACTCCACTGAAACATCTCATGCCATTAAACAAGTCTACGATGGGATTTGTGGCAGACATTTTAGTGGTAACTCGGTTGCCAAGCGCATCCTTTGCCTGGGCTATTATTGGTCCACTCTTCATCAAGACTGTAGTGACTATGTTCGGCGTTGCATCAAATGCCAACAACACGCTAACTTACTTCAAGTCCATAGCCACACTCTACAAGTTGCTAAGGATTTTTTGCCCTTTTCACAATGGGGCTTAGATCTAATCGGCAAGATTAACCCTCATTCATCTCTTTGACATCAGTCCATTATCACCGCAACTGAATACTTTACTAAATGGGTGGAAGTTGTTCCTCTCATCTCTACTAAAGCTGACAAAATCATTGACTTCATCAACACCCACATCCTCTGTCGTTTTGGTGTACCCCACAAAATCATCACCGATAACGGCAAATCATTCAAAAATAAAACTGTCCAAAAAATTTGTGACTCATTTGGCATCAAGCTCAAATTCTCCTCACCTTACTACCTACAAGCAAATGGGCAGGCTGAGGCTTCCAACAAAATATTAACCAAAATTCTAATGAAGGTGGTCAACGACACTATAAGGGATTGGCACATTCACATTCCCTTCGCTTTGTGGGCCTACCGCACTAGCATCTGAACCCCTACAGATGCTACACCTTTCTGTTTAGTGTATGGAACTGAGGTTGTTTTGCCTCTTGAAGTACAGATATCATGTCTGTGCATCTCTTTACATGACATAATTTCTAACGATGACTTTCATCAAAACCGATTAGCTCAACTTGAGTTGCTCAACGAACGTCGTCTTGCTGCCCTTGACCATCTCCATATCTATCAAAATCGTATCAAACGTGCCTATAACAAAAATCTAAGAGAATGAGATTTCAAAATCAGAGACCTCATCCTCAAAGAAAACCAACATGTGACCAATATGAAATAAAGTAAACGAGGCAAGCTTACTCCTAATTGGCTCGGACCTTATATCATAACGCACAAGTATGGATCAGGGACTTATCGTCTGTCTTCTCTTGAAGGCTGGCCAAAAATTGAGCCCCTTAATGCCTTGCATCTGCGACCATTCTACTATTAATCAATTACTCATTTACTTGATATTTAACTTGAGCTCGTCCCTTGAGCAATCCCTGTCATCTTAATCCTCATTCCTTTCAACCCTGTTCCCCTAAACAAACACTATGTAACCCTTTTATAAAGTATGAATGCTTTGTCCTAATAAAAGGGAGCCCTTAAGCTTCTATAGTCTTGTCCATGACTAAAAATTCTATTAAAAATAAATTGGGATGTCTAACTAAATATCGAAAGGTCATAAAACTCTAAATGCAGACTGCTCCCTCGAAGGACAGTTGCATCATCATTGTTGTAGCTAATAGACTGCTCCCTTGAAGGATAGCTATTCAAAGCCCTCAAAAACATATAAATCAAAAATATAGACCAATCCCTCGAAGGATGGCTATGCCTAAAGATCTTGCTACAAATAGCACTCTCTCAGAAGCTTTTCGCATCGATCAACTTCACATATGACCACAAAACAAAATAACATCCCTACGTAGACTTTCCGCATTGATCAGTCTACCAAAAAAAAATTAATTAAGTCATGGACTTGACCTATAGTCATTCTCAGGGTCTCTTATAAAAAGGGGCGAAGTTATCCCTACTAAAAAGGGTTACCCTATCCAAACATATCACATCACCTATTACCCTAACATACTCAAGGGATCTCGAGCTCATTTAATGTCAAGGTGATTCGATTACTTCTCTAATGCAACCAATGGTCAACGACGTAATGCATAAACAGGACTTTTATTTCCAAAAAAAAACCCCTACCTATGTTATCATTATGGTCCTTGTCAATGAAAGAGCAACACGCCTTTCACTTCTTACCTGAATTTGTCACATGCCAATCACATAACAACCAGTCACATATTTCCACAACCATTAACATTATCATAGACTAATCACATTAATTTCTATGGAAAACAATACACATGGAAACTAAGCAACCAAAGCATAATCATTCACATCATAATCATTAACATTATCATAACATAATCATTCACATCATAATCATTAACATCATCATAACATAATCATTCACATCATAATCATTAACATCATCATAACATAATCATCATAATCATTGACATCATCATAAACATCATCACATTAAGCATATATCATTAAAACATATGAAACATGCTAAACATACTAACATTCATAACAAGACACATCCATAACACATCAATAAACCAAAATCTCATCATATATATATGTGAACATCAAAGTTTACAATAGTAAAACATCTATTTCTCTCTCTCAAAAGCTATCTACATCTCGCATCAACGGCTCGTAGGCCAGTATATACATAATGACAAAAACAGCCTCAAGGTTGTGGCTGTGGTGGTGGTAGTGGTGGCAGTGACGATATTGTATCATCTCCACCCTTTGATCGCCACCGTCTGTGAGAACCCGAGGTAGTCGCACGCAACATAGATCTCTATCGGCTCTGCTCAGCTCTCATCTCTAAATACTGTTGTATCTAAGGAAACCCCTAATAGCCCCCTCATAATACGCGATCTTGTACAAAGTAGTATTGTACCTAAATATAGGTACAGTCTGCGATGGACCCATCAATCCTGTCGTCATGCCTTGCACTGAACCCTTTGGCTGTGACTGAGCTGGCTACTGTGATGCTGACTGAGCTGGCTCCTGTACTGGCTGCTATGGTGGATGCTGAATAGGACCCTGCCCTCCAAAAACTTGTCCTGCCAAAACCTGTGCCTAGGCTGCGGCCAACTGCCCTTGCAAAATGGTAACCTGCCTTGTCAAGGTAGCCACCTGGTCTATCAAAACCATGACCTGACCCTGTAATCCTGTGACCTGGCCCTGCAAAATAGTCACCTATCCTCATGATGCATCCCTCTCTTGGATGGCAGCATCCCTCTCCTATCTCACAGTGTCCTTGTCCCTAATGACTGCCTGTAAATCAAGTTGCAGACCTCTCTGAACCCCTGCATACTGTCTCGCCCACCAAGCTGAGTAGGCCTCTGTGCATCTTGGATCTACTATCCTAGGGCTTGCAAGTATCTCCTCAAAATTTAGCTGCTCTATCTCCTCTGGCAATAAGAGTGGCACCTCTATATCATCTCACCTATATACAGGGAAGGCGGGAGGCACAAACTGTAGTAGCCCATACTGGCACCGCACTCTCTCTGCTGGCACTCTCTCGAGCTTGCCGACTCGTCTCCCCCTCACCCATCTGAGACTCTAGACCCCCACAAGCTACTCTGCTTGGTCTCTAACGGTCAGGTACACCAGGTATGGTCTCCAAATGATATCTACTGGGATCAGGGCCTCTAGTACCCCCCTGTAGTAGTCGATATCTTTGACTACTCCATCCACCTGCCTCTGTGTCACAACCTCCTTCCACCACCTAAAACCAACTATGAAGCCAGCCTGAATAACAACTAGAAGGCCGAGAGGTTAGGTGACCATGATATATTCATATGCCCAATAGTGTAGGAGGTGGCTCACACACAAACTATACCGCCACCGCCAACTGATCCCCCATAGCTCTCTATACAACTGTGCCAAAAATACGGGCACCCAGGCAAACACCATCTGCTTCTCTAGCATCTCCGTCAAAACTTTGGTCATAGAAACTAAAAATCTCCCTCCCTCTACATCTAGGAGTGCATAAACTGTGATGCTGATCATCATCAAGATCATCAGTCAATGTGCATCCTCATCAGCAACATATAAAGGCTCATATGCAAAGCTAGCTGAATTGTAAGTCACCTCAGCAGCGTGCTCACCAAACAACGTCACCATTTGGATGTCATGCACCTCTCTCGAGCACACATATAACTCGACCCTATGTATTGATAACCATAAAATTTGGTACATGTCCTCGACTATCACTGTCAGCTCTCCTGTCATTAGATGAAAGGTGTTGGTGGAGTGATCCCATCGCTCGATCAATGCCACCATAAGACTGACATCTCTTACCACTCGACAGTAGCACCACAACCTGCCTAGTCCCACTGCAGACATATGGATCCACTCCTCGCCAGTGATCTCGCAATGCATCTGCATCAATAATGTCAAGAGATGGTCCCACAGCATCAGTGTCTACCTCGCCTGCATCTAACCAAAATCATGACCACGTCAACAATTCAACTATCAACCTCTGTGACCACTTTTCCCTTTTGGGAGAACTACATCAGCATGAGGCCCTTGAAACTGGGGCTATGTTGGCAGCACTCAGTTGACATGGGGTCTTCTGAGGTTATCTTGACCATTCATCCATTCATCTACCTAATTAACCATCTACTTACACCTGTATGCCTATCCCTACACTTGGGAAGCTCTCATCATGACTTTGGCCCTTCAACTTATCAATTTTCAAACTTTTTTAGACCTAACAGCCACTGACATCGATTAGTGTGCCGATGATGGCACTTATGTAACCAACATCGGTACTTACCTAACCAATGTTGGCAGATAAGTGACCAACGTCAGTCACTGGTCGACTGACGTCGGTGAACTCACCGGTGTCGACGACTGGTTCGGCCAAGCCCTAAAATTAGGGCTTCCCCCATTTCCTACCCAATCACCTCCAAATCCTCCTAAAAACTTCCTAACTTACCCTAATCAACCTACCCACCCTTCTAACTACCCCTACCCCTCAATTTCTAGCTAAAACCACAAAAAATTCAAAAAAATAAAACAAATTCAAAAACTCAAATTACACCTCCTACCTCGTCCCGTCACCGCCGCCGTGGTGGTATGATAGGAGCCACTAGTGGTGGTCCTCCTGCGGGGCCTCCTCCACCCTTCGCCATCTCCTCTACCTCATCTCTTCACAAAAATCCTTGGTGGCCCACAACCGCCTCTGCACCCTCCAATCATCCTCAGCTTCACTCACTCTCTCCACCAATGGCAATCTAACACCTCACACAGTTGCTACAGTGAACTATAAGTCACTATCACACTATAAAATCTAGAGCTTATTTTTTTCACTTTGTCACAAATCACAAATGACTTTTAGTGGGCCGTCAATCTAGTTTTATCGACTTTGGCAGGCCATCGACGTCGACAAAAACGTACCCTAGGCCGCTGACATTGACCGATTTCCACTGACATCAGCCATTTTTTGACACTGACATCAATTTTATGATCGACGTCGACAGCCTTCAAATATCAGTCTTCTTTCAAAATGACCAAAATCATGCCCAAAACAACTAGCCCTCACAGTAGAAGTCATCCTAGCCTCCTTCTGGGGCACACTTGAGATCACTTATATCTCAGCCTGACTCGACCAATGACCTTGGAGATCATGACTATCTCCTCAGACCTCGACCACTTTTGAGACAACTATGCCTTGGTTGTCTTGATTGCATATGCTGCCTCACGAATAGTTAGCAAATTGTCTACGACCCCCACAAGTATTAGATTGCGCTCCAGTTGATCCCCACTACTTGTGACTTTTTTGTGTTTTCCAGGTGCACTTCTTGAGCCCAAAATACTTGGAACACGATGACCATTAGAGCTACAGCTTGGATTGTTTAACCCAATTAGCTATGACTAAATGCTGGGGACCGGTTATTTTGATTTTAGCACTCTTCAACCTTTGATCGCGATAATTTGACCTATTTATCACGTGAAGTGGTATACGCGCAATCCCAACTTTTATAGCATTTACACTCAAACTTCACCATTTCCATCCACTATCTATCAAATCAGCACCCGATATCAGGTTACCTTCCCTCGACTCCCACTTTGAGGGGGAATACCTCATCCCTTACTTGGGGTAACCTACTCCTATTTTTGTCTTGCAATTCATCAAGAACAACCAACAAGACAAAAAGGAGAAAATGTAGACACTAAAATAGTGTCAACCCCCCCTTGGTCCCTTTCTAACTTCAACATGACTAACCTATGTTTTATTAATTTAAAATACTTATTTTAAATTAATAATTCCCCCTAGACACCTCACCTTGGATTCCTAGTTCTTAGACCATTTATCACCTATGACTAATCATAATTACCTAAGACCTATTTCAACTCCCCCACTAATCCTTACACCTATTAAACCCACCATTTGGATCATTTAATGACAACAATTAAACTCGACAGATGGAAGAACGGGCAAAAGGCTAAAAATAGCCTTTTTTCTATTCTTTAGCCGTCGACGTCGATTTCTTTAAAACTAAATTCCGACCTCGTCTACACCCCCCGCGAATACAAATTCTCTTGCTCCAGGATCTGAATTCTCTTTTTCCTCGACTCTTTACAGGCATCAACATCCCAAAATCACTCTTCAGGCTAAGAAACTCTTCAGAATTTGCTCCACACCTGATTGAAACACTGCATGAGGTCTTCAACATCAACCATAACGAAAACAGGTCTTCTGCACTTTTGAGTCTCCACCAAGAGCTAAGTATTCTTCTAGTTTTATATTTCAGTATTTCTAAGATGCATTAGTAAGTAGTCCATTATCTATTTCTGAGTACTGTTGAGACAACCCGACCTTCTTCCCGAAAAGGCTAAAGAGCCTTCCCCTTATCCTTATTTTCCTTCCACCCCTGTCCTCTACCTGGCCCCTTTTTTAGACCATATTCATTGCCCTACAAATCTTGCACAAACCATTAAACTCCCATAGACATCCCAGACCATTCTATTGACCACAGACAGACCTAAAACTCATCCAAAGCCCATTGCCCCCACCGACATCGGCATCCAGGCCCATTGCCCCTACCAACGTCAGCAACATAACCGACGTCAGCATCCTTGACCAATCGATGATGGCAGAACTACCGACATCGACAACTGTAAAAGACTGATTGCAAGATTCAGGTACGTATTATCTATTTCTCTTTTTTTAAGTCTTTCATTATTGCTTTCCATTACGATATTCTTTTTATCAACTAGTGGACTGTCATCCCTCAAGGAAGTCATTGCACTTTCGGGACTGAGCTTTGCTTGGCAGTCCACCATATATCTATCTAACATTTTTCTTTGTTTAAGTCTTTCTTTTCTATAGGTGTCATCCTCCATAGCCAAAGAGGAGCTCCTCCAATCGTCTGGATATGATGCGCAAACTTCATCTGGGTATCACCTAACCCCTGACCATTTATCTCTAGTTTCTTATTTCTTCTAAATGTGAAAAAGCAAAATAGTTAGAAACAGATGGTCCATGTATTTTCAATGCCTACTTTAATTTTCTTTCCACATATGTAAAATGCTCAATATTTACGAACCATGCATCCTTCTTTTGATTTGGTACATTGCCCTTTTTTAATACTGTAGGAGGAGGGGGTGGAGAAAACTGAAGGTGAAGAGGGTGTCCCCGAAGCTCCTAATGAATTTTTCTCAAGATATGAATGTAAACCTTTGGCTTTCCTTAATGTTTGATTTCTCCTCGTGTTAAATAATGTTTCTTTCTTCCCTCTTACAAAAATCAAAATTATAATACTTTTGACTGACACACCATACGTTTTTCTATGTTATTTTTGTTTTGTGTTTTAGTTGGGAGGGGTGGAGTGGAGCCACGTGGACGTGGCTGCTAGTCACCTACATAATGACTTCATCCCTAAAAATGTGCATATTTTTTGTACTCTCTCTTTCATTTTCCATGCTCAATAATTGCAAACCATGCATTCCAATTTTTATATGTTATATTTTTTTAATAATGTAGGAGGAGGGGGTAGAGCAGACCGAAGGTGAAGAAGGTGTCCATGAAGCATGCAATGACTATTTATCAAGAGATGTATGGGAACCTTTGGTTGTCATTAATGTTTGATTGCTCTTGATGTTAAATAATGTTTCTTTCTTCCCTATTTCGAAAATCAAGATTAAAATTCTTTTAACATGCCATGAATTTTTCTATGTTGTTTTTGTTTTATGTTTTAGTTGGAAGGGGTGGAGTGGAGCCATATGGATTTGGATAATAGTCACCTACATAATAAATCCATCCCTGCAAATGTGCAAATTTTTTATAGTCTCTCTTTCATTTGACATGATCATAGCCCCGTGTTTGTTGTTCCATATATGTTTGGATTTGGACTCACATATATATATCCACCTATGTGGAAGGAGGAATGGAGTCATATGACCTCAATGACAACAATGATGAAGATGTTATTGTTGATGATAATGATGATGAATGATTTTTAAACATTTCACAATATGAAATGGAGGAAGAACTAAATGTTGTAATAATTGTAGACACCGAAATCGTGTCTACACCCTTGGTCGACGTCCCCTTGGTCCACTTAACCACTCTTAACCTATGTCTTATTAATTTAAAATAATTATCTTATTTTAAATTAATAATTCTCTCTCTCCCCTTGCCACCTCATCCATGCCACCTTTCCTCTCTTTGGATTCTTTACCCTTGGATACCCTCATTTATCACCCTATGACCTATTCCAACTTCCCCTCCATTACCCCTTGCCAAGTCTTAAATAATTTAAGACCCCTTTTCCCTTATCCCACTCATTTCCCATGCCTATTAATCCACCTTCGACCATTTCTTCCCCTGACCCGCTGACCCAGAAATTGGGAAAAAGGATAAAAGGCTATTTTTAGCCTCTTTCCTGCCTTCCAGCCGCCGGCGTCGGTCAACTGTCGACCGACGTCGGCGATATTGCCTGCATCAATTTCCTTCATAACTGCATTCTTGACCCAAATGCAGGATCCCATTTTCCAATCTTTGCATTCGCTCTTTCAATCCGCTCCTTCGACCTTCAATCATCCACCTTTCGACCTTTAACAATCAGCCAATCTTCCAGTCTTCAATCCACTAGACCTCTCACTCTCTCTCTCACAGGGCTTCTACACCAGCTACAGCAATAGCAAGAACTCTGCATCAGTCTTCTACATCAACAACAGGTATAAGCACCAGCAACACTCCTTCTGGAAGCCACAGGTAAGTATTTTGTCTGTGTTTTCATTATGTTTTCAGTTATTACTTCCAAGTAATATCACCCCTAGACCAGACTATCAGCCAGACCAGACTTGACTCCCTCCCAGAAAGGCTGAGAGGCCTTCCCATATCCTTACCACCTCTATCCCCCTTTTTAGAACATACACTCTGTCCATTGTCCCTGCAACTCTGCCCAGACCCTTGCACAGACCATTAACAAGGCCCAAACTCCTCAGACCCATCCACAGACCAAAAACTCGACCTGACCTCATCCAAAGACTACTACCCCGACTGATGCCGACCATAGAGACCACTACCTTAATCGATGTCGATAGACTAATCGACGTCGACAGACTAACGGACGTCACCGACTGTGACCAGGTCGACAACAGCATTCAAATAAGCATTTGCTTCTATTTTTGCTTCAGTCTTTAATCATTTCAATCTTTTTATCATTCTATCTTTTATCAGACATTATTTTTATCAATCAGTGGGTTGACATCCCTTAAGAAAGTCTTTGTACTTTTGGGATCAAGCTTTTTCTTGGCAGCCCACCATCTCCTCATCTAACGCCTTCTTTGTTTTAGTCTCTTTCTTCTACATGTGTCATCTTCCACAACCAAAGAGGAGTTCTCACAACGTCTGAATTTGGTGTGCAAGACTTCATCTAAGTACATACTAGACTTAGACCATTTCTCTTAGTTTCTCATTTTCTTCTTGAATGTGAAAGCGAAAATCGTATAGAAACAATAATATTTGATTATCTTTGATGATGTTATCTTATGTTTATTGTTTTATGCTTTTAACATTATATTGTATTTGATGATGTTATACTTTGTTTATTTATTTATGATCTTAGCCTCACATATCTTCCTTATTGAATGATAGTATGTAGGTGAGTACATAATCAAGGATTGGGGTATTATGAGGTGGAATGTGCACCTTTGCTTGTTGAGGCCATGCAACATTTTAGAGCTAATGGTGGCCATCCATTTTAGTCATGAGAAAGGCCTAACACTCACCATCATAAGATTCATGGTTGGTAACCCATTCCAAGGAGGCCCCCTGGGTGTGCCAGAAGTGGGAAATGTACGCCTAAGGGAAGAGAAATCAATAAAAGGCAAATAGAAAGGAGGTCAATATACTAACTCTTGAAAAATTAGAGCATCAGCAAGAGAGATAGGATGGAAAGATCATGGATGGCTAGGGAGGATGTGTCTAAGTTATGTTATCTCAGTAAGACAGCCTTGAATTCTATCGAAGATGAGATGGTTACATATGCTTCAATTGAAAATTTGGCATAGAGAAGGGAAGCCTGCATTTGATGAAGAAAATATCATCGAAAAATGGAGAGAGAAAGAGAATGGGTGGAGCAATAGTAAGGTGCATGTAATTATGGACCTTTAGTTAAATGCATTATGTTTATTGGTTTTCACAAAGTTAATGTCAAGTTCAATTTAGCTTAATCAAGATTAACATTGATATTTATGCAATAATCATCATTTTGATTATAGAGGGATGACTCTCAAGCCCATTTTAGTGATGAGGATCACATTCCTTTTAGAGAAATGCATTTACAGAATGGTAGATATGTTCATTAGGTGGAATAACAAATGAAAATGCACATGACAGGTTACCTCACAAATTGATATTGTATTTATTACGATGACTACATATTATATGCACTCTTGTTTATTCCTTGTGCCTTTATTTCAACCCTACCATTACATATTTTGATAGTGATGTATATTGTTATGGCATATATGCTTTTGGTGGAGATGAGTTAACACAGTCATCGGCATTGATGGACCATATTTAGGAGGTATGATAGTTATTATTTACCAAAATCGATAAGTTTATTCTTCATGTTAGTGTCTTATTCTTGCATTTTGTTAATATTTCTAAACTAAACATTTTGAAATGCAAGTGTCTAGGGTGACATGCATATGCGTGCATTCATGTGGTTGACCGTTTCCACTTCTTTATCCATTTCCATAGGCCTAAAGACCATGGCTTGAACATTGATATTGCCTTGTGGATATTACCTTGGACATTATTATTTATATACATACATTTTGACATAATATATATGGCATGATTGATGTGTGCTCAAACATATTATTTGGATAGGAGCTTTGAATACAAGTGTTTCATTTTTGGTTTGTGCTAGATACGTAGTTTTTTGTTTATATATGATTCAAGCAATGGTTTGGTGGTTAATTTGAATTTAACAATGTATTGCACAATCATGCATGGTTCAATGATGTAAAATTTTTCCCATGTACTCATCGTATATTTTTTATGTGTATGGTATGTGATGTTTTCAACTGGTGATCTATCGTCTTCATATGTATACCTTATTCCCCTTTCATTATTTCACATGTTGGTGACAAAGTTCACATGTTTGCATGTCTCTATGTCTATATAAAAGTAATCATCGTGGGGAGGAGTGAAATTGATATTTATATTCATGGCTTGTCTCTCTAACATTCCTTTGTCTCATATCATGTGTTTGTCTATTCAGGTAATTGACACAATAACTATCGATGACTATGGCCTATGGTTTGAAGTAAGGGAGGAGGGGTGAAAAGGAATGGGGCAACACTCTAATACATCAAAATGACCATGCCATAGGTAAAGATTTCATACTCCAATATAATGATTTCATTGTTTTCATTTAAATTAAAAAACTCTTTGTGTGTAAGGAAACTATTCGTAATTATAAAAAAATTGATGTTCTTTATTTTTGAATATTCTCATGGACCCTCATTTATGTCTAGATTTTTTTAGCTTTTCAATGCTAAAAATATTGAATGTTATCATTGACTTTCATGTGTATCATATTTTTTGTAGATGAAGTCCCAAATCTAGAAGAGAATGTGGCTACCCAATTGCCTGAGGACATGAAATAACTTCTCACAAGGATGAAATACCAGAATGTAATGGGCACAGAAGAACATCTTGGTTTGTAACTGTCACTAGCGATTGCAAAAAAATAATCACTCAAGAGGGAAAACTAGTTTTTGACTAAGCTTCTTGATAGTGCAAGGGCAAAGCTTATCAAGTTATAAACTATGTTGGCTGACAAGACCAGAGAGGTTGATAAGTTACACCGTGCACTTCTCACACTGAGGGATGAGAAGATGGATGCTGAAATAAATTTTGTCAATCTATAAGCTACACATGCCTACATAAAAGCACTATGTGATGCAAGGGTGGAGACTGTGTAGGCCATGCAAATGAAGCACAATGGAATAGTTTCCATATATGAGTAGCATCTATAGATTTTTAATTCATATTTTTATATCTTGTTTTCACAAGCCAATGGGAAGTCTCCCAATATATGTGGCATTCCATACATGAACTATGATACTTAGTTATGTGCAATGACTCATGTGTCTGGTATTACATGATGTATGCTTATGAATTTGGATGTAAATCAATTGAAACACATGATTATTCACATTTTAATCTCTAGAATTGATTTTTATTTTCCACCAGTTAGTTCATCTTGTGTATTTATGTCCTTTATGAACGAATGGATGACTGTGTTCAAAATTTGTTTAACTAAAAAAATACAAATTAACTTCTTATGAAAGTTTGTTATGTCATCTTATTGATAAGCATATAGGATATGCCATCATGGCTTTTAAAGTCCCTTGAGTGGATTATTAACCTATTTTTGTAGCTTCTTCTAATCATGTGGCTTATTTTTTATTTTTAAATATAAACTGAGCAAAAAAGAGTGGTAATTGCATAGTTTATAGGCATTTTTTGAGCCATGACATTTTTATATTAATTGCAAACTTTCTTGATCCTATAACATATAGGTTTGATTATTTATGAATGTTCATAAAAGATGGTATGAATGTCCTAAATACGCCACAGTGCCAACTGTCTTACAAATGACTATTAATAGGTATTTTAGGTAGTTACTTTTGTATCAAAAATAGTTGAAATTTGGTTTTGTGATCAGTTTTTCATGTGTATGCAAAAAAATAAAGGCTTAGGACCCAAAATAATATGAATGGTGACTTCAAGTTTTAACAACAGGTCTACAACCTTGTTTTTTGTGCATATAAATAAAGACTGGCTGCTTATTATTTGCTCAAGGGGAAACATTTCACAGTGTATTATTTTTTAAAATTTAGTTTGAATATGGTGAGTCCTTTTTTTATGTTATTAAACATATTGTAGACCATTCCTATTGTTACTTTTTATGTTAACTAGTTTCAGAATGACACAATCCTTTTAGAAAGAGCATACTCGGGCTATGAGTATAAAAATTGTAGTAAAAGAGGTTAACTGAGATATCAAAGGAGTTGGAAATAATTTTTAAAGATGTCAAAAAGTGTCTTTGGACCTATCACCTTTAGATAGAGTTGTTAACTCCCTTTAGCAATCTAAAACTTGAGGAAAACACTTACAGACCTATAATTGGTCATTGTGCAAATATAGGAGCCCAAGAAGTTATCAAGAGGAGTATAAGAGCATTCTAGTAAAGATCAAGTATTTTTAAAATCTATTTGATATTTTAACCAAGCCTAGAAAGCCTTCACAGGCTTAAGAAATCAATGATATTTAGAAAACCATGAATAGAAACTCGCAATAAATCATTTGCAGATTTAGTAAATGGAGACTGTGTGTACAGAAGAGGCAATACCATAGATAGTGTAGTGGAAATCGAGATTAAGAAATGGAATCCAACATTTATAAAGGTATAAGGATTTTATTCAAAGGCTTTGTAATGATTGATATCATTTTTATACATTTGTGTGAAGTCAAAACCTTGAGACAGGCCTAAATGTACAGTGAGGCAAATAACTTAATAGAAAAATTGAATGGAGGCTCAAGTGTGGAAATATAATGGATTAAAGAGGTGTTTTTAAACCATACAGACCTTATGAAACTTGAAAATCCTTTTGAAACCCTACATGAAGAGAGTAATAGTAATTTGAATGCCCTTGGGTCAAAGATCATGTTTAGATATCTTGAACCTAAAGATATGTTGAAGAACCATAAACCACGAAGTGAGCAATGAATTAGTGAACTTTTACCAAGAAATTCAATCAAGAAAAATGTAAAGTCTAAAATAAGTAGATTATTGTCTGCATCAATATTGAAACATCAACATCAAGAATAACAACTAACATTAAGAACAATAACTAACATCAACATCAAGATTAGTAATAAATATGTAATACACAAATATGTACTCTATTTACCATTAAATTAAATTTTTTATCAATATTGAAACATATTTTTATAAAACTATTTTATTGAATTTCATAACCATCCCTTTCATCCATTGGATTGTAGTTATCATTGTTTTCATTATCTAGAACATGCATGTAAAAAAAAGCGGTTCCGTTCTTAAAATACTTCAGCCTGGTTGTATGAGAGGAAAGTCTGTGTTGTGGAAGATTTTGTATCTCTTCCACAATGTTGCACATGGTTGTGTTGGACAAAGATTGGAGGCCTAAAATAGGTTATTCTAAATACTAGATAGTTTGAAATGCACTCTAAATGGTAGTTCGGCACCAATGAAAATATTTCATACTTGATCTGAATGCACATAGACATTTGGATCAGTAGACACCTTCATTGGCAAGAACTTCTCCAAGAAGGGCCTTAGATACATTATAATGGGACTATGAGTACCCCATGCATTAGGTAAAATTGCATCATTCTATGGCTATTCATATGACCATTATAGGTATAAATAATTATCCGGTATGTCTATGAATGTCGTGTACTCATAGCTCACCATCAAAATGTGGTAGGCAGGATATGCTATGTTTTAGTGTAGGAGAAAATTTACCTAATTAAATCCATCAGGATACCTAAAATTTGTTTGTGGTTCCAAATTTCCTCTAATTGATGGATTTGACCACCACACACGAGATTTTGTGCAATGTTTTCCATTTTATATTGAGCTTCTCCAATACATTTGATTTATTCCATATAAATTAATGGAATTCCTCTAATATTTATAAAACACTCCCCATGTAGTTTTTATGCCACCTGACACACAATTACAAAAATTAATTAGCAATAATTTCCAAAAATAACTCTCAAACATAAGTTAATCAATCTACTTAATTATTGAATAAAAAGAAGATAAAATATTGAATAAAGAAATTTGTATGAGTTTTGTTACCCCTTTGCTGTTTAATATTGCTTTATATTGATTATGAATTGTATTGATGGATTCATGAATCCAAATGTAGGTTTCTAATGTGTTTGTTATATGTTTGATTGCAAAGAATATAGGTTTCAAAGTGACAAGTCCTCTCATGGACTGAATTATGTAATCAAGATTGACAATATGAATAAAATATAATATTTTTTTGTTGTTGGTTGAATCTCTTGAAGTAATAATGTGTTCTTGTCTTTGATAAGGATTAAATAACTCCTTATGTATATAAGTAAAGGCATTATAATAGACATTGCAAGACAGAAATTTGAGAAGAAACTAGCAGTCTCATTAGGAGAGAACCACTTTCATTTGGTAGAGGTTAATATAGAGAGATTTTTTGAACAATATCCTCAGGTCTGTAAATGGTCCCTATAACCTTTTATATGTTATTTGTGGCATTAATAATGTATCACAGTTGAGAAATAACTTAATGTTAAAGAGTTTTGTTTACTGCCTAATGAGGGACTGAGTTGTCAAATAAGGTGTGTTATTGGGTGTTGATAGTCTATATGTATTGAGTAACATAATAACACTATTTTGAAATCAAAATAGGTCCTTGATATGACTTAGAATAGGTTTAAGGATTTAAATAACTATTTTGGAAGCTAAAATGTGGTATTCTGCCTTATGCCCTGCTTTGTGTCTATCAAGAGAGAAAGGGTTACTTGTTTCTTGGGGATATAATATGAACCTATTGAAACCATAGTTAGTGAGTGAAGTGTTTTTTGTAATTAAACCAAGTGATTCCAAATAAGTAATTACTTTCAAGTAAAAGATATAGTAGAGAAAAGGGTCAGTGAGAGCCCTATTTGGGTTGACAGTCATCTTGTATAGAGGGATAAAACTTATTTATTTGTCATGTCAATTGAATCAATGAAGGAGTGGTATGGTTAAGTATCCCTCTCAAAAAAATAGGTTTTAAATCCTATAGAATCATTTTGAAACACTTGACACGTGAATACATAACCATGTTGTTGTTACAAGACCTACAGGTTCTAAAGTGGAGCATGATCAACATATGGAGGTCAAGTTCTCTCATATAAAAGTGTAATCATGGTTTATAATAATTTTTTTTATTGACATAGGCATAATAAGGCGTGAATATTTTAAATACTCAATTAAGGGTCATTGTAATGTATTAGTGCACTAACCCTATTGTGCACAGTCCAAAAATATGCCCAGTCAACTGAAAAAGTTGATATTTAACATGGTAAGGACAAAAGTAAAGGATCACACTCAATGTAAAATATGAACAAGGTTAAAAAATATTTGAAAAAGTTTATTTGAGCCTCTTAAATGACCTATTTCTCAATAAAATGAATTTTACAAGCCCATGGGTCTGTGCAAGCCTAAGAAACCCTAGAATTAGGGTTTTAGTATTTTTGAGAAATGCAACCATCCAAAAAGGCTAAATTTTTGTAATTTTACCATATATGATATTCTTGACATGATGCAAGTGATTTGGGACTGAGCAAGTATGGAATATGGTATTTACATTAAAGGGTTTAGAAAAGAACTAATTAGGCCTTAAAGAAGGGTGTCTTATAAAGGAAGTGATATAAAGGAATGGAGTTTGAAGATGAATATTTAATCACATCTCAAGGAGTGTAAATAAAGATAAAAAAATGTAATGACATATTGGTAAATGTGCTTGGTTTTATGAAACTAATGATCATTTGCTTAGGAATAGGCTACAAGTAATAAAGGAGCAATGTGACTTGAGATACAAAAGGGAGTTGAATAGAGTGATTAATCCCTTAAAATGGGTTGAGGTAAGTGTGATAAGATCATTCAAGACTATATAAATCCAAATATTGATTCCTTTAATCCTTAACTAATATTTGACCCTTGCAAGCTACAAGGTAGTGACCTAGTGAAATACAAAGTGAAGGTATAAGACTAAGTGTGTTAAGAAAATGAATGTTCTAAACTATAGAATGCAGGTTTGGGATCATGTGAAAAGAATACTAATGTTAATAAGGTCTAAATAAGCCCAAGGATCAGAAATTAAGGAACTAGACCAACAATAATAATGTAAAAAGGGGAAAAACTAGTGTGATACAAGGGTAATCAAGGACACGTCAGAGTCAATGATTATGATCAATCAAGGACAGAGAACCAAATTATGATGTTAATGAGGACTTCTCCCTAATGCCCTAGATAATGAGGTAGGTATTATTATAATGGATATGAAATATGGTGATATTCAATATTGTGTATATGGTTGATACCAAGCATTTGTTACTTAGTTCCCTGGTAGAAGGATCAAATTGTGTTACACAATCATCACCTTGTTCACAATAAAAGAAAATTTGAACATATTATATGAACCCTATTTGGAAGGGTAATGTCAAAGAGTCTATAATGTGTTGAGACAATGAGAAAGAGTTTATAAGAGTTTGTGAGAAGGATGTGTTTGAAGATAAATAAGTGGCAAGCATATATAGTTGTGTATGCCATGTTTTGGGTTTTACAACCCAGCCAAAAAGTGTTTGAAGCATAAAGAGAGGTATGAATAAGTTATTATTTTTGGTAAAATATTAATAATGAATGATATAACCCTTTATATACCCTCAAACACTTCTAAGTGCGACTTGTCAGTCTAAACCTACACACACTCAAAGAAAACATGCATAGTTGACTTTAATTTGATTATTTTAGCCATGAAATGGATTGTATAAGAGATATAACCTATTGGGAGAGTTAGAGGAGTTTAAAATATACCCTAACATGGAAGGTGCATCCTTTGAAGTGATGTGTAACTCAAGACAAGGAATTTCAAGACCTCTTGAGCCTATGTAAGGCATAAAAACCATAGGATTAGGGTTTGGGGTTTAGAATGAGTTTTGACATTGGTGAAATTTTGTAATATTTCTATATTAAAGGTAATATAAGTATTTAACCTAGTTTCAAACATGTACAGTCTCCATAAGTATGGATTTTAAGTATTGTGTTGTATTGAGGGCATATAAGACCTAGTGGAGTAAGGGTAGTGAAGGAAAAGTAAATTTGTCTAAAAGATTAAGGTAAGAAATGATTAATTAATCTGGGGGATCCAAAAGGGTATTAAAAAATATCAATAGTTAGTTATATGTACATTGCCCAAACCCAGGAGCTTTGATAATTTAGAGGGCTAGTTGAGGGGTGCCTTAAAGAAGGAAGTATATTGTGTCTTAGGAGTTATGTCAGGAAAGACAAGTATAAGTTGTATGGCTCAAAATGGTCCTTGAAAAGGTCATCAATTCTTTGAGAAGGTCCGTCAAATAATCCCAATAAGGAGAAATGTCCAAAAAAAGGCTAGAAGCCTTATGAAGATAATGTAAGGATTGTGTGTTGAATACAAAGGCAAGGGGTGATCCAAGACTTGAAATGGGTATATATAGGTATATTATGATCCTTAAATACCATCCATGCTTTGATAATTTTTCTTTGGAACCTAACTCTATTTTTTGTCCTTAAGACCCAATAAGGTTGCCTAAGAAGGAACTAGTGTGTAAGTTGTAACTAATGAAAGTTGAAGAAGGACTAAAAATGATCTAAAATAGTTTTTGTGAACTCACAAGGAAGGATAATATAATATAAAGAAATGTTTCTAAGCTAAAACAAATAATCTATGAAATGGTCTTGATTACAATAGATAGATGGGACTTTGCAGGGCAAACTAAGCATGGAATGTGAACTTATAAAAAGTAAAAGAAATGTTTGTAAGCTAAAAAAAAACATTGCAAGTGAGTCAAGAAAGGAAAAGTACCCTCTACCCTCATTAAAACTCAACAATAAGAGTTAACTATGTCCTTATACCCTGTTTCACTTATGACAATCAATTTGAAAGTGGAAGGTTGTTTCTCACAATGTGGTTTATGATTTAGATGAAAGGAATGATGTATAGACTAAGAGTGTTCATTGAAGGGGTATATTAGTTGTTATTTATATAGAAGTTAATGGAAAAGTGATAATATACATCCATATTGAACAAAGGAACCCTGTCTACACATACTAGCACCTTGTTACCTATTTAAAGACAAAATAAATACATGAGTGTGAGAAGGGATAAAGACATTGAATTGTTTGTGTCTTCTCAACATTTAGAAGAGATTAAGATCCTGAGAGTAACTTTGGGAAAGTGATCATAACCTCATGAATGCATATTGGATTCTTGGAAACATTTGACATAGTCATACCCAACCTTACCCTGTTTACATAGTCCACCTTTGATGGACTATTTTTGTATGACTATTAACCCCATAAATGAAAATAAGTGTTAATGGTGATGTTCCTTCTTCAAGATAAATGGATTTTTCATTTTATATATATATATATATATATATATATAGTTTAGTGAGCCTTCAAGGCATAATATGTGTGCTTGGATTCTGTGTACATCCGCAGGGGTGGTAGGATTATTATTATAGTCAAGAAAGCAAGATTTAGACAAATTATTTTAAGTGAAAGAAATAATTAATATTCATTATGAAGATCATTGTGATCCCTAAGTAATTGAGTAAGATGATTCCAAATGCAAGAAACCTGTGAGAAAGGAAACTTGGGTGAACAAGTTTAGATGTTAATGAAAAGGTAATTGAGTGAATGAAATCCCTACTGAAATGGTGGCATGACAAATTTCAGAGGTTAATAAAATGCATATCATGTTTACAATCAAAAGACCTTGAGTACAACCCTAGATAAGGGATAAACATTTCAACATGGAGAATAGCATTGGAGGAAAGAATGAGAACCATCATAATTAATCTTTGTTGTGATGGAATACAGAGGAATGTATGGTAAAGCCTTAGAATAATAGAGGATATGATTTGAAGACAAATAGGTTGAAACACCTATAACATGGTGTACTCTATCATGAGGACACAGTCCCATTGTGAGGAAGATAAAGCTTCAATTCTTGTCTTGGCTAGGTGAATATTGAATGGATGGTTTGAGGAGATGACTCCAATCACAAATTAGATTATTAACCCATTGGATGCATTATAAGAGGTTTGAAAGGTAGAAAATGATCTATGTGGTAGTTACAGACCTATACATCGTAATGTTATGCATAGTCAATAGAAAAAACAAGGTGTAAGGGATTATTGGAGGTGAATGAGTTGCATGTAGTGTGAGTTCCAGAAAATATAAAGGTTGGTGAACCTTATGTTATAACCCAAGTAGGGTTTTAAAGACATTTCAATGAGATTTGACTATGGAAACCCTCTCATAATAGTGTGTACCCTATTTTATATAGATAGTCAAATGGAACCAAGGAAGTGAGATGTGAAGTGTCCCATGCAAGGAGGTTTATCCAAAAAAAGGCTATAAGCCTCGTGTAATCTTTGTGAACTTGGGGTATAAAAAGGAATGATGAGTTAGGATGGAACACCTAAAAAGATCCAAGATAGGTTAAATAGGGTAATATCATATCGTTCATGACAATAAGACACATTCCTAGAAGTTACCTCAAAGATTGATTTTTGAAACCTATGAGATGCGTGTAGTCATATAAAATGTCCAAATTGGTAGTTTGAGTGTGGCTTGTGACACCCAATTCATTGGTCCTTCTTGTATGCTCTTGTGACCCTTAGACACACCTTTTCGCTCATTATCAGTCATCTTTAGCCTTTCAAATGGTCATTCCACCTCAGCTAAGTTTTATTTCCCAGGCTAATTTTGATCCCCTAGGTCCTGAGCCTATAGGATATGAGTGCCCTATTTAGACTATAACGCCAAACCCTAGGGTGGCCCATTTTTGGTGTTCCTATCCAGTTGCACTTTGATCACCAATGATCATTTTCATCTGATTCCTATCATTCTTCATGTTAGCTTAGCATGAATACATATAACCCATGACCACTAGTTCCCTATAAAATCCCATCCAAAGGTTATTTACAAATGGAGGTGACAAATCTTACAAATCAAGAAAGAATAAAAATACAGCACTATGGCAAACTTCTTATTATCTGCATATAGTCACCCAACATAGATGTAAACACTTTCAAACCCTCATACCAATCCCTAACCACCTCAAGAACTCTCAATTTGGCATTTTTGCATCTGCATCACACCATTACATAAAGCACATTAAGTGAGAAAACTACATATGGCTTGATCCCTCTTCGAAGTATTGGTATGTAGGTAGCATTCCTATACAAGGGTTATGGATTACACATTCAGTGTATATTACACACTAACCCTCCCATTTCTCTAAGTGATTCAAATCATATTTTATCAATAATGATGTAATATTAAGGTTTGAAAATTAAAATAGATCTACAATGAGTTTCATCAATAATAAGCACTCAAGATTTCATAGGCAAGCTCACATAAGAGTAGCACAAAGAACCCAAAAAGTTTAGTTCTTTATGACCAGTTTGGATAATAGCAGTAGGAGTAGATAACAGTGCCAGACCCCAAAGTGTCATGTTTTCAGTGGTCATGTCCTTTTGTTGAATGAAAGACAAATTCTAATTTGTGACAGTCCCAGTCCTACACAACCAATTTTAGACCCTGTATTAGCCATCTTAGCTTATTTCCAAATAAGTTATATTTTCTCCTTATTTATTGCTATTTTTAAAAAGGTAAAAAAGACAAATAAATTATACAAATTAGGACTATAATTATTTCAATAGTATTTATTGATTTATTAATCCAGGCCCTTAACTAAAATAGGAATAAAACTCCATTATTCCCAAAAAAATTAAATCATTTGGTGAACCTAACTTTATTTATTTACAAAAACCCTAGAAACCTTAGGGAAAATTCCTTGCTGATTTTTCCAGTATTTTTCTAATTTTTTTTCTTGCATATTTAAATCAGAATTTCATGTTTAATTTTTAAATTTACCTTAGTAAATTTAGAAATCATTTCTTTTAAACCCTAGTTAAATTTACTAGGTCCCTTTCTTCTTAAGGTATCACCTTACATGTTTATGAGCTTCGTATCCTTTTTATGCATATTCTGGTTTGTTGTTTTTAGGACTACATTTCCTTTATTCATTACTTTCCTTCCATCACATTTTTATTATTACAACTTATTGCAAAAACTTCAATCCATTTTTTATTTTTTTCCTACTTTAATAATGGCCCAATATACCGGTTTTGATGAAATTGATAAGAGGGAACTTCAATACCTTTTAACTAAACATCCTGATATACAAGATGATATACTTAAAATAATACAAGATAAACAACAAAAATCAAATAATGGTTAATCCTCTCAAACCACAAAACAAATAGTTACAAATGACACTATGGGGGTAACTATGTCTCAACAACCCCCTATAGTATCCCAACCTTCTTATGAGGCACCACCATTTATGGCTAGTACATCTTTGTCTCCCAATGTGGCTACCCTTGTGAAAGAGATAAAATATCTTAAATACAAGGTTTTACATCTTGAGCAAGGTTCCTCTAGACCAACACAGGCCTTAGACTCTTTTTCTCTACTTCATACACCATTGGCACGTGATATTGCCTCTACACCCTTGCTACCAGGTTTTATTCAACCCAAGCTCACTCTATATGATGGCAAGGGTGATCTAGAGACACACTTGAGAACTTTTCATACAACATGATTGGACTATGTGCCAAATGATTGGTTACTAACCAAGTTGTTTCCACAGAGTTTAAAGGATTATGCTCTACAATGGTTATATAGTCTACTAAATTAGTCAGCCAATGCATTCAATCCTTTAACTGACATGTTCCTAGATCATTTTAGCATTAACATATGTGACAAGTTTTTTTATGCCCAAGTTGCACAATAGAAACAAGGGTCAAATGAGTATCTCATAGATTATGTTCTTCAATATAAGACTATCTTAGCTAAAATGACTAGCCACATGGCCAATCAAGAATTACAAGATCTCTTCAAAGAAAGTATTTGGCCAGCTTCACATGAGTCAATAATGTTCAAAAGGTTCTCTTCTTTCACTGAGTTATGTCATACACTAAAGGAAAGGGAATTCAAATTAATTTCAATGGGCAAACTTAAGTACACAAGCATATTAAAAACAACAACAAGAGTAATAGCAAAGTCCCATACAAAGTAAAGGTTAATGATAATAAAAGTTAAAATCAACATACAGTCAATGCAACTTCAGATCCCCCTCAGTGAGTGGTTTTATTAGAACCTCCTCAGTGAGCCTTTACCAATCTACCAATATCTCCAACTAGAGTCTTACAACAACTATTGGAATGCAATATCATATCTCTCCCTCCTAATTGAGAAGTTGTTACAACAAATCCTCTTCCATGTGGATATGATCAAAATGAATTTTGTAATTTTCATATGGTACAAGGCCACATAATGAATAAATTCATCAGTTTGAGACACAAGATACAAAACTTGATAGATAGCAACCTTATTGATCTTGGCACTCTAGTTGAGCCTCCTCAAGCAAAGCAAACACAGGATAAGGCTCTAAAATTTTTCTCAGATATTTTCTCATAGCATTCTAAAAAAGAGAAAGGGGATAAATCAGGTGTTCACCATGCATATCATGCACATCCTCCACCACCTACACACCTGGCACTTTTAGTTGAGTCACATCCTTTGAGCAACATGATTAGTGTATAATTCTAGAGTTACAACTAGACCTTAGATCTCCTTCTCAAAGCAGGAGATGGTTGAAGATGATTCAAATTACCATGCACTCTTTATCAAAGCTTACATTAATCATCATCCCATTCATAGTGTTCTCATAGACAATGGATCCAATGTGAACATGTGCACTATGATATTACTACAGCATTTGGGATATTCAAAGTAGGATATTACCCTGACAGACAGTTATTAGTGGATTCAGTGGGTACAGACAAAGTTCATTGGGTGAGATTGTACTTGCTCTACAAGTTGGTCCAACACATGTGGACACACCATTTACTATTATTTTCAGTGTAGGAGTCTTTGATATGTTGCTTGGTTGACTATAGATTCAAAAACTTCATGCAGTACCTTCTACAGTTCACATATGCATGAAATTCATTCATGTTAATCAGGTTGTTATAGTTGGTGGAGTTTCATATGAGTTACCTATTAATGATTAATTTTTCAACAAACCACTAAAGTTGTGGGAAGATTCAAAGCTGTAGGACTTGACCCTTGAAATGACCTCCAAATTTTAAAGAAGTTGGCTCTTCTCTTGGGGTTTGATGTAAAGAAAATATAAATAATGCATGAAAGAAGTATTTGAACTACTAATGTGATGCACCAAGATTATTTTATTTTACCAAATGGCATAATGATTAGTACTTAGCAAAATATACTAAGAAGATTAAGGAGCATAAATCATGATCAATAATCCCATCATAGACTATAAACCTATCAAAGGCTCATAACAGAAAAGATAACCTTAATCCTCATCTATCCAAAAAACATATTATT
This sequence comes from Torreya grandis, assembly GCA_037957365.1. Lineage (NCBI taxonomy): Eukaryota > Viridiplantae > Streptophyta > Pinopsida > Cupressales > Taxaceae > Torreya > Torreya grandis. The sequence goes on from JARHVA010000126.1 coordinate 1,536,116, forward strand.
AGAGTTAAAAACATTCACTGATAGAAGATTAATGATCATATAGCATGATTAACAATCTCAATGTTTATGTAAAGCTAGCAAAAGGCTCATGAAAGAGAATGAGAAGCAAAAATTAGAAATAGACTACAATTGAACATAACACCACTCTCTCTTCATAGTTTGAAAGGAGAACAAAGTAAATAAGGAAAAAATGCATAGAATATAATGTTTGATCTCTCAGGAGAGGTACCTATTAAGGCAATAGAAAATGCTTCAAAAAAACTACCTTCTAGACTCCCTATTTTTTAGATGATTCTTCTCTGTTTTCTTCCCCCTAGACTCCCTATTTCTCAATCAGCTACTTATAGCCCCAAAATTCCATCATGAGTTACTGTCATTTGCTCAGGGTCTAATCATCTATCGAAAAACTCTGAATCTGAAATTACATACCGTTGGAACTAAACAACCTGAAGCTTACTTTTGTTATTTCTACTAACTATCTCTCTCATTCAGTTTCAATTTTTTCTCCTAGTTATCTTTAACTTGTAGTTTCTCGAAGCAAGGACATGTGGAAGCTTTTACAAGTTTTTCTATTTGACTCATCTTTTTTCTTTTGTTTCACAAAATCCTTGGATTTCCTTGATCTTTAGGGATTTAGGGATCTGCTATGCTGACACATGGAGGATTCCATAGCTTTTTAGAGTTGTTAAGGCTCTTTCTTTCTATTTACTTAGATTTTAGCCTTAATGGCTTTTAGAGGTTCTGCATCATTATATCTATTACTTCTTTTCGAGCCATTGATCTTCTTCCTATCATCCATAAGCTCCATGTGTAAGTCTCTCACAAACTAAGATGTCTTTGATATTTTCTTTGGCTCCAAGGAGCATAGTGGTGACATGTGGATATCCTCTACAAGCTTCTTCTCTTGCTAAATTCCCATCGTTATATTTGCCACTTTAATACGTACCGTCAATTTTATTTGGTCCACTTGACTCCAAAATGACCCACCATTTCACCATGTGGCCATTGCGTGCAAGTCGAAGGCTCTTTCTATTCCTTTTAGTTCAAAATAGCACTGAAGAGACACATGGATACCTTTCATGTTTGGCTTTATAATTTGGTTATTTTTGGCCTCAAAACTTAGAAAATGTTGTATGACACTTAGCCAAAAAACATGAGAGTCTTAAATATAAAACAAAATTGTAGAAATAATTCTACAGTTCATGACAACTCACCAGGAGATCTATAGCTACATAGAAGAATCCTTTGCCTTGCTTGATCAAAAAGATCCCCAAAAATGTGGCTCTCATCACTACTCACTTAGATATTTTGCAGTGACATTTGGTACCCAATCCATTCTACCTCCATCAAGTACTCCTACTTTTTAGATCTTGAAAATCTCTATCTAATTCAATGATCTCCTTATGAGAAAAGGATTGGAGACCCTGTGCCACTAAATGTAACTGGTACTCTAGTTTGGTCATTAGAGCTAAAACTGACTCTACCTTAGTGACGTCAAAAGAGTCACTCAAAGACTTAAAAATAGTCAAATCATTTTACTTTTTGAATAGTAGATTGTGTATATGATCTTCCATCAAGATAGTGGTGTCATTGGGGAAAGGATAAGGGAGTCCCAGTTGAACCAACCCTTTAATGTGCCATTTCAGTCCTTTGGCCCCTTTTTTTAAGAGATTTAGCAAATTCTTGCATTTCAAAGTTGCCTTATTATAGCTCAGAATCTCACTGACCTTCCTTGCAACTGCCCTTTTATCAGTGACTCCAACTACTTGAAGAGCTTCCTCTATGGCATCGTATAATTTTTGAATCAACATCTATGACTCAAGAACCTTGGTCAAGATTGAAAATAGTATCTTCTCAATAGAGGACACCACCCTTAAGCATAATTTTTTTGCATCGAATATGAATATAAGTACAGGCCTAAGCTAGGTAACATCGATGGAGATCCTTTCATAGAAATAAACATAGAGCCCCCTTACCATCTTGACAATACCTATTACCTTAGGTTATTGGGCTAACTACTAGGTCAACTTGGTGACCATATCTTTTGTCACCTTGCATTTGACCTTTAAGTTATTATTTTCTATGTCAAAAATACTTAGCTTCTACTAAAGTTGTGATGTCTCTATTACCTTGTCACTAATTTTTTTCTCTAAAAGCTTCTTATCTTGCTCTAAAATGCTGATAGATGCTTTGATTGAATCAAGCTCCTTTTAGAGAGTAGATGTTTTTTTTTAATTCTTCAAGACTTCTTTTGATATTGCCCCTTTGAATTCTTTGGTGAGTTGGGCTATCTCCTTGTCCTTGGCCTTAAGCTCTAGGCTTAAAAGGCTCACTATGTTTTGGGCTTGAGTTAAGCCTGATTTTACCTTCTGCAATTGATTGAAGACCTTCAAATAATCTATGGTAACCATAGCGATTCTCTCATTCATTAGCTCCACTTTGTCCTATTGCCTAAACTAAGTTAGGTCCATTTCCACTACACTCATTGTATAGCCCTCAGGCTGCATTTGCTCATGTGGCTTGCTCACATTAGGAACCATGTGAGTGATAGTGAGGGAATGCTACTTATGGTCATAAAGAGATCACATTTGTTGTGTATCCACTGGCCTAGCCTCTTTGCTCCTCTGCCTTTCCTTTCTTGCCTCTCTAGCCCTCTTTGCCATATCAGATTGGGTATGAAAGTATGAGGGAGAGGTCACAACACCATCCACAAAAGGAAACCCATGGCATACACCATAAAGCACATTGATGGACTGTTGGGGCTGATCTTGTGATGGAGATGGGATTGTCAAGACCCTAAGAGAAAAGGTTAGCAAACTCAACTATTGGGAAGTGAAAGTCAGTGGGGAACTAGATGGATTTAATGATTGATTAGGTATAGCCGAGAGGACTGGGAATGCTAAGCCATGTGAAGGGGGTGGTATTAATAAATTATGAGTTGAATATTAAGGTAGAGTCATGTATGAGGTAGGATCTACCTTTTTTTCTTTGTCTCCCTCTTGAAATGTTACTCTTCATTTCTTCTTCTCAGTTTTCACATGATCCTCTCCACTCTTTTAAACTATCACCAACCAAGTTGAGTCTATCACCGCATGTGTAGATGATGTTGCCTATGGGGGATTTGATGGGGCCACTACTGATGGGGCTTTAGAGGTATGTTGGGCCATCCCTTACCTTTCCAACTCACTGAGTAATAGTGGCCAAGTTGAAGTTGTGTGCACCATCATTGATGTCTCTACCTCTTAAGACTCTTTTTGTGGTTCTAGAAGGTTGTTGGTATCCAGGATGGAAGCCATAGTAACATGAGACTCATCCCACAGATTCTCCCATTACTCATCCCATAGATTCTCTCATTGCATATCTATGGGTACATCCTCAAAATTTTGGGTGAACTCACTAATATCTTGCCTATACTTTTAGTAGGCAGTTATTTTCTCTTGACTTTGATCCCTCTTGACCAAAGACTATTTCAACCCCTTAGTCATGGCCCTTGTTAGGTCAAAACTTTGAATGGGTTAATAAAAAAACTCCCATGGGGTAGTTGGGATGTCCTACAATTCCACATATATGTCTAGTGTATCTCTCCTAGGGGACCTCCTATCCTCAAAAAAATTCCTGCTCTCATGCCTAAAAGGAGCATGGACTTTACTCTTAGAAAGCCAAGAAGTCATGAAACCATCTACATCATATTTCCATAGAACTTGAATCAAAACTAGCCCATAAGTGGTCAGTTTCCTCATCAAAATAAATTATTCTTGCCTCTTCACCATAGTAACAATGCCCTTGGTTAACAGGATGTCATGGAAGGACCTTTTCTTTCTCCCTGCTCCAAACTTAGAGTCAATAGCCACTAACTATCGTGTCACTTCCAAACTTACTACTTTACTAGTCAAAACTTTGGGAAGCATAAAAGGTTCCTCCCCAAAATTGTGAACTTTAATGAAAGAATAATGGGCCCCAAAAAATAAATCATAGGGGTAATAGGCATTAGACAAGATGGCCCTAACTGAGACATTCATTTGATTGTTTATACCTCCCAAATCCATATCCCCCATTAGTGGTGCCACAAATCACTCAAAAAACTCAAAGATGTTAGATGACTCTGACAACAAATGAGTCCATGCAGAGACAAGAATAACCTTGTGGAGGTCTACTACCTCTAGGTCCCATAAAGTCAAATTTATATGATGCTAAAAAAATTGGGTATTCTGATACAAAATAAGGTGGAACAGATATGAAGAATACCTAAAAGTAGGAGAGACACTAAAATTAGCTTGCTATTGGCTCATGGTGTATTCAATGTGTTCCACAAAATCAAATTTGTATGCTTGTGTCCTGGATACATTCTTCAATCAAAAAAGGGCCTCCAACTACCAATCATGCACCATTCTATCATTATCCTCTACAAAAGTGAAGGTGAGCATTGAACATGTATCCTAGGAGTCCTGAGTCAGCATGCCCTTTTCAAAAGCTAGGGGCTGAGGTTTGGTATTATCATCTACCCAACATATCTCCTTATTTAGGAATGCTTGTTTCTGGTGCACCTGGGACCAAACATGCCTTAGTTGAGTCATGTCATAAAAATTGGTAGAGGGATCATGCTATAAACCTAGCATGTCAGGGATAGCCTAGGGAGTGATCACTACCTTTATCGATCCTTTTTGAATTGTCAATTTTATGGGATTATAATTTTTTGTGCATAAGTCCACCAATTCAGGGTATGAGTGCACTGTGGGTGCCATGTACTAGGCCAACCCTAAGGCCTAAACCCTCATAATAAAGGTTTTGAGCATCCTTTAATTCAAAAAATTTACATGTGTCACCTCTATAAGGGTCTTAGTCTTCTTTGTAAAAATAGGGTCAAAAAATTCATCTGCATAATTGAGGATGAGGGAAGAGTCTCAATAAAAACCTTTGCCCATTGCTCTGGTTCTTGGGTATATAGCTTTGGGATGCATATCAGCCAAGGTGTATGACTTTGATGATGCTAATGCGGTGGCCATTTTGTCTAAAAACTCTTAGCTGTGAGGATACTCTTTGTTGTTCCTTGGCTCAATTCTTGTGCTGGATTGGACTCAAATGTTAGCTCCTTACTTGGATCTAAGTAAACACTTTGCTCAATGGTGAAGGAAATGAGACTCAAATCTCCATTTTCTAATTTTGTTGCTTTCATGAATGAGAATTAATGACTCTCCTCAATGGATTAGTCATGTCTCATTAAAGACTCAATTCAAGGCTCCAAGGCACCAAAAATCAAATCTTTTATATCTTTAATTCAAATTTTGAAACTTAACATTAAAGACCCTAGGAAATCCATTAGATAGGTATCCGTTTTGGATGGTCATAGTAGACAATTTTTATATGAGAATCTAGAGAGCCTCCATGGTTAACACATGTTCAAATAACACTTATTTAACAAGAGGCGGGGGTCTACTACCTTTAAACAAGAAAATAGAAGGGAAACTAACCTAACTATGATACTGTTGACGCAGTGGCTTGCACCTAGGGCAAGGAGGTTGAGCTCCTACCTTCCACACGCAATAATGGAAACTCCCCTCTCGCCTGTGGGACCAGTGAAGCTAGAGGGGAGAGTCTATAGGTAAGGGCTAGCTCCCATTGATGCATCTGATTTGTTCTAGTAAGTGCTAACACACACACACACACACACACACACACACACACACACACACACACACACACACACACACACACACACACACACACACACACACACACACACACACACACACACACACACACACCCATATATATAATGGGGGGGATGAAAAGGGAGAAAGATTGTAGGAAAACAGACTACTCTAAAGGAGGTGATGCACCAAAATGATCCAACCTTCTCACACTCACACTTAAAATCATACAAACACATACATACACTTCAAACTAGCAGAAGGACCAGGCTACAAGAAACTTGGCAGGGAGGCTTTAATGGAAAATACAAAAAATAGAGATTAACCAAAGGTGCTATGAAAGGCACTATGATAGTAATTCCTTCTATTTCTACACTTCCAAATACAACTCTCCTTGTCAGCTGTAGAAATGGCACCTTATAGACACCAAATATGTTGGTGTTAAACTTGTGGAAGCATCAAGAAGTAATGACTAAACACAAACTAACACTTAGACATACACAGAGATATCTAACCAAGATAGAGGTAAAAAAATGCATTTATTGATTCAGGTGAAAAATATGCCAGGGCTACGCCTTACAAACATGGAAGATCTTTTCTCAAATGACAAGTCTCTAATATATAGAGGAAGAAAAGAGGCCTTTTGGCACCCTTTTTACAAGTGACCCATGTGCCTTTCGAGCATTGGGAAGAGCAAGCTACTCAAACATAAATGCTATGTCGACCTTGGCTCTAACTTCAGGCATTTTTTGACACAGGCCACACTATTTCCCCATTAATCGAGATTGCTCCTTGAATGCACCTACGCGATTTGTCCGCTCATAAATGTGAAATGAAGAAAAATGGATCACACAGTTAGCCATTTGCGCCTTCTAATGGTTAATTCGTAGACACTGTTTCACTTGTTGGAGTAACTTCTTGAATTGGCACCTCCCTTTGCCACTTGGACTATCTGTCTACTCCATGCTCTTGGCGCTTTTGTCTTTTCCCTGCCTTGTCTCTTTTGGCTCCTTCGGCCCTCGGGGCTATCTCTGGGCGGGTCGTTGCATTTCTTGGGCTCCTTTCATGGTTGGTGCTTGGGTATTAAAAAAAACCAACAGCTTTTTTACTGGCTTAAATCTAACGTTTGTGCACCCATCATCACTTGAAAACCAATGGATAGTTCACCCTCTTAAAGTTGATGGCTTCTGGGATGTCACCGTCCTTGGCTATTTCCTTTGGGTTTTCCTGCTTTGGGCCCTTTTCCCACTGATAAAAAGTCTGGGGGAATTGGCCACCTCTAAATTTCTGCACTTTTAGTCTTTGCTTTAGTCTTTTGGGCAGCCCCTCCAAATTCTGTGGGCGTTCCTCCTTTGTGGTCTCTTTGAAGTGCCTTTGCCCTCTGCAAGGGCTTATTGAACTTGGACTACCTTCTGTAAGGGCTCCTACCCTTTAGATTTTGGGGCACCTCATTGAACTGACCCTTTGAACCAAACACATTAAACCAATTCAATAGTTCAACGCTGCACACTGAGCTGATTGAACCAAGCCTTTGAACTTTCCTTGTTCGCTTCTGTCGTTGAACCTACACGTTGAACTGGAGGTATTGAACCAACTCGTTGAACCAGTTCAACAGTTCAATGGTTCATCACTATTGAGCCAAGATCATTGAATGTTTTGCTAAACCAAGAAATGAACTTAAAGATTGAACCAAGGCTTGAAGTTGAAGAGATGGACTTGAAGCGATGAACTAAGGCATGAACTAGGGCTGATTGAACTGCAGATTGAACCAAGGCTTTGAACTAAAGCGATGGTTCAATGGTTCAAAGATTCCAACCTCCCTTGTGAATTTTCTTTAGATGAAGGCCCAAAAGAGCCTTGTAAACCCTAGCACTTTCTAAACTGATTCTTCATCTGCCAAGGATTTCACCTGCTGAGTCCCTAGAAAACCAAGCTCTGTAGAGTGTGTAGAAATGGACCTGCAGAGTCCATATAAACTCCTAGACTTGTGCAAAATCAAAAAATGAATTGGCCTTAAAAAAGAAGGGGAAGAAGGGGATCGATTTTTTGCCCTATTGGGCAAAAAATGGTCAACAAATTGGTGACTCCCAGGGGAAGCATGCCTGCTATGCTTAGGAACCAGTTGCCTTAAAAATCCATTGGGCACGGGGTCAGATTGTAACTTTAAAATCAGCAACAGCCCCAATAAATTTTAGAATCAATCACGAAGATTTACCTCAAAGGAAAAAAAAACACATAAAGCTAAGAAAACTACTTGTGCAAACAACACTTAGGGAAAGTAGGGAAAGAAAACTGAAAGCAACCTACTATATATAGCTAACCAGGTATTTTTGATTCCCTTCTGAATCAAAGGGAAAACTTCTAATGTCCCCTTCCTAGCAAGAAGACTTATGGTGTCAGGCAAGTAGCTGAATGAAAAGGAGAGCTGGTGACCTATTCCTCTTACTTGTCACCTGATTTGGCTTGTACTCGAGTGGAGATTCTAACATGCTTCCAACATATACGTACTCTGTTTGTTCTTGGAAGCTTGCCTCCTGTTGGTTCTTCAGGCTGGTGTATCTCATCAAGAAATCAATTACTGCTAGTTCATCACCATAAGGCCCTTGATATGCATCATTGACTAGCTTGTTCTCTTCTGCCTCATGCTCGGGTTCCATGGTATGACCATCTTCCTTGATGATTTCAAAGAAGATATCTTTCACTAACCTCATGAAGGGGTAAATCTAAAAAACTGTAGCCTCTTTCCATGCTTGTTTGAACCCCAATGCTGCCTTCTCTGCTCTTATCCAGCTCATAGCCTCCTTGAAAAATAGTGCAGCCTACCTCAATGACTTCAAATGAATCATTCAAAACATGAACAAGAGATTATCCATGCTCCTCCATGTTACCTAAGGTGATCTCCTCCTCATCTATACTCATGAAGTCTCCCTGGTAAGTCATAAACTGAGCATAATCTATATCAAGGAAGGACTGATAGCTTTCTTGGAGGTGTATGGATGGAGTGTATTCAAACACAAAATCTGCTATTTGGTCTAAAACATCCATCACACATTCGTTGAGGAGACTTGCTTTGGACTCCAACTCTGCAATATGCCTATCCATATCTTCATAGAAAAGCCTTTCCCAAAAGTCATAATCATCATCGGGAGCAGGAGCAGCCCCATCTTCTTCAAAGTTTGAGCAAAACCTTTCTCTTCTTCATCCTTTCTACCCCAAGATTCCACTTTTTGCTTCCAACTCATGATCTTGGGATTGGAATCTTGCTCCTGTGAACAGGTAGCAACTTTATCCTCTTCAAGGTCCTGAGCTGGTTCATGATGTTCCTTCTTCTAGCTCAAAATTTGGAGATCATGTTGAAAGACTTGAGGAGGTTGGGGAGGATTTGGGAGGGTCTGCTCATATACAGGAAGAGCTGTCTGAAAAGAGGCATGCTAAAAAGCTAGGCACATGGGATTGAGAGTAGGATCGATTGATGCATTAGATGAGTCAAAATGAGCAAGTGTCATCTGATAGAAAGGATTTGGCACACAAGAGGGAGTTTTCTCTAGAATAGGAGAGGGCAGACCTTGGGCCAAAAACTCTTGGTTTTCATCCCTCCACTTTACCAACACTTCATCAATATTGAAATCAGCTTGTAGATTGGTGGAAGGGGTGTTTTTTGGTGTCAGCTCCTCTGTAGGGTCTGAAAGCTCCATCTCTCTTTCTCTAAGAAGTCTCATCTTCTTTTCTAATTCCTCAATCTGCCTAGCCAGATCATCCTCATTTTGTACCTCTTAGAGCTCGTGGGAGTCATCATAGAGATGGAGAGTGCATGAAGATTGCCATGAAATGCAAGGAGCTTCCTGAGGAAGAGTGGGAGGGACTTGAAAAGGACTAACCTCATTTTGTACCTCGCACTCTTGGACAATGTCTTTCTCCTCCTTGCTATTCCATGACTCAACCACTCTATTCCAGCTCAAGCAATTCGGACTGGGCATCTCCTTTAGGGGTGATGGGCCCACAATGTGAGAGGGTAGTGAAGATTTAGATTCCACTTCCCTCACTGCCAAGATGGACTGCTACATCTGAAGATTTGCCAATTTGATCTGTCTATCAAGATTAGCCTTAAACACAAGATTTTTTGTTTCGAAACTCTCTCCAACATGATTGGGGAAAGGACTTTGACAGGCTTGACTTGGCTCATAAGCACGGGCTGTATATGATTGATATGATGCTTTGGGTAGTGAGTATGCAGGTTGGTAGACTTGGTAAGGCTGCCTCTCATGAATACTTAGCTTCTCTTCCAAAGATGCAATCAAACCACCCACATCTAGCATCTCACTTGTAAGCCTATGCCAATTAGCTCTTTCAATGGGAGTCCATTCCTTCTTACACTGATTCAATGCATTTCTCACTTGATGGATGACATGATCAGGAATATCTTGGCCACATCCCCTTCTAGTTTCAAGATCTATTACATATTTTTTGTATCCCAGCAGTGCTCGCTTGAAGGCGGAAATGGGTTGATTGGCAAAGAGACTGAGTTGAGTGGGAGAAGTGATGTAATGAGAAGACTGGGCATAAGGCTGGTATAACTCATGATAGGGCTGGGACCGATCATATTGAACCTAATAAGGATCAACATAAGGCTGGTAAGGATCATAGCCATGCTAGCCAAGGAAAACAGGGTCCATGGTTCTGAACGATAGGGGTATACATACTAGAATATTGTTTCTTGATGGTATGCTACCAGAACTACTTAACCAATTGATTTAACTCGGAGTCACCATTGGTGTTTGATGTAAAAGCCTCCAAAGGCTGGTTGGTCAAAGAACACACCAAAAATTCTTCAACTCTTTGGACACAACTTGTCCTAGTTGGTCCCACCGAGCGTGCCAAAAATTGTTGACATAGTGGATTGCACCGGGGGCAAGGAGGTTGAGTTCCTACCTTCCACACGCAATAATGGAAACTCCCCTCTCGCCTGTGGGACCGACGAAGCTAGAGGGGAGAGTCTCTAGGTAAGGGCTAGCTCTCTTTGATGCATTTGATTTGTTCCAGTAAGTGCTAACATATATATATATATATATATATATATATATATATATATATATATAATGGGGGGGATGAAAAGGGAGAAAGATTGCAGGAAAATAGACTACTCTAAAGGAGGTGATGCACCAAAATGATCCGACCTTCTCACACTCACACTTAAAATCGGACAAACACATACATACACTTCAAACTAGCAGAAGGACCAGGTTGCAATAAACTTGGCAGGGAGGCTTTAATGGAAAATACAAAAAAAAAAAGATTCACCAAAGGTGCTATAAAAGGCACTCTGATAGTAATTCCTTCTATTTTTGTACTTCCAAATACAACTCTTCTTATCAGCTGCAGAAATGGCACCTTATAAACACCAGGTATGTTGGTGTTGAACCTATGGAAGCATCAAGAAGCAATGACTAAACACAAACTAACACTCAGACATACACAGAGATATCTAACCCAGATAGAGGTAAAAAAATACGTTTATTGATTTAGGTGAAAAATTTTCTAGGGCTATGCCTTACAAACGTGGAAGATCCTTTCTCAAATGACAAGTCTCCAATATATAGAGGAAGAAAAGAGGCCTTTTGGCACCCTTTTTACAAGTAACCCATGTGCCTTTCAAGCATTGGGAAGAGTAAGCTACTCAAACATAAATGTTGTGTCGACCTTGGCTCTGACTTTAGGCATTTTTTGACATAGGCCACGTCATTTCCCTATTAACTGAGATTACTCCTTGAATGCACCTACGTGATTTGTCTGCTCATAAATGTGAAATGAAGAAAAATGGGTCGCACGGTTGGCCGTTCGCGCCTTCTAATGGTCAATTCATAGACACTGTTTCACCTGCTGGAGTAACTTCTTGAATTGGTGCCTCCCTTCACCACTTGGACTATCTGCCTACTCCATATTCTTGGTGCTTTTGTCTTTTCCCTGCAGTGTCTCTTATGGCTTCTTCGACCTTCGAGGCTATCTCTAGGCAAGCGCTGCATTGCTTGGGTTCCTTTCATGGTTGGTGCCTGGGTATTAAAAAAAACCAACGGCTTTTTTACTAGCTTAAATTTGATGTTCGTGCACCCGTCATCGCTTGAAAACCATCAGCTAGTTTTCCCTCTTAAAGTTGACGGCTTCTGAGACGTCACTGTCCTTAGCTATTTCCTTCAGGTTTTCTTGTTTCAGGCCTTTTTCTCGCAGACAAAAAGTCTGGGGGAATTGGCCACCTCCAAATTTTTGCACTTTTTAGTCTTTGCTTTAGTCTTTCGGGTAGCCCCTCCAAATTTTGTGGGCTTTCCTCCTTTGTAGTCTCTTTGAAGTGCATTTGCCCTCCGCAAGGGCTTATTAAACCTAGACTGCCTTCCGCAAGGGCTCCTACCCTTCAGCTTTTGGGGCACCTCGTTGAACCAATCACATTGAACTAAAGCGTTGAAATGGTTCAATGGTTCAACACTGCGCGTCGAGCTAATTGAAATAAGCCTTTGAACATTCCTTGTTTGCTTCTATCATTGAACCTGCATGTTGAACTGGAGGTGTTGAACCAACCCGTTGAACTGGTTCAATGGTTTAACAGTTCATCACTACTGAGCCAAGATTGTTGAACTTTTTGCTAAACCAAGAGATGAACTTAAATATTGAACCAAGGCTTGAAGTTGAAGCGATGGACTTGAAGCGACGAACTAAGGCATGAACTAGGGCCGATTGAACTGCAGATTGAACCAAGGCTTTAAACTAAAGTGATGGTTCAATGGTTTGAAGATGCCAACCTCCCTTGTAAATTTTGTTCAGACGAAGGCCTAAAAGAGCCTTGTAAACCCCAGTACTTTTTGAACTGATTCTTCATTTGCCAAGGATTTCACCTGCTGAGTCTGTAGAAAACCAAGCTCTGCAGAGTGTGTAGAAATGGACCTGTAGAGTCTATAGAAATTCTTAGACTTGTGTGAAATCAAAAAATGAATTGGCCTTAAATAGTAGGGGAAGAAGGGGACCGATTTTTTGCCCTGTTGGGCAAAAAATGGTCAGCAAATACATTTCTCGTATGACTCTCACATGAAGAGTTTAAAGAAGATCCCATTAACATGAATCTCTAGAGACTCTCCCTCCATAGTTTCTAATTCATAAGCATTGCACTGCTTACAAGCAACTATCCTAAAGGTACCTATCCACAAAGAATCAAAATTACCATGGTTTCTAGGTTTAGCAGCTCTCACATCCCATTTTAAGACCCAGCCACCAATTTTAGAATAAGGCTCTAAAGTTCTTTGGTCGAACCAACTTTTGATAACTGATTGTCAACTTATCATTGATTCATGTGCTGATTTTTTTCTCCTAAAGCTCCAATAACTCTATCAACCTAACTTGCATTGGACCATTTTCTTTGACTTCTATTTGGTTTATCAACTACAAGGCTAGAACTTTGATAGAAATAGGCATTACTTCACTCTTTCCATATACTAGCTCGTACGGAGAGGCCTTTATCACCTACTTAGGTATTATTTAATCTGCCCATAAGGCAACCTTTATGTGTTCATGACATCCTATTTTGTGTTCATTTTTCATTCTCTTGATGAGTCTAATCAAGTTCTTATTAGTCGACTCTGCCAAACCATTCCCTTGCAGATAATAATTTGATGAAGTCTTTAGATATATACCATTATTTAGTGCAAAATCAGACACTTTTGACCCTAGGAATGCCTTAGTATTGTCATATATAATAGTGCATGGAGGTCCAAACCTGGTCGTAATCTCTTACAGGAGATCTAAAATCACATTCTCCATTGCTTCTTTTAATGGTACTACCTCTGTCCACCTTGTGAAATAATCTGTTGTAGTGAAGATCCACTTGTGTCCTATGTTTGAAATTGGATTAATCATCCCAATAAAATCTAAGCCCCATTGTGCAAAAGGATCTTCAACAATTATAGGGATGAGGGGCAACGTAATATTTCTTCTCTTACCAATGCAAAATTGGCAAGATTGACACTTACTAACCTTAGTGTGACAATTTGAAAGCATAGTGGGCAAGAAATAGCATGCCTAGAGTATCTTGATAGTCATGGTCCTTATATAAAAATGGCCTTCATATGCTCCATAACGTAGTTCATGCAAAACATTGCTAATTTCTTCCCCCTCTATGCACTTGAGAAGGATCCCATCAAAATTCCTTTTGAAAAGGAAATGGTCTATTAGAAAAAAGGTGGATCCCTACTGTCGATAGTATCTTCTTTTTTTGTAAGTCAGATGACTTGGGTATTGGCTAGTCTTTATGAAATTAACCCTATCATTCACCCAAGATTTAAAAACATTTTCTTGTATTCAGAGTACAGTTTCTATAACGGCTCATTCTTCTGTTAGAGCTTCAAAATCTTGAGCCATGTATTGACACAAGCCCTTTCCTCTTATTAGTTTAGTGGGATTAACCTCGATATCATATTCTAATATCTTAGTTATCCAATTGGTTCTCTTTTTGGTGATTTCACCCTCCATTATGTATTCCCTAACACTTGAATGTACCATGAATACTATGATCCTGTTGCTAGTAACCAAGTGCCTAAATTTTTTGAGTCCTTTAACAATAGCATAAGCTTGCCTCTCAACAAAATTATATCTTGATTCATAGCCTCGAAGAGTCCTTAAGAAGAAGGAAATAGTATGTTCTCATTCTTTTTCTATGTCCTTTTGTGTTAGTACTAATGCTATGTTGTGTTCTTCCCCGTAGACATACATGATGAAATCTTTTGAGAAATCGGGGTTGCACAAAACTGGGGTGGATGAAACTACCCTTTTGATACTCTCAAAATCATGTCAACCCTCATCCATATATTTAAAATTAAGATCCTTTTTTAGCATTAGGGTGATGGATCTAACCATCCCAACAAAGTCCAAAATGAATCTACTTACAAAGTTAATCTTCCTAAGGAAAGATTGCACCACTTTCTTGTTTACTGGTAGGGATAAATCTAGTATTGCCTTGACCCTTTCTAGATTTATGGAGATCCATTCTTTTGAGACAATGTGTCTAAGTAACTTCCCTTGAGGTACTCTAAACACACATTTTTTAGGGTTTAAATATATCTCATATTCTTGGCACTTTTGAAAATAGCCTCCAATTGATCAAAATGATCCTCGACAAAACTAGTGAAGACATTGAGATCATCAAGATAAATCAAAATTTATTTATTTATCAATTTTAAAAAAGTGATATCCATAGATCTTTAGAATGTATCCCTTGCATTGGAGAGTCCGAATGACATTTTGGCATAAGTAAAAGTTCCCCACTTTACTGTGAAAGTGGTCTTTTGTTGATCTTCCTCTGCCAACCCTATCTGATTATAACCTGAGAAGCCATCTAATAAGGAAAACCTCTCTGCTCCTACCACTATTTATATAATTTGTTCCATTGAGGGTAGGTCATAGTGATCCTTGAGAGAGTCCTTATTTAGGTCTCTTAATCCCACAGAGATTCTAATCTCTCCATTCTTTTTTCTTACTAGGACCAAGTTAGAAACCCATGTGGAGTGCTTGATAGGGAAGATGATCTTAGACTCTAATAATTTATTGAGCTCTTCTACCATGAGAGACTTTATCCTTGGATTAACCACCTTTGACTTTGGTGGATGGGTTTTGACCCTTCAATTAGGTCAATAGTATGTTGGACAACCTCCTTTTTATAACCATGAAGGTCTTTGTATGTCCATGCCAGCACCTTATCGTATTTATGGCATAAAGCTACCAATATTTCCTTTTCATTTTAAGTGGTTACCTTCCCAACTTTCAACTTTATCCCTTTTGAGACTTCAAGTTTAGAATAATCTTCTTTACTTTCCATGAACTTTATTTTATATATGTTTGCATCATCAGGATCAAACATGTTCTCAAGGGTTATCAACCCCTTTGGAAGCTTATTGGACCTTAATTTTATGATTTGATCTCCATATAGCTCTTCAATTGTATGTTGTAATTGGCCTACAAACTCTCCTAAATCCTATAGAAGGAGTATGATATATTGATCACTCTTGAAAACTTGATAATTGTCTACATTATCAGGTATAGTGGACCGAATGATCACTTTGACAACTTTCTCATTAGTTAACAGATCTATGGTTGGATCAAATTGGGATCTGATTTGAGCCATTCTATCTGCTTTAACATTTTGGATCTTTGGGATGACCTCAATATTGAAAGCATCAAAACTTTCAATCAAGTCTCAAAACCTATGGTGATAAGACCTCATTTTTGGGTTCTTTGCTACAGTAGTTTCTCTAATCTGTTTGACCATAAGCTTTGAGTCCCCAAAGACTCTTAAGTTCTTAATCCCTTCCTTTTTAGAAAGAATCAAACCCTGTAATAGAGATTCATATTTTTTTTCATTGTTAGTTCAGTTAAACTAAAAATTCAATGCCTTAAGGATCTTCTTCCCTCTTAGGGAAGTAAGGCATAAACTTGCCCCTGAGCCATTCTTGTTTCTTGCTCCATAAAAATTTAAAAGTCCATATCCAAGAATCATCCAGGAGACTCTCTTTTTCATTTTAATTCTTCTCTATAATCTTTGATATTTCAGGGTTTTCATCATAGATGATATAGGTTCCTAAACTAGTGGAATCAAAGTTTCCAAAAGGGTCATCTGATGTCAAAGCTGACAAATAGCTCTTGCCCTCTTGTTCACCAACTTCTTCTATTGATTACTCTATACAAATTATTTCTTCTCTTGTGATCATTGCATGGGAGGCTTCGAACCTTGATTCTACTTGGTCCATAATCTGTTCCTTGCATAGAGGCCTTGATAACACTTTCATCTTAGAACCATATTTGGTCCTTAGGATTAGATGTGACCAATCAATGGACATATATCCTCCAATATTTGTTGTAAAGTCTTTAGATAAGCATAATTCAAAGATAGGAGGGATGTCTATAACCACTATATCTTACAAAATAGTCATGTTTGGGCAAGAATAGAGTTGTAATGGAAGTCCTATGATGATTCCAATGGTCTCAACTGACTTCCCATTGAGTTGCATGACTCCCTTAGTCAATGGATCATATTTCATCATTAAGGCATTGGCTATTAATTTGGGCATGATTGTAGTGCTTGTACTCGAGTCTATCATAGAGTTGTGAAGCAATTTCTTACCCACTATAAGAGTCATATAGAAGGGGTTAGGTTTTGGCTTCTTTACCTCTTTTTTAGTATTCATCAGGACTGATGATTGTTGTGGCTGAGGTGTTGTTATTTGCTCCTTGGCTTTATTTGATGGAGCTTCCTTTGTGGCACTAGACTTTGGAGCATTATGATCTTTTAGTGCCTCTTGCAATATTTCTTTTTGTTCAGGGATGGCCAACATATCCCATAATGAGACATTAGTAGGGACTTTCTTTAGTTATTTCACCACATTAATTGGTTTGAGTGGCTATACTTTGGAGTATTATGGATACCTTGTCCTCTCAACTACCGTGTTGGAGATTCCTTGAATATGTGTAGTCATTGGAAACTCTTGCCTTGTCATAGGGGCCTGAGGAACTGGGGCTAATGGCACCTTCCTTGATTTAGTGTTGATAGTAGGGACATCTATAAACTCAACCATCCTCCTTTTTTATCATGTAAAATAATTAGACTAAACCGTGTTCTTAGAGGTAGATGCCTTGTTAATAAACACATATTCCTCATCTTCAATCCATGATAACAAATCATGTTTAGGGGCAATCTCTCCTTTTTGTTCTAATAACATGCCCTACATCTAAGCCACCATGGCTATATTTTGAACTCTGGGTGACTAATATGGTCCTGATGGGGTTGTTTCTTGGTTTACCATTCTTCTTTGTTAGGCTACTCTTTGTTGTAAATTTCCCATAGGGAAATCTCTTGGCATGTGAGAGTCATTACAAGGAAAACACCATGCATTTGTTTCTTTCACCAAGTTTTTTTGGCCAAGGACCAGTTCTCTTCCTGAGCTTGGTGGAACCATCTAATATGGTGGGGGTATAAGGATGATCTATTTAGGTGGTTGTGATAGAGATGATCTTTGAGTCCCTTGGTACTAATTCAATTGATATGGGGGTCTATTCCCTTGGAAACCCTAATAAGGAGGTCATCGATGTGAAGCTTGGTTTTTGTTAAGATTGATTGGTTTTTGTTAAGATTGATAATTTCATTAGAGAAAGTTCTAAGGATGTTCTTGACATCATTCATCTCTGATGAGGAAGAATATGGAACTATGGTTGATGTTTCTTGAGATGAAGGAAAGGTATATAAAGAAGTATTGGCGTAGGAAGTACTAGGAAGCTCTTCTTGAGCTGGGAGGGATAATTTAAGAAATATGGGCATAGGAAGACTTGAGGGTAATTTCCCAGCACCTATCTAATTATTCTTTGCTCTTACAACAAGATCATAAGCATCGATAAGGGTTTGCCCTCCTAGTGATTGAATCATGACTGAGATATCAGAATTAAAAGATTTGAGATAGAAAATGATTACCATACCTACAACCAATTGAGCCAAGATTGGGATTCTTAGCCATGTCTTCTAAAATCTAGTGTTGAAATTAGTCATTACTTCTTGGGGGGTTCTCTTAATAGTGATTAATTATTTTAGGAGGGATGATCTATCTACCTTTTCATTGAATCTATCACATAATACAGTTCCCAATTGGTCCCAATTTCCAATAGAATTCGGTGCTAAAGATCTAAACCAGTTAAGAGCCCTTCCTTTAAAGAGGTAGCAAGTAGTCTCAAAGCTACATTTATTATGTGATAAAGTGGACAATACATACATCAATGACATCTTGAAGATGCTCTGCCAGAGTCTTGAAGTCTTCTCCAATAAATTTAGGTAATGCTTTTAGAGCATTAGTGGGAATGGGGTCCCATGTATCAGGAGGTGTTGGTAGAATAAGTGGACTTCCACCATTCCAATTGACAAATTTCTTGAGTGGAGCCTGAATAGCTATTTGAATTCCTAGTGTACCTTGTTGAGTCAGCCTTCTTGAAGTAGTTACCAATGGTTGTACTAAGAGTCCAAGATTTATAGTATATTGAGATCTTGTAATTGGTCAATGATTCTCCCTTGTTGAAGGATGTTCGCTCATACACTTTTAGGAAAATTTTGTTCCACTAGGCATGCTAGGAAAACTGTTAATGCTTAATTTTTCAACTAACCACCAAAGTCATGGGAAGTTTCAAAGTTGTAGGACTTGACCCTTAAAATGACCTCCAGATTTTAAATAAGTTGGCTCTTCTCTTGGGGTTTGATGTAAAGAGAAAATAAATAATGCATGAAAGAAGTATCTGAACTATTAAGGTGATGCACCAAGATTATTTTCTTTTACCAAATGGCATAATGATTAGTACTTAATATTATCTACTGATAAGATTAAGGAGCATAAATCATGATCAATAATTTCATCACAGACTATAGACCTATCAAAGGCTCATAACAGAAAAGATAACCTGAAACCTCATCTATCCAAAAAGCATAGTATTAGAGTTAACAACATTCACTGACAGAAGATTAAAGAACATATAACATGATTAACAATCTCAATGTTTATGTAAAGCTAACAAAAGGCTCATGATAGAGAATGAGAAGAAAGAATTAGAAACAGACTACTATTTCATATTGTTGGTTGAATATTTTCTCGATCAACGTACTGATAAACAAAATAGGTCTGATCAGCCAAAGTAGGAAGATTAGTCATCCAAATGTGTAGGTTTACCACATCAGAAGGGGACTGATCTCTCCTCTCATCAAGGGGAGGTTCCCTATAGATAAGCTATATATATATAAATAGAAAATAATACTCATGGGTAGGACAAACCTTCCATCTCTCTTTTTTCAAAGATGATGCGTGTGGATCAAAGGAAAAACTCAAGGGAAATGACAGATAGTACTCCTCTTCTTTCAGAAGTATTATTCAACAAACCACAAGAATACTCTTGGTAGTAACAACAAAATGTAGTAAAGGATGTAATAACTAGCAAATTGAGATGTAGCACAAAGTCTCCACCTGAATCACTCAAGAGTAAGATACGAAGGACAATGAGGGCATAAACTCATCCCAAAGTCCTTTACACGAAAATGAAAAGAAAACACACTAAAGGCAATTATGGGGGCACAAAGTCTCTCCACACTTGACTCTTCAGGACACCTTCCTGACTGTTGTCACTAATTTTGCTTGTTGAATTAAAGGAATAGAAGATATATTAAGGAAAAAGACATAAGAACAGTTTCCCCAACAACAAAGATATCATAGCACAAAATCTAAAAAATCACTTGCTTTCTTATTCAAGTAACAAAATATGATAAACAAACTGAGCTCAAAGTCTCAGAAGTGCCTTTCAATTTGGGCAGAGTTTTGTTCTGATTATCAAAAAAGAGATATTTTTACCATAGAAGAGAGTCCCTTATATAGCCATTTCAAGGACTCGAGAACAGTAACACATCATGTTACATTGGAATCTGTTAAGAAGACAGGCTGGAACTTAGGGGCATTTTTACCCATTTGATTTTATCAATGCAGGGAAACAAGTCACACTTATTGAAAATTTGCAACTTTCAATGTCCACTTGGCGATCTAATCTTACCTTCATCATTCCTCTTTTTCTGGTTAATTGAATCAGGTCCTAGATTCAATTTGTTGTTCTATTCCTTCCTCACTTTTACTGGTCTTGGCCTTGAAATCTGTGAATGCATTCTGGTCTATAGGTTCAAAGGATCAATGGCCATTTGTTGTCTTGAATTTAACATCTTCGGGCGTGTCACCCCTTGGTTTTCTTTCAGGTTTTATGTTTGGCACTTTTTTGAATTGAACTTGCCCTTTTCAGGCCTTAAGAGATCACCCACTTTGGGTTGGAAAGGGCTCCTCGCAAGCTATCTACCTTTCATGCAGTCTTCGAATGGCCTTCAGGCTTGTTCGAGCGACCCTTCAGCTTCAGAAAGTGTCTTCAAATTGGCAACCGAGAGTCCCCTGCAAGGGCACTTGCCCTTCGAGGTCCTTCGATGGCCCTTTGCAAATTCCCCCAAGTATTTTCCCTAGGCTTTTCCCTAGGTATATACCCTGGGGACAAATTCCCGTGGATAAAAAGTCTGTAGAAATTTCTCGCAAACAAAAAGTCCACGAAAATTCTTTGTCTCTGTCAAATCTTTTGGATTTTTCTGTGCTCGTGGCCGATTCTTGAATTCTTTCAGACTTTTTGTCTAAAGGAATTCCTTCGGACAAAATTCTAAAAGAATTATAACTGTTTGTCTTAAACAAAATTTTTGAAGGATTTTACCTTTGTGACGTTCTTTGAAAATGACCCTTTCGAAGGGAGTTTTTGTCGATCAAGTGCCCTCCACAAGGGCACTTGTCCTTCGGGAAGCTCTTTGAACTTTGGCGATGAACCAACTGTTGAACCATGGCTTTGAACCATTCCATTGAACCAAGGCTTTGAACCTCTTGTTGAACTACTTCATTGAACCAATCGGTTGAACCAAGCTTTGAACCAAAATGGTTCAAGCCGATGGTTCATTTCAATGAACCAAGTCGATGAACTAAGCATTGAACCAAACATTGAACTTGCCTTTGAACCATGTCTTTGAACCAACTGTTGAATCAAGTTTTGGTTCAAGTCGATGGTTCAATTGAATGAACCAAGCTGATGAAATGCCATTAAACCAAGCAGATGAATTGAGTAAACCAAAAGCATTGAACCGATTGAACCTTGAACTCTTTGAACCTTTGAACCAAAGTGGTTCAACGGTTCAATGATTTAATGGTTCAAGCCTCTTTTGCTTGAATGCTTATGGATAGACATTTCTGATTGGACCTAGGCACTGAAACAATCCTATAGAGTCTATAGAAACCAAGTCCATAGTTTTCCCTAACCTTAAAAGAGTTTGTAGATTTCAACCTGTAAGATCATTGAACTTGTGGTTCAACGGTTCAATGGTTCAAGCCTCTTTTGCTTGAATGCTTGCCGATAGACATTTCTGATTGAACCTAGGCACTGAAACAATTTTCCAAAGTCTGTAGAAACCAAGTTCGTAGTTTTCCCTAACCTTGAAAGAGTCTGTAGATTTCAACCTGTAAAGCTCATTGAACTTGACCTACAAAGTCCATAGATTTTCTCTTCCTGCTAAGTCCATAGATTCAACCCTGCAGAGTTCGTAGATTTAAGCCTGCAGAGTCCGTAGATTTAAGCCTGTAGAGTCCATAGATTTTTGAGAAGCTTGAAAAATGAGGAATTTGAATGCCCAAGACAAATTTTTAAAAGGGAAGAGACAATTTCAGTTTGTAGGACCAAAATAATTCAAATGTTGTCCCAAAAATGAGTGATATTTTTGGGGGACAATAAATGGCTCCAGTTGGGGAACTTCTACCAATTGCAAAAAGAATTGAAAGGAGTAGAATCCAGAATCTCTAGTGTCTTCATGTGTACCATTGGGTTATGGAGTCATGCTACCCAAAAATGAAAGGCATAAAAAATGGTAACAAACAAAACAAAACAGGATTAAAAACTATACAAATATACATATGTACATATGACATGATCTGATACTTCAAGAATTGAAGTATTTTAGATACCATTTTATCTTGGTAGATCATGAAAATAGTCTGCCATCTTGGTAAACTAGCAGGAAAACATTTTGCCCCCAGAAATGGTGACGGGCGAATGGAGCTCTCCACCAGGAAACCAATTTTTTGTGTCTTCTTCTTGGCCTTTTCTTCTTCTTGTTCCAAGATAGGATGTGGTATTCAAACTGGAAACCATAACTCCTTGCTCTCTTGGTGAAGGATTCCTTTGCCTGATTTTGATTTGCAACAGCATGGTCCACCATCATAACTTGTTATTCTACTGGTCCAGTCCAGCACATGATTGGATTGTGCATATCAAACTCCTGACAAACTGTCAGATTAACATCTCCTTTGATGTGAAGGAGTTTGACTTCTTCATCTTGAGCAATCTTCAATTTAAACAACAGAGATTCACATCTAGCTGTGTTGTTGGTGTTGCTGACTTGCAAATTGCATGAAGGAAGATTATCTCTTTGAGGAGATATCAACACAGTCCCTACTCCATCATTGGTGGAAGAATTGTTGTCATCATCAGAAGCTGATCTCTTATCAAATTTCTCTTCATTAGAGATGGAAGATCCTTTCTTGTTTATACTGTGCTCTACCAATTCTCCTAAAGTCTTGTTTGGATCAATTCCTAGATTGTCAACTATAGGACTTTCATCTGTAAAAACATGAACATCCTCTATGGTAAAGAAATAATTACACCTACCTGAGGACTCAAACAAAATTTGTGCTGTAGGGGCTGATGTTTGGGTGATGACGTATTTTGCTTCCTTTTCAGGGAGCAATCTCTTCATCATGCCTTGGATAGAGATTCTTGCCTCAGATAGATCCATGCTTAGTTCTCCTCCCATGTCCTTGTAGAAATTTCATTCAAGTAAAATGCCATAAGATGTTGGGATGTCAGCTACCAAGACAGTCATCCTGATTCTCTTGTCTGGAAAGGCTGCCAATGCAAATTGGGCATCTTTAATTTGCCCCAGCAATGGTACTTGCTTGTTCTCCATGGAGAAACATCTCCCAAATGTCTTGGTCAATGTGAGACCAAGAGACTCAGCTACTTTAGTAGGCATGACATTATCAGATGCCCCAGAATCAATGATACAGTTACTCAGCTTGTGGCCATTAATTAACAGGGAAACATAGAAAGGTTCTATTTTTTTAAGAATAGCTGGGGCAGTAATGACTAGATTATTTGGAATAGGCATGTTCTTTGGAGAATCAGGAGTTACCTATTTATCCCTTTGTCCTGTAGGGACGGTTTGATTCTTAACATACTAAACCAGCTTATTCAGTTGATCAGGATTGGACTGCAAATATTTAAACTCAGACATTTGTATTTTTGTCTTTTTGACATGATCGATTATGTCAAATGGCTGAATCAAGCTAGGTACAGAGAAAGGTACTTCAACTTTCTAAATTTTAGGAGGGATGGGAGGTGGGCTGGTTTGTGAATTTGAAATAGAAGGGGAAGGTACGATTGATGTATTTTCTTTTTGAGTAATTACCAGATATTTTGAATGAAAAGGCAGAATGGTTCCACGCTTAGCAATCGTGACTATTGGCTGTGGTTGCTCTTTTGTCTTCTCTTTATCAGCCTGTTAGACTGATTAGTTTTTGGACCTGGTAAACACTGCATATGATCCATCAAAAGCTTCTCCTTTGCTTTCAAGTTCATCCTGATAGTTCAGGAAACCAATGTGGGAGTTGCCAGTTGATTCTTCTTGATTGTCTTCAAAGAGATCAGCATCATTTTCTTGATTTAATTCAGGTTGGAAAGAGAATTGTGATTTTGCTTCAAGATATCCCTTTGCTGAATTGGTTGGAGGAGCTTCCAAGGCAAGTTTTTCTTGTGGGGGAGGAAGGCAACTCTGTTGTCCTTGATTCCTAGTAACATTATCTTGATATGATTGATTTGGGAATGTCCTTCTGTATGAAGGAGCAAAAGACATTCCTTGAGCCATTTTTTTTTAGAGCAAGCAACTCATTTGCTAATTTTTGCACCATTGGATCTGTGGTGCTTATAGATGCATATTTAGAAGATGATGAAGCTCTATTTCTATTTGGATCTCTTCTTATCTTCCCTGCTAAGATGAGATCATCTTCTACCTCTGTGGCCAAAAGTTGAGCTGCGTCAAGATCTATTTGACCTGCACATCTCAAAAGAAAACTTACTTTAGGTAACTGAGAATTAATAAAAAAGCATTTGAGATTCTCAGTTGTAGGTCGAGCTATTACAGGGATTCTATTTCTCAATTTGTCAAATTTGGCTATGAAGTCTCTCATAGGCTCATGAGGCTCTTTCTTCATCTGTGTAAGTTGAGCTAGAAGTGTTTATGCATCTTTTGCAGGTTTGAATCTAGGTTTAACCTTAGCTTTAAGAGTATTCCAATCAATCACTGACTGAGCCTATAGATGATAAAACTAATCTGTAGCAGCACCTTGTAATGTCTCTACAAAAAGCTTGAATGCTACATCTTCAAATTCTACTCCGATTACTCCACAAGCTATGTTAAAAGCTGCAATGTGCTCATCAGGATGAAATTTTCCATCACCATAGAACTTAGGGAAGTTCTTCCTTGAATTGCATGGAAGTTCATGTAGAGGTGGAGTAAGATTGAGAGGACCAAAAGCATTACCCCATGGGCCTTGAACTGCCATTGTAGGATTATGAAAAGGAGGGATAAAAAATCTCAGAGGGCTAATTATAGGCAAAGCTTTATCAACAACAGAAGTAGATACTTCGTCTAGCAATGGAGATCTAACTTTAGTAGGATGAAAACTCTTGGTTTATTAGAGACGAGATGGTGAAGGAAACAGATCAAAATCACTTTGTTGTACCAACTCGAATACAGGGTCAACGATACCTTTAGCCCTTTGGCTTCATGTATACCTTGAATTTGCCAGATTGTGAAACAAAAATGAAAAAAAATTGACCTTGCTTCAGTTAAAGCTTGAGGCTTTAAACTGTGCATTCTTTCCCAGTTAGTGTGGAGGTGAATAAATATATTATAAATGGATAATGGATATGTATTTCCCCAGCAAAGTCACAAAAAATTGTTACGCAAGGCTGGGAGGAAATTTTTAACAATGAGAAAACACTGGAGCAGTTCACTTTTCCACAATGGAGTACAATGGATAGGTTATAACAAATTTTACTAAGATGGCAGACTATTTTCATGATCTACCAAGATAAAGTAGTATCTGAAATACTTCAATTCTTGAAGTATCAGATCATATCATCTGTACATATGTATATTTGTATAGTTTTTAATCCTATTTTTTTTTGTTTGTTACCATTTTTTATGCCTTTCATTTTTGGGTAGCATGACTCTATAACCCAATGGTACACATGAAGACACTGGAGATTCTAGATTCTACTCCTTTCAATTCTTTTTGCAATTGACAGAAGTTCCCCAACTGGAGCCAGCTATTGTCCCCCAAAAATATCATTCATTTTTGGGACAACACATATAACACCACTCTCTCTTAATATTTTGATAGGAGAACAAAGTACATAAGGTATAAATACACATAATACAATGTTTGATCCCTTAGTAGAGGCACATGTTAAAGCAATAGAAAATGCTTCCAAAAAACTAGTTTCTAGACTCCCTATTTTCTAGATGATTCTTCTTCATTTTCTTCCCCCCTCTAGACTCCTTATTCCTTGATCAGCTACTTATAGCCCCAAAATATCCATCGTGAGTCACTGCCATTTGCTCAGGGTCTAACCATTTGTCTAAAAACTCTAGATCTAAAACTACATGCCATTAGAACTGAACAACTTGGAGCTTACTTCTGTTATTTATACTAAGTGTCTCTCTCATCCAATTTCAATTGTTGCTCCTATTTGTCTTTAACTTTTAGTTTCTTAAATCAGGGACACATGGAGGCTTCTACGGCTTTTTCTATTTGACTCGTCTTTTCTCTTTCATTTTGAAAACTCCTTGGCTTTCTTGGCTCCTTGGGGATTTAGGGATTCACTATGTTGACACATGGAGGCTTCCTTAGGTTTTTTGAGTTATTGAGGCTCTTTCTTGCTCTTTACTTAGATTTTAGCCTTAACGGCTTTTGGAGGTTTTGCACCGTTAGATATATTACTTCATGTCGAGTTGTTGATCTTCTTCCTATTATCTATGAGCTCCACATGTAAGTTTCTCACAAACTGAGACATCTTTGATATTTACTTTGGCTCCAAGGAGTGCAATGGAGACATGTGGATATCCTCTGTGAGCTTCTTCCTCTTTCTAAACACCCACCACTAGATCTACCACTTTAATACACACTGTAGATTTGGAATTGGTCCACTTGAGTCCAAAATGACCCACCGTTGCACCATGTGGCCACTGCATGCAATTTGAAGGCTCTTTCTATTCCTTTTAGTTCAAAATAGTGCCGAAGTGACACATGGATACCTTCCATGTTTAGCTCTATACTTTCAATATTTTTCGGCCTTGAAAATTAGAAAATACCTCATGACACTTAGCCAAAAAACATGAGAGTCTTGAATATAAAACAAAATTGTAGAAATGATTCTACATTACCACTCCCCACTCCAGATCCATCTCCTACTCCATAGTCACTAGTTTCAGCTCCTCCACTAGTTATAGTTCTTCCTGTAATTGAGATTTAGACACTGTCGAGGCCTCCCTCACCAGCATAGAGAGTTCATATACTTCCATAGATGCCTCTTTTAGAGAAACCATAGGTTCAAGAATCTAGATAGTTTCCAGCTACAATGTTCACACCTAGGGCAATATCATTAAGGTGTCATGCCTTTACACATAGAGCACATTTTTAGAGAGCTCCTACCACCAAATGGGTCCCTAAGATCCCCATAGTTCCATCTACTTTATAGACTTACAGGGGGACCCCATAGTTGGTTTCCACTATAGATATTTTAGAGCAATTACAACATACACAACTTTTAGCTTCATAGTTTTAGCCCTTCCATCATGTTTCATGAGCATGCATGATCCCTCTCCTTGATAGGGAGTCTCTCATGAGACTTGTCGATTAGTATCGTTTCTTCTCAATCTTTCTTATACATAGATTTTTTTCAAATTATTGTGCATAGTTTCTTTATGACTACTTGTACATAGATTATAACTCAAAACACCAAAAACATTTCAATTGTATGCATTATATTTATACTACCATGTTAGACTTATATTTTGTTGTTGTATGCTATTGTATGTCAATTTATCTACATTACCATGCTTCACTTGATCTTCTTTGAGTGTGTGTAGTGATACCCAGCTATTAGATTACTTCATTCTACCCATTGAGGGGGCATCCTACTTCTACATTCAAGAAATACACTGGCATATCTACGCACTAGGGGCATCTTTTACATGATTACAACATCTAAGTTATGTCATTTCTACACCATAAACTCTAGTTATCATGATGATATACATTAATTACTAGATTATATAAACTATTCTATCGACACTCACTAGTATATAGCACTTGTGTATTTCTTAGCATCTACCTAGTCTTGTACTCCATGTTTTGCATACTTTCACTTATTTTTTTGATTAGTAAGATGCGATTGTATTTCATGATCCACATCATGCATTATCTTGCTTTCTTGGATGCCATGATGGGCATCATGTTGCATCCCTCCTTGATAAATAATAACTAACCAGACCTTCCAATTTCAGATCACTATTTTACACATGCTACTACATTATTACATCTATCTAGGCATACCCCTATTGATCTAACAATTTCTAACACAAACTATGATATATCTTGAGACATATTTTTCTATTATCATTTTTATATCATATATTTGCAGTATAACACACTTAAAGGTCTCTTTCTTTTAAGGGTAGTCATTACAGGGTCTTCATTCCTACCCTCATAAGAGGGGGTAATAAATAGGGGTTTTGTCATAGAGATCAGAGCCTTCTACCGTTCAAAAAAATTAATTTTTAGAACACTCAGAATAGCATTCAAAATTTAAACCAAGTAGAATAGACCAAAAACATAATGACAAATATAGAATAGTGATCAAAAATAGTAAAGGACAAGAGCACCATATTTGGACTACAGCACTAAATAGAAAAGTGTCATGTTTTTATCATTCCTATCCAAATAACAAAAAACTCAAATTTTCTAGAAAAAGAAAAAAGGTAATATTAGTTATAGTTTTATCAACTACAGTTCAGTTCAGATTTGGGTAGTTTCAGTATAGTTTTACTCAAAGAATCTAGATATAGGGGGCATTATGCATGACATCATGGTTCTCACTTCTAGTTTTAGATTGGGTAGTTGGTATAACTTTTAGATCATAATCCATGTTACAAACACTAGTGATTGGGAGAAATGTGTGTGGCACATTTGCCTTTTTATTTTTAGTTCATTACGTTACCTAGGTATTTTTGGTAGTTGTGTGCCTTATTCCATCTACAGGTGGTTAGCATCATTTTTGAGTGGCTTTCATATAAGCCTAGTTCTCAATTTTAGATTGGCTTTCATACAAGCCTAATATCCATCTTTTAGAGTGGCCAAGATTGGCCTAGTTCTCAGTACACATTCGGCTATCCATGCTACATTTTTAGATTACAAAGCATTCATGAGATTCAAGAGCCATTTCATATGACACACATTTATATCAGTGTCAATTCATAGCTTCACTTAATGGGCAATGATGGATCCAAAGGACTAGCTAGTCTTTATATTCTTGAGCCACCTATTCAAAGGGATTAACATACGCATGATTACATAGCTTCACTTAGTGGGCAATGATGGATCCAAAGCTCCAGCCTTTGTATTCTTGAGCCACTCTCAAGGAATTCAACACTCAATTCCATTCATGATATTACTCTTGGTACAACACATACCCAACACATACTCAGTCCATACCTAGCACATACCCAGTATCACTCAACATCATGTTGGGGATCAACCAACAATATGATTACACTTATGAAAGCGATAAACCGCAGAATTAAATCAGATGATAAGTAACTAGAATGATAAATAGCAAAGAACATGAGATACAAGAAACCACCCTGAAAACTTGTATTAAACTCTTTACATAAGGAATACAATTGAAGAAACTTCTTTCTTCCACACCTCTCTCAGATACACAAGATCTCTCTCTAGATCTCTATTCCTCAAGAGCTCTCTCTCTCAAGTACAATCAACTCCAACAACCTGGATTGATACAACTCTGTACTATTCTTCAAACATTCACAATGTTCTACTACTACTCCACCTCTAATAAGCTAAGAAGATCTTTCCTACATATATAATTAGGAAACTTGAGCATGCACTTACAACCAATAGTTAAGCCTCTTGAACAAGGGCTCTAAAAACAATCTTACTAATAATAGAAACGCGAACTTAAGACTAAGACTTAAACTCATCATGCAAACACTTGGTTCTGTCCTCAAAAATAGCATTCTGGATGCACAAGTAACCGACGCCAATTCCTGCCTACTTGCCTGTGACCATCGTCGGCCGATCCCTATCGACGCCGACGTCTCTTCAACTACTCCTGACCAACGTCGGTCACTCCTGATCGACGCCGGTGACTGTGTAAAACTACAACTTTGGTAATGCGCTCATATGTGAAGCTTTTAGGCTCCACACCTTAACAATCTCCCACTTGGAGATAAACAGCTACACCAGTACCTGTACAGCAACATCTTCTAGCTCCTCCATCTTCAACTCAATCATGAAGACCAACAGAAGTTGAATGAAGATTCAACTTCTCCTTTGTAATCAACTTGGTTAACATATCAGCCAAATTCCTATCTGTATGGATCTTCTCTAGCTTCAAATCACCATCTTCCAATACCTGCCGTATGAAGTGGTACCTTAGCTGTATGTGCTTTGTTCTTGAGTGAAAGGCTGAATTCTTAGCCAAATGGATTGCACTCTGACTGTCACTATACAATCTGCAACTTCCATGCTCCCTTCCAAGCTCTTCCAAGAACCGTGTCATCCATATCATCTCTTTGTTGGCTTCTGTGGCTGCAATATACTTTGCTTCTGTAGTTGACAAGGCAACAACCTTCTGCAACTTTGATATCCAGCTAACCGCCATTCCACCTACAGTAAAAACATATCCTGTGGTGCTCCTCCTGCCATCCAAATCACCTACCATATCTAAATCTACATAACCATGTAGAGAAGTATCTGAACCTCCATAGCACAAGTGTCTACTGTTGGTTCCTCTCAGATATCTAAGGATCCACTGAACTACTTTCCAGTGTTCCTTTCCTGGATTGGCCATATACTTACTTACAACTCCCACTGCTTGGGCAATATCCGATCTAGTACACACCATTGCATACATCAAACTCCCTACTGCAGAAGAATATGGAACCTTATTCATGTACTCTACCTCATCATGTGAATTAGGACATTGTTCTTTACTCAACTTAAAATGTCCAGCCAAAGGTGTGCTTACCGGTTTAGCATCCTGCATATTGAACCGTTTCAACACCTTGTCCACATAATCCTCTTGAGACAATATCAACCTGTGATTTTTTCTGTCTCTCTTAATGCTCATGCCAAGGATTTTCTTTGCTGCTCCCAAATCCTTCATAGCAAACGTTTGAGCTAATTTCACCTTAAGCTCAGAGATATCATGCATGTGTGATCTTGCAACCAGCATATCATCTACATACAACAATAAGATAATATATCTACCATTATCCAATCTCTTAAAATACACACAATGGTCAGATTGACACCTACTGTAGCCATGCTCAGTCATAAACCTGTCAAATCTCAAATACCACTGTCTAGGAGCTTGCTTGAGGCCATATAAGCTTTTTTTCAATCTGCACACCAACTTCTCCTTACCTTTGACTTCAAATCCTTCCAGTTGTTCCATTTATATTTCCTCATCCAAATCTCCATGAAGAAATGCTGTCTTAACATCTAGCTACTCAAGATACAAATCCTCAACAACAACCAAAGACAGTACAATTTGTATAGAAGTCATTTTAACAATAGGAAAAAAAATCTCACCAAAATCAATACCTGGCTTTTGTGCAAATCCTTTCACTACCAATCTGGCCTTATATCTCATCTGTCCATTCTCACCTTCTTTTAACCTGTAGGTCCATCTGTTCTTCAGTGTTCTCTTACCGACAGGCAATTCAACCAAATCCCATGTTTGGTTCTCTCTTAAGGACTCCATCTCCTCAACCATGCCACGCTCCCACTAACTCTTGGACTCCACCTGTAATGCTTCTTCAAAACTCTCTGGTTCTCCACCATCAGTTAGCAATAAATAGTATAATGAAGGAGAATATCTAATTGGAGGCTTACTTACCCTTTCTGACCTCCTGATGGGCGTCTGAGACTCATTCACAACACGTTGTCCACCCAAATTGTCTGACAGTGACCGACCTCGATCACCTCCAAACCTGTTCCTGGCTGACGCCGATTCTTCCTGACCGACGCCTGTGCCTGTTCTGCCGACGTCGGTCTCTGTATGAGCGACATCAGTTTCTGTACTGCCGACGTCGGCCGTCGGTTCCTACCCTACCGATGTCGATCTCTGTGTTTTCCTGCAAGTGATTATTTCTTTTTCTCGCAAGCTCATTTTGGACCGTCACCTCATCCAATTCTCCATTGCTCTGCCCAGATTGATTCAGCTTTCTCATCTGATCACTATACATCACTTTTTCATTGAAAACAACATCACGGCTCCTAATTACCTTGTTAGTTCTTAGATTCCAAAATCTGAAACCAAAATCATCTGAGCCATAGCCAATAAACATGCAACTCATAGACTTAGCATCCAGCTTCTCTCTATTTTTCTTATCTATGTGCACAAAGGCTTCACAACCAAAAACTTTGAGATATGAGAGATCTACATTTTTACCTGTCCATGCCTCTTCTAGAATTCCACCATCCAGAGCTGTAGAGGGTCTTTTGTTAATCAGGTACACTGCGGTGTCAACAGCTTCTGCCCAAAACTCTAAGGGCAAACCAGCATGCAATCTCATACATCTTGCACGCTCCATGATTGTTCTGTTCATCCTTTCAGTAATACCATTCTGTTGAGGTGTCCTTGGAACCATCCTTTGCCTTTGAATTCCATGCGTATAACAATACCAGTTGAACTTAAGGCTGCAGAACTCACCACCATTATCAGATCTCAAGCACTTCAATCTTCTACCTATTTCATTCTCAACCATAGCTTTCCAAATCTTAAAAGTCTCAAATACATCAAATTTCTTCTTAATGCAATAGATCCATACCTTTCTTGTAGCATCATCTATGAACGTAACATAGTACTGTGATCCTCCAATAGAAGCTACCTGAGCCGGTCCCCACACGTCTGTGTGAACAAGCTGCAACTTATGCCTCTTCTTTGTAGACCCAGTCTTGAGAAAACTAACCTTTTTCTGTTTTCCAAATACACAGTGCTCACAAAATTCTAGATCCATGCTTTTCAAATCTGAAAGCTTACCTTTAGACTTAAGATTTGACATCCCCTTCTCACTCATGTGGCCAAGCCTTGAGTGCCACAATTTAGCATCCACATCTGAAGTAGATAATACAGAAGGAGAAATATTAGTAACAAAATTACATAAATAGAGAGTACCAACTCTCTTACCTCTGGCCATAACAAGTGCACCCTTGGTCACCTTCCAAGATTCTGCTATGAGAGTTACTGTACAACCCTCATCCCCTAACTTTCCTGCAGAAATCAAATTTCTCTTCAAGCTAGGAACATGCATCACATCTCTCAACACCCATGTGTTGCCATTCTGCATCTTCAGCTACACTTTACCTTTGCCAATTATTTTACAAGGCTCATCATCCCCTAGATACACTATTCCAAAATCTCCATGGATATAGTCACTAAAATATTCTCTGTTAGGGATAGCATGAAAAGATGCACCAGAATCTAATACCTAAGATTCTATATTATTATGCAAAGAGAATATTAAGGCATCTTGTGCAATACCTGCAACCTTTGCCTCTTCTTTTCCTT
Organism: Torreya grandis; assembly: GCA_037957365.1. Taxonomy (NCBI): domain Eukaryota; kingdom Viridiplantae; phylum Streptophyta; class Pinopsida; order Cupressales; family Taxaceae; genus Torreya; species Torreya grandis. Next base: position 1,569,316 of record JARHVA010000126.1, read on the forward strand.
CATGTTGATTGTCCTCCTTAGGCTTTGACCAGCAATCTCTGCTTATGTGCCCCATCTTTCCACAATTCCAGCATTGTGGCCTCCTGCCATTTTTGGATTTGGATCTACCTCTCACCTTAGACTTAGATCTTGATCTCCTCTTGCTCTTCTCTTTTTTCCTTCCCCTGCTCTCAAGATTTAAAGCGTTCCCTGATGTTTTCTCTGTGCTTTTTTTGTGAATTTCCTCATTCAAGATAACACTAACAACATCCTCTACTTTTAAAATATTTGAAGCAGATGCAGTATTAGAAACTGCCATTACTAAGCCATGCCAGCTTTCAGGGAAAGAACATAATATTAAAAGAGTTTTTATTTCATCATCAAACACAATATTGACTGAACTTAATTGATTAACAATTCCATGGAAATCATTCAGGTGATTAGATACAGATCCACCTTCTTGCATATGCAAATTAAATAACTGCTTCATAAGATATACCTTATTAGAAGCTGAGGGTTTTTCATACAAATTTGCTAAAGTAGTCATTAACTCTACCGTTGTTTTTGCCTGTGATAAATTAGATATCACAATAGATGCTAGACTCAGTCTTATAGACCCCAGAGCCTTTTTATCAAGAACTTCCCATTCTTCATCATCCATGTCCTTGGGCTTCTTTGCAATCCCACCTAACGATAAGTAAAGATCTTTCTGATACAGATAGTCCTCTATCTGCATTCTCCAATGTTGATAGTTCTTGCCATTAAACTTCTCCATTCTCAATTTACTTTCTTCTACCATTGCTTCTCCCACTCAAACAAAAATCTCTGCAGAAACCCCTGTGAGCAACCTGTAATCAATACACACTACACAGATCTGAACCACCTGTTAGTGAACCTGAGCTTTAATACCACTTGTTGGATATCAAGCTCTAAACCTACAACCAAGGCTCTGATACCACTTGTTGGGGATCAACCAACAATATGATTACACTTATGAAAGCAATAAACCACAGAATTAAATCAGATAGATAAGTAACTAGAATGATAAATAGCAAAGAATATGAGATACAAGAAACCACCCTGAAAACTTGTATTAAACTCTTTACATAAGGAATACAATTGAAGAAACTTCTTTCTTCCACACCTCTCTCAGATGCACAAGATCTCTCTCTAGATCTCTATTCCTCAAGAGCTCTCTCTCTCAAGTATAATCAACTCCAACAACCTGGATTGATACAACTCTGTACTGTTCTTCAAACATTCACAATGTTCTACTACTACTCCTCCTCTAATAAGCTAAGAAGATCTTTCCTACATATAGAATTAGGAAACTTGAGCATGCACTTACAACCAACAGCTAAGCCTCTTGAACAAGGGCTCTAAAAACAATCTTACTGATAATAAAAACGTGAACTTAAGACTAAGACTTAAACTCATCATGCAAACACTTGGTTCTGTCCTCGAAAATAGCATTCTGGACGCATAGGTAACTGATGCCGGTTCTTACCTACTTGCCTGTGACCGTCATCGGTCAATCCCTACCGATGCCAGCATCTCTTCAACTGCTCCTGACTGACGTCGATCACTCCTGACTGACGCTGGTGACTGTGTAAACCTACAACTTTGGTAATGCGCTCATATGTGAAGCTTGTAGGCTCCACACCTTAACACATCACACATCTCTATGGGCTTCACCCTTGCAGGTAAGTTTAGGTGCGCTTTATATTTTTCCTTTATCCTAGTATTTCACTTTGTTGTATCACTAAAATAAAGTTGGGAAATGTAGTCATATAAAATATCTAAATTGGTAGTTTGAGGGTGGTTTGTGACACCCAATCCATTGGTCCTTCTTGTATTCTCTTGTGACCCTTTGACACACCTTTTCACTCATTACCAGTCATTCATAGCCTTCTAAATAGTCATTCCACCTTAGCCAAGTTGTATTTCCTAGGCCAATTCTGATCCCCCATGTCCTAAGCCAGTAGGATAAGAGCACCATATTCAAACTATAACGTCAAACCCTAGGGTATTCCATTTTTGGTGCTCCTATCCAATTACACTTTGAGCCCCAATGATCATTTTCATCTGATTCTTATCCTTCATCATGTCGACCTAACACGAATATATCTAACCCATAACTAATAGTTCCTTATAAAATCTCATCCAAAGGTCATTTACAAAGTGAGGTGACAAAACTTACAAATCAAGTAAGAATACAAACAAAGCACTAAGAAAAACTTCCCTATTCTCTGCATACAGTCACCCAACATAGATGTAAACACATTCAAACCTTCATACCATTCCCTATCCACCTTAATCACTCTCAATTTGGCATGTTTGCATTTGTATCACACCATTACAAAAAGCACATTAAGTGAGAGAACTACATATGGCTTGATCCCTCTTCAAAGTATTAGTATGTAGGTAGCATGCCCACACAAGGGATGTGGATTACATATTCAGTGTATATTACACACTAACCATTGCATTGTTATAAGTGATTCAAATCTTGTTTTATAAAGGATGATGTAAGCTTAGGGTTTGAAGATTAAAATAGATCTACAGTGAGTTCATTAACAATCAACACTCAAGATTTCACAGGCAGGCTTACACGGGAACAACACAAAGAACTAAGAAATTTTAGGTCTTTGTGACTAGTTTGGAGAGTAGCGGTAGGAGTGGATAATAGTGGTAGGAGTGGAAAATAATGTCAGACCCCAAAGTGTCCTATTTTTGGTGGTCATGTCATTTCATCAAATGAAAGATAGATTTTTATTTGTGACACTATCCCCATCTTACACAGCCAGTGTCAGACCCTGTATCAGTCATCTCAGCCTATTTCTAAATTAGATATATTTTCTCCTTATTTATTGCTATTTTTAGAAAGGTAAAAAAGATAAATAAATTATACAAATCAGGACTATAATTATATAAATATTATTTGTTGATTTATTAATCTAGACCCTTAACTAAAATAGGAATAAAACTCTATTATTCCCAAAAAAGTTAAATCGATATGCATAATGGAGAGATAGTAGAGAGAATTGAGTGGTAAGGAGAGACCAGTGTTAAGAAGTGAGTCAGTAGTGGATGCTAATGACATGATAGATGCCTACTGAGTTGAAGAAGTGTATTTAAAATGTATAAGGGATAGGTATATGAAGAATAAGTCCACTAGCCCAAGAACCAAGGAAATATTGTGAGAAGATGGAACCTTTAAGGACAAACATTGCATGAAATTGTGTGCTTTATGCATATGTACAAGTGAACACCAAATTATTGTCTTGTATTTTGTCATCCTGAGTAGCTATCCTAGTGGAATAATCCATAGTAAAAGAGATTTTTCATGGTGAAGGATTGATTGTAAAAATATTCTAAATCCCTTCAAAATAACCAACACAATGCCAAACGTCTATCAAAAAAAGTTTTCAACGAAGAGTAGTGTGTGTTAAGATAAAAGGTGATTCACCTTTTCATAATCAATGAGTGGTTTATTTCTTTTTTTATATATTTTTCACTTTTTTCTTAAATATTTATAGGATACAATTCAATTTTTTTAATATCCATATCCAATAAATTTCCCCACCTTACATTGGCCATACCCAAATATTGTTACATATCTAAGGTGCATTTGGGTTATATCCAACATGGGAAAATGTGATGAAGAGAGCAGGAGAGTATCTACTAACATAGTTTACATGCCTTAGAGGACTTTCCTTAACTCAATAATCGACTCTACTATATGGGCACAAGGTTAAATTGATGATCATGAAATACATTTTTGTTTGATTATTGTAGGTAACTTATGATTTTTAGATACTGGTATGAGACATATTTTGTTCCATTTGTATGGATACTCTCATAATGGTAATGATTATTGTTAAGTTGTGGAGCTAAAAGCTTCACTGATGCAAATGGTGGAGGTTGCTGAGTGTTAAAGTAACCGACGTCGGTCAGGCCAACCGACGTCAGCTATATTCAGTGTACACAGTAACTGACATCAGTTATGGTCGACTGGCATCGGTCAGACAGGAACCGACGTTGGTCACCTGTGTGTTTTCAGAACTAGTCTAATTTTAGATGGACAATGAGTTTGCATGTAAAGACTAATTTTAGTCTTGAGTCTATGTTTCTAATTATTGTTTGGTTTGGGATTTATTTAAGAGACCCATGGGGCTGTATTGTAATTAGGACTAAGAAGGATTAGATCCTCAAGTGTAAGATCTAGAAGGTCTGCAAGAGTACAAGATCAGGAAGATCTACAGGTAAGCAAGGTCAGTTGATCTGCAGGGTGTGCAAGATCAAGGAGACCTGTGGGTGTGTGTGTGCAAGGTCAATTAGATATGTGGGGTAGCAAGATCAAGAAGATCTGCAACACAATAAGAAGCAAGACCAATTAGATTTACAGGGTGGAAGATCAAGAAGGTTTGTGGACAAGAGTAGGCAACAACAACCATTGAGTTGATTGTCACTGGACTTGGAGGGAACAACAACTTGGTGTTGAGTTTATTGTTGATTGTAATTGAGAGAGAGAGAACTCTTGAGGGAGAATTACTGTACACCCAAGAGGTGTGGAAAGAGTGAGATTTTTTTATTGTATTTCCTTCTGGAAGAGTGTTAATACAGATTGTATTGTTTCTCGTATCATCTATTCTTTGATATTTCTGAATTCTAGTTACTTATTACTTTTGGTTTAATTCCATGTTTAGTTGCTTATACAAAGGTAATCAATTGTACTCTTAGGAGTGGATCCTAATAGTTGGTATCAGATCTTGGTTCACTAACACCTTGGTTTCAGAGCCTGTTAAGTGTTTTTTTATTACAGGTCACTCACAGGAGTTTCTGTTTGAGTGGGAGTAAAGCAATGGCAGAAGAAAATAAGCTAAGAATGGAGAAATTCAATGGCAAGAATTATCAATTACGAAGGATGCAGATAGAGGATTATCTGTATGGTGAGCCTTGTCAAATGGTTGGCAAAGGGAAAGTGCAACTCAAATTACAGACTGGCAACACATGGGTGTTGAAGGATGTCATGCATGTACCCATCCTGAAGAAGAATTTGATTTCTGTAGGGAAGTTGGGTGATGAGGGTTGCACATTAACTCTCACATCAGAATCTTGGAAAGTTTCTAAGGGTGCACTTGTATTAGCTAGAGGTAAGAAAGTAGGCACACTTTATCTATCTACTTGTATTACTGATTCTCCTTCTAGTTTATCTACTTCAAATGTAGATGCAAATATGTGGCTCTATAGGCTTGGTCACATGAGTGAGAAGGGAATGGAAGTTCTTAAGTCAAAAGGTATGCTTTCAGATTTGATAGACCAAAATTTTTGTGAGCATTGTATGTTTGCGAAATAGGAGAAAGTGAGGTTTCTCAAAACTGGGTCAACAAAGAAAAAGCACAGGTTGGAGCTTGTTCACGCAGACGTGTGGGGACTAACTCAAGGAGCTTTTATTGGAGGATCACAGTATGATGTTTCTTTCATTGGTGATGCTACAAGAAAGGATTGGGTTTATTGCATAAAGAGGAAATCTGATGTTTTTGACATATTTAAGAACTGGAAAGACTTGATTTTCAAGGAGAAGATGATGGACAGAGATCAGCTCAAGAGGCTGAATAATTTTGAGCAGGGCAATTTGGACAAGGTTATGATCCAAAGTGAGCTCGCAGGTAAAAATCATCACTCACAGGAAAACACAAATACCAACGTCAGTCAGGTAGGGACCGACGTCAATTAGGTAGGAACTGACATCGGTCCGATGGAGACCAAAGTCGGTGATGTCGAGCAGGTGGTAACCAATGTCGGTTAGGTCGGTCAGGTGGAACCGACATCAGTCAGGTGCAGACTGAGAGATGACCAGGATCGGTCACTGTTAGAATGAAATTTGGGCAAACAGCAAGCTGCCAATGAGTCTCAAATGCCCATGCAGAGGTCCAAAAGGGTAAGTAAGCCTCAAATTCATTATTCCCCTTCTTTATACTACTTGTTGCTCACTGATGGTGGAAAACTAGGAAGTTTTGAAGAGGCAATGCAGGTAGAATCTAGGAAACAGTGGGAGCATGGCATGAATGAGAAAATTGATTTCTTAGAAAAGAACCAAACATGGGATTTGGTTGAGTTGCCAGCCAGAAGGAAATCACTGAAAGACGAATGTATTCACAGGTTAAAGAAAGGAGAGAATGGACAAGTGAGACAGAAGGCCAGGTTATATGGTCTTGAGCAAGCTCTAGGATAGTGGTATTTAAGGTTTGATAGGTTTATGACAAAGCATGGCTTTAGTCAATGTCAATGTGACCATTGTGTTTATTTTACCAGGTTGGATAATGATAGCTACATTATCTTGTTACTGTGTGTAGTGTATATGCTTGTTACAGGGTCACACATGCAGGAAATTGCTGAGCTAAAGGTAAAAGTAGCTCAGACATGTGTCAGGAAGGATTTAGGAGCAAAAATTCTTGGCATGAGTATTTTTAGAGATAGGAAAAATCACAGGTTGATTTTGTCTCAAGAGGATTATGTGAATAAGGTAGTGGAGAGGTTCAATTTATAGGATGCAAAACCGGTAAGCACACTTATGGTTAGATAGTTCAAGTTGAGCTATGAATAGTGTCCTAAATCACATGATGAGGTTGAGTACATGGTATGTACTAGACCTGATATTGCCCAAGCAGTGGGAGTTGTCAACAAGTTTATGGCCAATCTAGGAAAGAAGCACTGGAAAGCAGTTCAATAGATTCTCAGATATCTGAGAGGGACCAGCAGTAGGTATCTATGCTATGCAGGGTCAAGCACTTCTCTAGATGGGTATGTAGATTCAGATATGGCAAGTGACTTGGATGGTAGAAAAAGCACCATAGGATATGTGTTCACTGTTGGTGGGACGGCGGTTAGCTGGATTTCAGAGTTGCAGAAGGTTGTTGCAGTCACAGAGGCTAGCAAGGATAAGAACCCTGTGGAAATGTTAACAAAGCCGAGAACAAAGGAGAAGTTGAATCTTCATTCAACTTCTGTTGGTCTTCAAGATTAAACTTGAAGATGGAGATACAAGCCAAAAATAAATTAGAGGATGTACAGGTACAGGTATAGGTGCAGCTGTTTATCACCAAGTGGGAGATTGTTAAGTTGTGGAGCTAAAAGCTTCACTGATGTAAATGGTAGAGGTTGCTGAGTGTTAAAGTAACTGACGTTGGTCAGGCCAACCGACGTCAGCTATATTCATTATACACAGTAACCGACATTGGTTATGGTCAGCTAGCATCGGTCAGATAGGAACCGACGTCGGTCACCTGTGTGTTTCCAGAACTGGTCTAATTTTAGACAAACAGTGAGTTTGCATGTAAAGACTAATTTTAGTCTTGAGTCTGTGTTTCTAATTATTGTTTAGTTTGGGATCTATTTAAGAGACCCATGGGGCTATATTGTAATCAAGACTAAGAAGGATTAGATCCTCAAGTGTAAGATCTAGAAGGTCTGCAAGAGTGCAAGATCAGGAAGATCTACAGGTAAGCAAGGTCAGTTGATCTGCAGGGTGTGCAAGATCAAGGAGACCTGCGAGTGTGTGTGTGCAAGGTCAATTAGATTTTTGGGGTAGTAAGATCAAGAATATTTGCAACACAACAAGAAGCAAGACCAATTAGATCTGTAGGGTGGAAGATCAAGAAGGTTTATGGATGAGAGTAGGCAACAATAACCATTGAGTTGATTGTCACTGGACTTGGAGGGAACAACAACTTGGTGTTGAGTTGATTGTTGATTGTAATTGAGAGAGAGAGAACTCTTGAGGGAGAATTATTGTACACCCAAGAGGTGTGGGAAGAGTGAGATTTATTCATTGTATTTCCTTTTGAAAGAGTGTTAATACAGATTGTATTGTTTCTTGTATCATCTATTCTTTGATATTTCTGAATTCTAGTTACTTATTACTTCTGATTTAATTTCGTGTTTAGTTGCTTATACAAAGGTAATCAATTGTACTCTTAGGAGTGGATCCTAACAATTATGTTACCACAAAAGTGGTTGGTGATGATGTACATTATATTATTATTTTTAGGAATTACTTAAATTCTTTCATGATCCTCCAATGGGTAATATCTTTTTGCATTTGATCATCATAGTTCATCTTAGTCCCCTAAGGGGTACTCTCTTTGCATTTACATGGTGACACAAGGGAATCATAGAGAGATTGGGTAAAAAGAATATTTAAATTAAGGGATAAAGGATGACCACCATCACAAAAGTAATATAATTAAAGGTGACCACCATCGTAAAAGTAGTTGTCAAAAGGTAGTTGATGTAAAAAGTAGTTGTAAAAAGATGACTAAAAAGAATCTTCTAAGCATGAATAAAGTACTAAAGCTACTAACCAATGAAATGAACCTCATAAATATTGCATTCTTTTTTTATATAATTTTAGTAACATTATTTGTTTATATAATATTTATAAATTTGATTTATGTTTAAAACAATGGCTAGCTTTATCGCATTCCTCAGGGTAGGGTTCAAATATCATTCAAAAAATCCTTTAAGAGATAGTACATTTATGCAATGTGTTAGAACATGTGGGTAGTCTAAAATAACTATTCACCTTTAAAAAGGTATTTATTTTTCATTACATGCATTTATTATTGTTACATGTATTTATAGTTGTTGTGTTGTCACTAAAACCTACAAACAACTGCAATTAGGATGTTTTATCTCTATTATGTCCACCCCTAGCTCGCTTCACTGACCTATTAAGCTCATCATCCTAGACTTGTCATTTTGGATTGTTACGAGGTGGGGTTGGAAAAAGTGTGGTCTCTTGTGGCATGCTCTGATATCTTCATATATTCATATTTTTTATGAACTCTGTTTATCTATGGGTGGAAGTTTCATGCCCATCCTGCACTTTTTGGAATGGATGAGGCAATGGGTGTTATGCATTTGATATCACCCTGATCTGCATCTTTTTTTAAACATGTTCCATATAGTTTTTGAAAAATACCATAGTTTTTATGCTTTTGTCCATTACACATCTATCAAATATCTCTCGTGATACGCATATCAAGGCCTCAACATCATCAAATTTGGCAGTATACGGGATCTATTCAAAAAGTGAAAAGCATCAAGTTAAAAATGCTAAAAAATATGAAAAACATATGACTATAACTAGTTACTAGGCTTACAATACCATTCCCCCAACTGGTCTTCAGTGTCATCCACTAGATTTGTTGCAACACCTTCTAGTTTATGCCCTGATCCTTGTATATCCATTTTTGATACACCATGCATTTTGGTGTGAAAATATCTGACATCCATGCCTTCTCCCTCATTTTCAATTCAAATTCCATTATCCTTGACCTGGATAATGAAAACATATTACACAAACTAAAATCACCTCAAAGTTATCAATGCATACAGTATATGGGGGAAACAAAACTTACATGGTACTCAACATCAATGTTGTTGATGCTCTCATTAACACCATGCATTATGGTTGAATTCTCTACAACTACCTGAGTTGTCATTTTATCATTAGGTCCACGTTGAGCACATGCTTTCAAGTATATCCTTGGATTGAAAATGAGCAATTGCACATTGGCATAGAAGGTGTTACATTGAAGACACGATAATGCAATGTCTCATCTTTTATACTTTTCACCCATGTCGTATGAGGGTCTCTATTGTCGAAGGTAACATGAGAATCTAGTATGGTCAAATCCTATACCCATGAAATATTTTCATGTCTTTATACTCTGAAGTTCCTATGGAAGCCAGTGTCCTTGCATAAATGTAGCCACCAATAATATGTAAATTGATGTTGTTAATTGGTGAACCAACCAATCCAACCTATGATGTGTAGAAGTCCTTGATGTGCTTAGGAAATGACATTTCAAATGGGAATGATAAGATTATATATATGCATCAGTGTTTTTCCCAACATGTATAAGTGTTCGACAACATCATGACCATATTCGAACCCTATATGGCTAGTGTTGTTACCATTATTTGACAAAGGTGGGATGAGAGGAGAAAGATCTTTCTAAAAACATTATATACTCCCTTTTATCCATGTCCTCATCATCACAACTATGCATTATGAACCCCAAGTCCTGAAACATCACACGTATGACATCATCATCTTTCACCTTTACTATCAAATTCTTCAACCATGCACGATGAACATTCCAAATTCATAATTAGACCTCACAATAGAATGTCTCCCTAAATAACACAATAGTTTTGCATAAGAAAATGAAATAAGGTGAGGATGGTATCTATGAACATACAAATATGAAGTCCATGATGCATGTGAAGATAACAATGATGAACCTAATAAATTTTATCTCCACACCAGCATCATCGACCATGAAGGCATTGATTATCCATTCAATGTCTTTAAAATACACTCTTTGACTAAGAATTTTCATCCATTGTCTTATGTTGATAGTACATGATCGAGACATAATGACCCATGAAACGGGCATATCTTCATGTTTGAAATAAAATGCCAATAGTGTGTATAATTAGAATTGTATAAGAAAAAAATGAAAACATTAGAACAACTACTATTATTACAAACATCAAAACAACTAATATTATCAACTACTCTTACAAACATTGACACAATACCTTCATTGCATTCATCCCAAAAGTTGCATCCATCACTAATAAGTTATGCTTCCCAAATCTCAACAACCATTCTAGTTTTTGTGGGAGTTTGATGCCCAAGATGAAGGGGATTTCCCCCTCCCCACCAATCTCTCCCCCATTGTATCTCTAATAGAAAAACCACTTGTCAGGATTTCCCAGCACCCACTCCTGAACACTTGTTGCATTGTCAAAATTATACACATATTTTGCCTCCTTGATCAATCACTCTCTATTAAATATGTCATCATTGCTCAAGAAATCATCCCATTATGTTTCACCACTAAATAAAACAAGTGTGTGATGCACCATCTCTTGGTGTTTAAGGTGGATAGCATTAGCAGACACTCCCAACAATAGTAGCCTATAAACCCATTCATTAATTTGGGGCTTGATGTGAGGAGAAAAAAGCATTTCTTGCCCTTAAACTGATCATATTTTTGGTCATGGTAATAGTTCTGCTCATTCTCCATGTGTTCTACTTGATTGTATGTGAGAAGTACATGATCATGTCTACAAACCATGCATCATGTGTTGAAATGACAATGACAACCACACCTTATATGCCTTTGACCTATCTGGCTACCCTTTCTTGACTTGGGAATTAAATACTTGTCTTTTGGCATGGCATCAATTTCTTGAAAGTCATTAGGGCCATATGAACATTATTACCTACATGATTGTGGGGAATAAATAAACAGTCATGTAAGATGGAAAAAAAGTACATAAATGGAACATAATTACATCTGAATAGATACCAGCTTATAATCTTTAGTGTGAGGTGACTCACATGATATATTCAGAGGTTGTGTTGATCTTGATATCCTTTCCAATAAAATATGAATTTTTCTTGCGATTTGAAACATGAAAACTTGTAGGGAACAATGTCCTTGATTCTCCTTTGATGAAGTTGTCAACCCTATCCTACTCAACCCAGGCAACCCACAAGTCTTCCTCGTTAACGTTAGGAAAAGTGGCCTAATTAATATAATTACAACCAAATAGACCCTCACCTAGCTTCTATAGTTCAAGGCACATTTTTTCTTCCCACCTTTTTGCCATCTATTGTAGCCTGCAAGGAGAACATTTCATTGAATGAATTAGAAATGGACATTTCATATTGATTGAATGTAAGTTTAAATGTATTGTAGAGGATTTTTTGTTTCGATTCAAATCAATATAAAAGATTCATAAAACATATCAAAATAAATGCATCAAAACATAGAAATGGACAAAATAGTGCATGCATGAGGTAGTTATGTTTATATATGATCTTAAGTGGCATGTACTAACTGCATGCATGTGGGTCGAGCCCAGGAATGTGATTTTGCTATGAATCTCATAGCTTCGGGAAAGGATTAAAAAAATAAAAATTGCTAGGAAGCCCATAAATGAAGACATAGTTTTAAAAATAGGGGAATTTTCTATGAAGCCCATAGAATCAAGAGAGGGTAAAAAAAAGTGAAATTACTAAGAATCCCAAGTGATATTCTCATTATCCATCAACTAATCATTTAATGTATTGAATTAGAGGCATGGACATACTAGTATATATGGACAACGCATGAAAGAAAATACTAGTAGGCAACACAAAAAATATTTGTACAACATGTGTGCATTTCAAATTATATGAGCCCATATGGGATGAAAGTTATCCCATTCAATTGTAATGGTAGGTTACCTTATCAACCACAGTAAGGTTAAGGCATAAACCATATTGAGTTATTAGAGACTTAATGTACCAAAATAGGCTACCAATTTTATTTAAATGATTTCCTCATAGACCACCACTACCATAATTTCCATGTACCATAGCATAATTTTTTGCCACTGAATTTAGGGAAGCCCATGAGAAGACAAAACACAATTATGAAACAGAATAAAAGCTTCTTCTTCATTACATGTACAAAATTATACAAAAAGCTATCATGATAAAAAAGCTTCTTCATTACATGTACAAAATTATACCACTGTCCAATGTCAATTATTTAAAACTAATCCAAATAGTATCCATCATGATCACAGATAGTTCTATCATCCTCATATTCTTCTGATGGTGTTGGACAATGACTTCTTCACCACATTGCTTCTTGGTATGTAAGGTCATCCAACACGTGTTCAGGATCTAATTCAGGATTTGAATATGAAGAATTCAATAATTATACATAATAATCATGAAGACCATCCCACATTAAAAGTTGAAATATAATCATAAGGTGATGTGTACGAAATAATCTCTTTGGCAAGAATGTTGCATGACTAGTTTTATCAAAGTACATGTCAAACCAACTTTTCATCATGGGATTCAATGATATTTCATGCTACAGAATAATTAATTATGATAAGATATTAAACTTAAAAATTATATCTATCATTTCCATTTATTGGCGTGACCAATTGCCTTTTAACATCTCCAAAGTAAAAGCATTATTAGTATTCCACCAAATCCCGACAACGTGATTTGCACAAGTAGCCCAAGAAGGTAGTGGCTAATTGAAAATTTCATTCAATTAAACTGTAACTTGATCTAAATATCTTCTTGTTACATATCTGAATTAGATTAGGGAATTCCATAAGTGATTGGAATGCCAATCGGAGAGGGGTTCCAAAAATACAGACATACTGCAAACAAACACACAAACTGTCAATATGACAAATATCATATTAACATTCAACACTAGTACTTTACAAGTATTTTATGGGCCTCCATATTGAGATGGAGCCATAATATGCATGTGATTAGAATATCAACCATGATATAAATGGCTTCACCTCATATCCTAGATAATTCAATGCAATTACATGCTCTTAATACAACCTTAATTTGATACAAGCACTTGACACTAGATATATAAGGGAAAAATAAAATCAATGTATAACTCCTTTGATTGAATGTCAAGACCTCTTGATAATACATAATAAAATAAGCATAAGAGACCCTTCTTATAATATGGTTCGATAAGAATATAAATGATTAAATGACCAAGCATTGTGTGTGTGCGCATGCACATGGCATGTGCACACACACTCCTCAAGCAAATATATACACATGGGTTGAACTTAAAAGATAGTAAAAGGGGAAAATCAAGGTACAAAGGACCCATAAATTAATGGGATAACTAAGGAAAAGACACTAAAATAATATTTTAGACATTTTGAGAGCATTTAAAATTGTAGAAAGGAAAACGAATAGTCGATATTTAGGTTTTCATACAATTTTCATCTGATGGATATATAATTATATGAAAACAATGTTCACAAAAATTCAAGTTATGAGGATGACCTAAGTTAGGGGATGATGACATAAGGCCCAAAAAAAGGAATGTCTACTAAAAATATCTAAATATATGCACATAGACCATATGTGATAAAACATGAAACATACCTAATGTAAAAGGGTCTTATACTAGAATTAGGTGTCTATAATAAGACACAAATATAAAAGGAGAGATGAGTCATCAATTGTAAATCATATCATTTATAAATTATATAACTAACTAATAGAATTCATATGATCATAAATGTTGATTTTGTTTTATTGTTGCCATATCATTGTTGTTATGTGTTAAGAATATGAATATATAATATTATACATTAACAACCATAATTTAGGTTAAAATGAATTCATTCAAAATTACATTTCAAATAAGACATTGCAATACAAAAGGGAGATATTGAACATAAAACAAAAGAGTTAAATTTTTAAGATCTTTCTCCTAACAACTTATGATTGTTAAGTAGAATGATGGGTATGTTTGTGCCTCTAAAATTGAGATTGGAGAAAAGAGTGTAAATCTGAACAATGAAATAAAGAGTTATGTTGATGAATCTTAAGGAGGACAACTCTATGTTGGGTTATATCTCTAATAAATAGAGCTATACAAATTTGACCTTCATAATGATTACGATCTCATATAGAGCAATGATTTCCTCTAAAGAGGCAGTAAACCCTTCTATGAGTGTCATAATAAATTGGAAACATGTATACATAATGTTCCTTTGAATTTGGTTATTTATTAAAAAATTTAAAAATACATTGATGTGTGGAATAAAATGATTTGACTTCATGAAATGCTGATGAAAGCATATTATTGATTTCCCCAAAACAAATCTCAATCCAAAAGGAAGAATGGTGTATTTAGGATTTTTAATAAGTTCATCTTCTATTTTAAGATAATGAAAAAAGTAGTGATCCATTTTTTTATAATATTTTCAATGGTTTTGTCGAAGTTGATTTATATAATATTTTTATATATCATCTCTTATGCATTTATGAATATCAACATGTAATGTGCTTTGATGTAAAATGTATTAGGAGGCACATGATTGATATCAATACCAATTCCCTAAAAAAAAATAAGTACATTGGGAATGCCAATTTTTATTGGTCCCTTGTTGACATAATTTTATATATGATTCAGGAGCCTTGAAATAATAGTTATTATGCTCAATTATTGTATCTTCCATACATATTAATATGTGAACCAACAGATCATTACATCCAAAGTAGTTGCTCAATGACAAAAATGGATGCCAAAATAAACCAAAAATATCTACATGTGGAGTTAAATTTTACCCACAATGTTTTGGATAACATAGGAATAATAATTTTATTAACATGATCCCAACTGGGACCATGAAATATATGTCCTTAAATCTAAAAACCATGTAATATTGTTAGTGACACTAAAGTTTAGAAGATAAGAAAATTTTCTTTCGCATCCTAAAACTAGTGTGAGATATATCATCTCTGAAGTGTACTAAGTGTAGTATAACCCTTACATAATCTCTCTTCTCCAATATGGATTCATGAGCTTATAACTAGTGTCAATGTTTTGAGAGCTAGACATGATATTAGATTCATGAGTTAATATTGAAGCTCTGTTTTATAATAGCATTTATGATTCATGACATAAAATAGTTATTAATAAATCCTATGTGTCTCAGGTCTAAAAAGATCAGGGTAATAGAAAAAGATATCACACAAAATAAGAGGAATGATTTAAGGAAATATAAACATGCTCAGCCAACAAGAAATGTGAGAGGACTTCCAATCGACAAAACACTCTAATACCTTCTGCCTATGTTGGGTCAACCATTTAAACATTATATGTACCAAATGATATCTGTAAACACATAATTTAGGTCTGTCTATAGGAACCATCATCATTGGCTTCAAACCTATCCTTGATGATGGGTTTTGTAGAGAACCCTGAAACGTTAGAGTTATCCATGCAATTCATTCCTAGAAACTCTTATTCTATTGCACATTGCAAACTTAAACTTGAAATAAAAATATATTTGATAGGTTATATTTGAATAAAGTATAGAGATCGATAAAAAAATAACTTAAAGCACATTTTTGTCAAATCTCTTAGGTGTGATTGCCATGATTGAGATTTCTACCAAATTCCAAGATACAAAAGGAATGTGCATTGTTTGAAATATGTCCTCAAAGAATAGAATGATTACAAAATATACAATGCAAAGCTATAGCAAGGATGTTCTCAAAATTTTAACTAATGCATTCTTGGAACAACACCCAACCATGTAAGCTTCTTTCGTGTTCCACATGCACGCAGCAAGGCAGGTCTACTAGATAATTACTGGAAATGCTTCCCTCACATGAGTGAAACATGTTGCATTATTGCCTATAATGATTTATTAAATATGCAAAGTTGGTTGATAACATAGAATTTTTGACACAAGGCTCTCTTCCAATCTGCCAGTAGAATGAACATTTTGACTTTTTGACTTTTTTTTATTTCAACATTATAAGGACATCAGAATTTTAGTGCTCCCTATAATTTAAGTACAGTCATATATGTCAAAATTTCAACATTATTGTACATAAAAAAATTAAAACCCAATTTCAACAGTGCATACTTATATTGCACTTTTCAAATTATTCACAGAGGGACTAATATTTTTATGATAGTTACTCAACAAGGATATAATACTAATGTGTTCATGGGCCAAATGTTGTAAAATAAAATAAACACACATTGTACAGACTAATAACAGTACTCAAATTGTATGTTTCCATGGCATATTGTTTTAACTTACATCAAAAGCCTATTAGATTCAATGTATGATCTGATAAGGGGAAATCCAATTATATATAAATAGGGAGATCGCTTTTGATTGGCTTGTTAAATGTATGACTAGTTGTACTGGACTAAAACAAAAAAATTAATATATTCAATTTTTTTGTGCTCTAATTATAAATTATGTGTGGCCTCTAATTTGAGGGTTTATGTGTTTTGTTCAAAGTGTCACAGCGTAAATTACGGTTCAAATTTTCCTGTCTTTTTTCTTCACTATGCATTTGACAACTCGAATTCCGTATGGGACTGTCAGAGTTTCTTCCATTAAATTTTAGAATAAAATATGTTTACAAACTTTGCACCAACTCAATATCCTTATATTGATTTTTCTCCTCATATAACCAATATTTTAGTTCATAGAATAGAATATTCCATATAGGTTTTTATGCTTGCTTGCCATAGAACATGCCATTTGTGAGATTTGAACATGGACCATCTTGTCAATGTGATTTGAATATGGATCATAAGAAGGGAAATGTTGAATAAAATTTTACATGGCAGGCAGAGTTGGCAGTTTAATTTAGTAATTGAACTGTCACCTCCCATTCTTCAATTATTTGAGCCAATTTAGGAATTCTTCATTGTACAAATCTACACTATTTTGTGCACCACAAATTTGCACAAATTTAGGTTTACCATTTAAGGTCTGTGTTTATGGTTAAAATTGTGTTTGTTTCTAACACCAACAATGGGAAGTTTCAAGAATGTGGGACTTGCAACTTGAAACAACCTCCAAATTTTTAAGAAGCTGGTCTCTTCTTTATATCGAGCGTATACTGGGAAAAGGGATAGGAATTTTAATAGAAACACAAATGCAAAGAAAGAAAATATAACTATGGCGATGTGCCTGAATGTAATTCGACCCTTAATTCTGAGCACAATGAAACTATATGTAAGATTCAATTACATTTAAGAGCAAACAAGGCATGATCAATGTAAAAGATGAAAACAATAGAAACAGAGGCTCACAGCTTAGACTATTTTTGCAGTGACAGAAAATATCAACAAAGGCACAGGATTCGATCTTCTTATAAATTTTCCAGTCACATAAAAGGCACAGAAACATGCACAATTACATAAACTTTCCAACTCAAGAAAATAGAACAAAGGCAAATGATATTCCTGATCATAGCTCTAAAAGTCTAAAAACTCTTAACAATAATTTCTCTCAAAAAACTCTCTCTAGATTTTGATCCTTCTTGTCCTTTCTCTGATTATCTCTGCACCCCTCTTTATAGCATTGGATTCGCTCCAGATTGTCTGCGTGTTCTCAATCTAACGGCCTAACCAAACTCTAACTGAAACTAAAAGTGTCTAACAGAAGATATTTCATAGATTCTAAAACGTTATGTCTTCTTGCAGTTCATTCACTGAAATAGATACACAGGATGCTCCCTTCTATCAACAAAAGAAGACACTTGGCCGATTCCCCTATTTTACTTGAAAACCCTCTTATTATTTAGGAAGCACCAGAACATGCCACTTGGCAGCTTCCGCAGCACTTACTAAAGACACACGGCACTTTCCACATTACCTATACTCTTACTGTATCTTTGCTTAGAAGTGTTCGGTCTTTGACATCTGTCACCATCCACTTCTCCAAAACTTAAACAACTTCTATAGAAAATGGGACCCAAAACACTTCTCGCCCGAGCAACTTCAAAAAGGGCATAGGGACAGGGGGCACCTTCTGCTTATTCTTGACAAAGGACACGTGGTGATCTCCGTTGTCTTTAGCTACCTTTTGAGAAACCTATGGAAAGTGGCACGTGTCTGTCTCCACGTTGCCCTGTCTATACTATAGAAACAATCAGGCCTCATTTCATACTTACACAGACGGCAACACTTGGCAGCTTCCGCTTGCCTTAGAAAAAACCTGAGACCCACCACATTCTTCACTTGTCAATGAAGCAAAATGAAGATAATTCAGACGCTGACACATGGTGGCTTCCACTTTCTTTAGCTGGGGATACGTGGCATCTTTCGATGCCTTTAGAGAAGCACATTGAAACCTTCCATTGTTGCCACCTAGCACCTTTCGCTTGATCCTGATACCTAGCTTGTTGAAACCTTCCGCTCAAAAGAGATTTGAAATGCGGATGTCAATATGAAATGCAGATGCCGACACTTCTTGTGTTCCACTGAGTTATTATGAGACACGTGGCATGCCCCGACCATCTTCTAGAAATTATGAAAGGTGCCTCAGCCGATGACACTTGGCAGCTTCCACTTGACTTTGACACTTAGCAAAAAATGAGGCAAAAAGAAAATTGAGCCCGAGCTCTGAGTCAAAACTTCACCGTCTCGAACCAGAGTGTGCAGGGACAAAATCTTACAGTGCGAAACTGAAAATCAGAATGAAACGTAGAGTATTTTTTACTCTACAGTCTGTTTAGAATTTCACTTAATATCCCCAATATACGAAACAAGAATAGGTATTTCTTAAGTTTCCATGTAGTTTACAAGTTGTTCTTCTCATAAAAAACACATACTCAATCCTCTTTTTCATAGGAAACAAAGTTGTATTGTTCAAACATAGAATATCCTTTAATAGATGGTCATTTTAAAGGACAAAACAAAGCAAAGCTTAATTTTTCCTTATTAAAATAGCAATGAATATGACCCTACATAAAAGATAATGGTGCATATGGACAAGCTCTCATATGCAGGGTCATATGTACTACAAATTTAGAAGAAGAGAGTTGTTCAACATGATAGAACAAATACTAGAGAGGCTCCTATACACCCTATTCATTTGACCAAGGCATTCCAATGCGGATGCAGGGTCATATGCACTACGAATTTAGAGGAAGAGAGTTCTTCAACCCATTAGAACATGGTGTATAGGATCCTCTCTAGTATTTTCCATAGATTCAAGCATATATATCATTCTCACGAGGAAAAAATAATAGACAAAGCTTGAGTCAATGTCCACTTGCCCTTCTGTGATCACAAATACAAAAAGGAGGGAATGGAATCTGTTACCACTCTTTGTTTTATTTTGTGAAACCTGGTAAGAAGCAGATCTGAGACCAAAAACAAAGCTTAAAGGAAATGGTTTTCTCCCAAAATGAGTAAATCTATGACTACTTCCTCTCACTAAAACACCGCATATACAACAAAACATAAAAAAGAATGCATGGAATCTGCCACCACTCTCCATTTTGTTTTGTGCAACACATTGCTTACATTAACAAAATTTATACAAAACATTCACATGTTCCCATTAAACACTTGTTCCCATTACAAACTAAAATCCATTGATACTTGAAGGTATTAGCTATATTAGTTATATTAGTTTATCATTCTCAGGAGGATAGAATGATAGACAGAGCTTGAGATTTTCATATCCCTTATATCAAATGCCAAACGCCAAGGTAGGTAAATTGAGTAATGAAAATAATGCAAACATGGAAAAGCACATAGCCAACGTGTTGGATATTAGGAAGGCCTTTAGTGTAGCAGAATGCATCAACACTAGAATGCCTTGGTCAAATGAATAGGGTGTATAAGAGCCTCTCTAGTATTTTCCACATATTCAAGCATATTTGTGATCACAAAAGGGCAAGTAGACATTGAATAAGTTGAACAAAGAAAAAAATACCAAAGTTTTTTATAAATATAAAAAAATCAAATCCATAACTTATTAACATAGAGAAAATCCCTAATAAACGAAGAAAGAATTATGTGTTGTTTGTCAAAGATACCTGATATGTTAGGAAATGGGTGGAAGGGTTCGACGAAGACAAGATATGGGAAGCAAGTGCAATGGACATCCAACTCGTGGGTAGTCTCGAACCAAGTCATCATGAAATCAAATGGGGTAATATCAAACCAGGTCACACAAGAATGAAATGGTTTAATCTCAAACCAGGTCGCACAACAATGAAATGGTTTAATCTCAAACTAGGTCTCACAATAATGAAATGGTTTAATCTTGAGCCAAGTTCAAAATGGGCATAGGTCA